>JAGPOW010001603.1:546742-584446 GCA_030014935.1 Caiman crocodilus | reverse complement strand
AAGTTGTTCTTGCTCCTACCTTGGGCATCTTTAAGAGTAGATTGGATAGGTACTTGGCTGGGGTCCTGTGACCCTGGCACTCGTTCCTGCCATTGGCGGTGGGTCAGACTTGATGGCCTGCTCTAGGCCCCTTCTGACCCTAGATACTGCTAGAATACTATGACTTCCATCTTGCTTTAAAATTCCAGATGAGACACCAAAGTAATGGAAACAAAATAAAACTCAGGCTGACCCATGGCAAAGAAAATTCTCTCTCAGGGAAAAAGAAATATATAAAGGAGAAAGTATAGGAAAATTAATTATCTACAGCATCCTGCTGGAATCTGCTCTGGAGATAATTTTAAATTCATCCATGGCTTGTCTAGTCAATGCAAATATTTTTGTGCTTTCTGATTTCAGTAATCTATTGTATGCATGTTTTATGAATTCCTACATTTCTAGAATTTGCATATGATAGTGTTCACAATCTTAATTGCATGATTTGGTGCAGAGCTTCAAAAATAAGCTTGCAAAACAGAGTGCTCTTCTTGCAGCTGTTTGAGCTGTGCTTTGTTGACATAATAACATTAACTGAATTAAGGACTTAATTCTAGAGTGAGATCAGTTGGTCAACAACTGACAATACCCTATGCCCATTTCAACCTTTTGCCCTAGTGTAATCTTTCTGCCAGACACTGGATGACAGTAACAAGCACTGGGTTAAACTTAACAACTTCTTACTCTGGCTCAAGCCCCAACTCAGAAAACTGGGAAAATATTATCTAGTTAGGAGTTTGGAAGTGAAAGAGCTTCCCCACTAGAAAATGACCTTAAGCTGAAACAGGGATTTTTTTTACAGGGGAAAAGGAAACAAAAGAAAAAAAAACTTAACTATTTATACTAACTGAAACCCCAACATCAGAGAGTGTCTCAGTCACTCGGCAGCCAACCCAGGGGAGATACCACCTAGCCCACTCTTGCTGGAAGGGGGGGTTTAGCCAGGGCTGCCATCCAGGGCCTCTACCACCTACTCCAGGCAAAGTAGCATATGCTTACTAGGGAGACCTGAGCTAGAGTTGCCACTGCTCTGCTGCTGGGGATCGCTACTTCACCAGCAGGCTTGTTCCCACTTAATCACCACTGTGGACCACTATCAGTCCTCTGCAGATTGTGTATGCAACACCAGCACTTCCAGACCCTCCCCTACTCAACTGCAGGCTCAGGAATCTCAGCTCCTTTAGACATAGCAAGTTTTACATTTCTACAAATGTACATAGCTCACCCCAAAATCTCCTGCTTCTCTTCCCCTGCTGCAATGGCCTCTCCCTACCTTGCTGGGCCATTAACACCACCACCTTGGGGTCTCTGCTGGGCTCCACAAGGCTGGGAGCAGCAAGGAGACTAGGAGCAGTCACAGCAGGAGGCAGTAGTTGCAGATGGCACAGCAGTCCCTGCTAGCTGGACCTACAGCCCCAGCTCAAACACACACTGATTTGACAATGTATCAGGCAGTGCCACCCATAACACTCACCCTGACCAAACACTGGTGCTCTGTAGCAAGGGGAATGCTCACTCTTAGCAAGGGGGACTGAAGTCTCAGCCTTTGATTCCTCAACCTCTTGCCTCTCCCTGAGTGATCCCTCTGGCCAAGCTAAAGTGGGGGCCATGGGGATTGTGGGCAGACTGGAGCTTTGGACAAAGTTTGTTGGGGTTGAAGGACCCGGCACATGGTAATGGTTTCCACATCCAGGGGGTGGTGTCACCCCTAGAGACCCTTCAGTGCTTACTGTCTTCAGGCAATCATCTCTACCCTTCCCCGCCATGTCGTGATGTTTAGTTATGTGTGTAAGGGAGGCTGCCACAGGGCTTCCCAAGCTGACTGGCCTCTAATGACAACAAGATGTCCATGGTAGCTGCCTTAATAGCCCATGGCATGGTCTCTTTCCACCACTACATCATGCTGCAAGCCTGGCAGGTGTTAGCACTAATTGATGTCCTCTACTACACTCTCACCCCTGCTCCAGACAAATGGCTTCCAAAGCCTGCTTCCACCTGGCCCCTCTCTCATTCCTCAGGCCTATCCTTTGCAAGGCTTGCCTCTTCCAGGCCCATCTCTTCCAAAACCTTGGCTTCCTCCAGCCCTATCTATACCAAGACCCTTCTCTCCCTACCATGCCCTGCTCCTGGGCTCTGGCTTACCCCACCTGAGCTGTGTTTGAGCCCTGATGCAGCCCTGCTGCCACAATCTCCTCTCCCTATGGCAGTCAGGGCAAAACTGCCTGATTTCATAGATATCATAGACATTAGGGCTGGAAGGGACCTCAGAAGATCATGGAAACTAGCCCCCTGCCCAAGGGGCAGGAAGTCAGCTGCAATCACAGGATCCCAGCAGGACAAAAGTCTAATTGACTCTTCAAAGAGTCCAGAGTAGGTGCTTGCTCCACGTCTGGTGCCTTATGACCCCTGGGTGGTCACATGGAGCAGCAAGGGACTGAGTGTCTGTCTGCTATTGATGCTTTCATCCAAGACTCTTGGTTCTGCATGCTATTTATATACCATTGGAAAGAGGCTTCTTCATTATGTTTTACTGTTTCTCTTAATTTCTGTTTAGCTTATGTGGAACTGCTGAGCTCACTCATGCCCTCACACTGACTGATGTTCAGTAGACAACTCAGACAACAATTGTACATACCAATCTTGCTGAGTTCTTCATGTCCAATTTCTTGCACTGTTTCAAAAGAAAAGACTTAAGTGCAAGTAGCAAAATGTTTACGGGCATCTGTCACTCTGTGACACCATGTCTCCATTATTCATACGCCCCACATTGGTGCAATGCAAATTTCTTCTGGCATTTCCCTGGACTGGCAACTTTTCAGGTCTTTGTGGACAAGGCATTCCACAGGTGATAGAGCTAATCTTTTACTGGTAGCCATATGGGTTAATAGAGAAAATAGCCCATAAATTGGCTGTAAAGTGCACAAAAGTGCAGGCTGTTAAGGGACAGTGCTTGCTTGCTGTGCTTGTTGTGAACTGAATGAAATTTTCAAACCCCTGTGCTTTAGGAGATGATGAAGCCTTGAGGACGCTTCACAAAAGAAGAAGGTTTTTTAATAGTTTAATAGTTTCTGGTTTTAATACTTTAAGGGGTGGGGTGGTGGTAGGGGACAGTCTGCAGCAAGGGTGGCCTGATTTTTATACAGCCCCACAAGCAACTACAATTTCTAAGGCCTCAGCTTTTAATAGGCCATAATTAAAGCTATCAAGTAGGACTGACTTTCCCCAGAAAGCTGATCTCCCACCTTCTGAAAGGCCACTTCCTTTAAGATGGCTTGAGAGTAAAAAGATGTGCCCCAAATCATTTGCCATTTTAAAAAGAAACTCCTGGAGTTTTAATTATATTTCTGTGCATATATCCCTTTTTCAATTGCCACTGGCTAAATTATTCAACTGCCCAGCCAATGTTTATGCCTGTTTGAGAATTGTTGATGGTCTTCTTTGGCTTTTGTCCATATGAGTACAAGTTGAAAACAAACAGGTTTAAGGTCCTGTGTGGGAAATATGAACACAATTAGCACCTGACCTTTGCTCCTACTGCACCTGTTACCAAAACTGATGGATGAGAGAAGCTCTTCAGTGGAAGTGGTCAAACCTTACTCACAGGAGTGCTCCCTTGGACACCACCAGGCTAGTGTTTTCCACAGTGCCTATGAGACATAGGTGAAGGAAATTCTCTATGGCCACATGGAATTTGATTTCAAAGGGAGCTGAGGGGGTATCAGTTTTTGATCTTTTGCAAAGCCTTTTGATAAAAGTGGGGTATTTTCAGATTCTTTTTAAAAAAATGTGATACCAGCAGATGTCAAAATTATGGGGCAGAAGGGAAAAGCATTTCCACTCTTCTATTGTTACCAACTTCTTCAAGAACAAATCCACAGCCTTTCTCCGTTTCCAGTGTGCTCTCAGTGTTTACATCTTGAGTGTCTGGAAGATGTGGACATGGTTTTTGCTTTAGAGGCTTCTAATGCCATCTAGAATATCCCTCCTCCTTATTTGTCATTTTGAGAATTTCCCCTTTATTGACACATCTTTCCCTTTGTGTTCAGACTAAGCCCCCTGACTAAGCAACAGGGCAAAGCCATGAGAGAAAAGGGAGAACAAGTTTGCACAGAAATGGTGAATGCAGAAGAATCAGAGAATATCTCCAAGGTTGTTGCTCCTGATAAAGGGCTATTACTGCCAGTTTTCTTACCCTATGTGAGAACAAGGTTCAAGAGATCTGCACAGAGCTTAGGATCACTTTTTTACTGTTGTTCAAAATGACATTTAAGTGAAGGATTTTCCCCCCTGAAAATGTCAAATTTAATTTCCCTTTTTTTTGGTTGGCAAAATCATACAATGGCTTCCTTGACTGTATTTTCCAGGGATGAAGTGCACTTCTGATTAAAGGTTGAATGGTAGGACCATTGGAAGCTTACTAGTTAAGAGCAGAGGAACACATGAATGGTCACACTAAGGGTAAATCTGCTCACAGCTGCTACTGCTCAAGTACTAGCTAGCTGGTGGTAGCAGTCTAGCAACTGCAACCTGGAACTCAAAGCTACGCAGACTGTAAAGCCAAACGAGACACTTGGTAAATACTTGAGTGGTTAACAGTGTTTCCTCCAGTCCAGTAGCGTGTCACTGGCAAGGGAGATTTCTTAAGCATAAGGACAGCATTAGGGACAAAAACAGATGGATATAAACTGACCATGAGTAAGTTTAGGTTGCAAATTAAAAGAAGTTTCCTAAACATGAGAGCAGCAGGGTCCTAGAAAAACCTTTCAGTACAAGCAGTGAGATGCTATGAGAACAAGTTAGTCTTTCTTCCATTTGGGCTTTCAGGAAATTATTTTCATATTAATAATTTTCAAAATCTTTTTCTAGATAAACTAAATAAGATTGTGATTAAAGAAAATAATTAATTAAAACACATTATGTTTTTAACAAGCTAGAAACGGTAAAGATTGGTGACAGTTTCTGGCATCATTTGAGATGGTTCATTGTTAATAGTAGTTTGGTGTCCATTGTCTTCTTCAGTGCATCTTTCACATCCTTGTTCCTAAGGCTGTAGATTATGGGGTTGAGCATGGGGATCAGCAGACAATAGAACATCAAGACAACCTTTCAGTGGTTTGGGGACGATGTCTTGGAGGGTATTGCATACATGTAGAAGGTTGCACCAAAGAATAGCACCACAGCCATGATATGGGAAGCACAGGTAGAGAAAGCTTTAAGCCTGCCTGAGTGAGAGCAAATCCCCAGGATGGCAGAAGCAATGTAGGTGTAGGAGACTAGGATGGCACCAGATGCAGTTACTATGAAGAGAGTAGAGAAGGAGAACAAAACAATCTCATTGATGTACGTTTCACTGCATGAGAGTTTTAGCAGTGGTGGGAGGTCACAAAAGAAATGGTCAATCTCATTGGGCCCACAGAAGTCCAGCTGAAACATCAGACTGGTGTGCACAGCAGTATTGAAGCCACCACAGAGGTAGGAACCCAGAACCAACAGGTAACACATCCTCCGGGTCGTGTTCACCTGATAGAGCAGAGGATTGCAGATGGCTGTGAAGCGGTCATATGACATTGCTACAAGAAGGAATCCTTCAGTGGAAACAAAGAGACCACCAAAAAAAAACTGGGGGGAACATCCATTGTAGGAAACAGTTTTGCTCTCAGAGAAGAAGTTGACCAAGGCTTTGGGTGCAATGCTGGTGGAGTAGCAGAGGTCTATGAAGAACAAGTTCCTAAGCAAGAAGTACATGGGGGTAGTATAGAGCTGTGTGTCAATACTTATTACAATGATCAAGCCTACATTGTCCACCACAGTTATGGTGTAGACCACCAAGAACAGCAAAACCTGAAGAGGTGGGTGGTTGCTGAATCCCAAGAGAATGAACTCAGTCACTCTTGTGTGATTTTCCACAGTCACTGTGTACATCTCTGAGAAGCTGCAGGGGCACGAAAGAATCAGCATTAAACAACAAGGAAGCCAAATCCACAAGCCCGACTAAATCCAGATGTTGACATAGATAATTAAATCTGAAATCACTATACTGTGTGGAAACCAATCTTGTCTCCCTACAAATGACCCCAGCATGAAATTCTCTCCGGAATAAAACAGCTATGGGAAGGTGTTTTAATTTCTTCGGAAGTAGACAGGTCAGAAGCACAGAAGCAATTCATGAAGGATAGATATTGGCAACAAGCCATCATTTGAAAAAAAAGGCAGAGAATACCACTGCCAGTTCTTCCCTTCTCTACTTATGAACTGCTTTATAAATCAAGTTATCTGTTGAAAAGCACTTGATCACATGCTGTGTTGTAAAGGCTACAGTTTTCAAAGGAATCTAAATCAATAGCCGTAGTCCTGCTGAAATAGAAGTTAAAAATGAAACTCAGGCTCCTCTGAAAGACTCCACTGAAAATATACAAGCCAAGCTATTTGAACTTGAGCGTGGACTGTGGAAACAGAATTCTCATTCATTTTAATGGGATCTGGGCACCCACATCTCCTATGATGCTTTGAAAATATCAAGCAAAAGTCTATTTTGCCATCTGAGGCAACTTCAGTGGCCCCACTCCTAATTTGGAGAACTGAAAGAACAGAATTATACCCTTCCCTACAGGTAAAGAATCAAATTAGATTGAAATGCTAGAATGAAGGTTGCTCATGTATTCAGACATGTGCATTACCATGCAATTCGGGACCCCTAGTGACTGCAACTTAGCATGCTTACATTAGCATTAATAGACTATGTTGATTTACTTCCCAGAAGGATTTGTCCTTCAGCCTTTAACTACATGAAAACATGCCCTTTTTGCAATTTGCCTGATGCAGTAGGCAAGATATACATTGAGCAGCTTATCACTGTGAGTCAGCTTTACATTCAGTTTCCTTAACATGCAGCTAGCTTTCTTTTCCAATTACTTTATTGCAATGTTTAATCCTTCCTTCATTGGGCCACTCATTCCTATCCTTCTTTCTGCCTTCTTACTAAATGACTCAAACTCAGGAACTCTAAAATTAATTCAGAACTGCTATGGATTTGAGTCATGTTATTTGCCATAAAATAGGGCCTGAAAAAAGAAAGTTTTACTCAGATATGTAACCTTTGTTCACACTATCAAAGACCTGAATGATGAAAAATTTTGGAAGTGGAGTATGTCAGTTAAGGCTGCAATGTTTCCTGATACATTTCTGCCAGGACATCCCCTAACTTGGATACATGTATACCAATATCAAAGCAGTAAAACTACATCTATATATGCATATTTTGGCCAGTTGTTTCTGTGTATGCTAGCAGCATTGTACTAATTTAATTAGACCAATGTAACTAGTGCACCTTTTGTATCGTAGAGAAGATCAAAATCATACTGTGCTTTGTTTGTTTGGTGTGAGTTTTGTTTGTTGGTTTGGTTTTTTGCCTAAGAATGGCTTCCACTGAAAGTTTTAATAGAAGAGCGACAGAGACAGAAGGGTTTCTTCCCTGCTTGATTTCTTTCAGCTTTTCCTTCCATACTTCCTTCTCTCTTGCTCACTCACTATGTACTTGTTCCTTCTTTTTTTTTTTAGACAGGCAGGCAGACAAGTATGTATAAGAATGAAAGACAGTGAGGGAGAGAGAGAAGGTGAAGGGGTTATAACAGAATTGATTATCAATAGTGAGATGGAGTCAGTTTTAAAGTTTCCCAAGAGCAGAAATCATTCATTGACTTAGGTTTTCAAAGTAATTGACCACATAACTCAAGCTTCTCGGAAAGTCACGATCACCGTTGCACAAGGTGCGCTATGAACCAAGTCAGTCCTTAGACCAACAAGGCTACAATCAACAACCCTGTGGACCAAGGCATACTTTCCTCTATAGCCACATCACCCCAAAAAACCCCAACAATGTTACAGAAGTCAGTACAGTTCTGTGTGAAACCACAACACTGACAGAAGCAAACACTGACACAGCAACACTGACAACCTTTCCAAAGTTCATCTCCCTCACAAAAGTTTAGTCCTTTGCTGTTGTGGGGTTTTTTTCTTCTTACTTTACAGACACGCTCGCAAAGCATTATTTTTAAAACTCACAAGGGAACTTCCAAATTAAAATTCATATTAAAGCAAGAAGTACTTGTAAGGGAACTTTTCAAAGGCACCTGAGAGAATGATGCACCCAGCTCTGATGGGAGAAGAACATTTAACTCCCTTGGGCTTGTCTGAATTTCCCAGAAATGTCTGGCAGGCTCCAGTTCTTGTCATCACATTCATTTTCCTTCTGAAAAAGATATGTACATACATACAAGAATAACAAAGGAAACTGCAATTTTGAAAACAGCAAAATACATTAAATCCACTTTGAATCCAAGTAACAGCAGTAGAGTAGCATCCGTTCAGGGAACTGGTCACACTCATGACAGCAGGATGTAAAAACAGCTTTCTGTAAAGCCTATGCTAAAGTAAAAACCTAGCTAAAGTAAAAACACTGGTGTCTTTCATAAGATGGGGTTTGGGCCAGACAGCCCTCTCAAACATAAAATCGCAAAATGTACCATGTTCAGCAAGGCTACTTTCTGCAGGAAGAACCTGGGGTCATTCACCCTTCTCTGTAGTGACTACACCAGCACCTGGGAGACAAGGGTGATTAAATGAGGGTCTATCTCCCCACAGGAACTGAAGTAAGATAGCAGTTGCTCACGGAGCTGGGATGAGTAAAACTTTGGTATTTTGGAGATTATCTAGGGACACTGGTGGCAAAATCCTATTTCCATTCACTAACCCAAATGAACTGAAAGTTAGGCAAAGTGCCATGGCTTAGTTTCAAGAGGAGGACTAAAGAGGGGACATGTTGATCTAGTTGGGGATGGTCCTGCTTTGAGCAGGGATTGGACTAGATGTGACCTCCTGAAGTTCCTTCCAACCCTCATTTTCTATAATTCTGTGACATGGGAAAATGTTATTTGTGCCCTGGTAGTTAAAGCACTGTGCAGATGAAAAATCAGAGATGAGGGTTTTGTCCCCCTTAGGATAGAGAGGGTCTTAGTATCCATATCTCCTGCTTCCTGGTAAAGTGACCTAACCACTAGATTTAAATATGTATTTAATATTCATAAAATAAAATGGGGAGAGAATAATGAGGATGTTTCTGGCTCATTGGGAGCAAGGGCCCAGGCTAGATCCAAGAGCTGCATCCTTCTCAGAGCAGCAGCTTGCAGACTGAGCCATACACCCTCTAGTTTGCTCTCTTTCACCTGGTCCCTTATATATATCGCTCTCCCCACTATTTAGATGCCCTCCTCCACTTTTGCCTGTCAGCAATGTGAGGGCTTACAATTGCTCACATCTGTTTTTTGCAGCCACATACCTGCTTGGCCGACATACAGTCTACTGCACATTTGGTGACTGTGTGAAATGGGATTATAAGTGCCAAAAATGTCAAGTTACATGGCTGGGTGAGTGTCATTGAGGTGCACACAGTGAAATAGGATCTTGCACTCTTTCAAACAAAATAATTGGGATCTCCTCATGCTAGGTGTGCTTCCCCTACACACTAAACAAGACTGAGGTTTTTTAATGAACTAACTTGTTATATCCTTCACTTTATAAGGAAGGCTAATGACCTGTAATTAGACAATATTAAAAGAAAAAGAAAGGTCTCCTCTTACTACTTATGTTATATAAAGAAAATCTCTCTCTCGCTCCTCCCCAAATCATTTGTTTCCAAGGTATATGTATAATGGAAGCCCATACATTTTCTATTCTCATCCTTCTCTACATGCCCAGGACTGCTCTGGCCTGAGCAGCTTGGCACCTATCTCCTGCCTAACCCCTGCTGGAGTCCAGAAACTTGGCTGATAGTGTACAAAGCATCCTGGCCTGGTATACAGGTCTAACGCACTCCTAGAGCAGAGTTCAGTAGAAAGCACAGCAGCCACAGAAACCTCCATTCACAAATCCTCTCTCTTACAGATGAGCTTCTGTGTAGCCAAAAGTGCAAGTCCTGGGACAGGACAGCAGGCCAGGGGAGCCTTCCAGCGGTTTAGGAATTCAGCTTGGGTGGGCAGTCCTGATCCCAGTTCATTTTTTGTTCAGTCACTGCTTAATATAAAATGCATAAAAAGTCTCTGAATAATGGACCAGGACTCTCCCTCTCTCATCAGATGTCCTAACCATAGGCTAGTCATGATGGCAAGCTTCCAAAATAAAGGTGCTGTAGTATCTAATGAAACAGTTTCCAACCCCTGGTTGAGACTCAAACAAGGGTCGTGGAGGCAATGCTGGCAGCACCGCACAGAAAAGAGCCACGTTGCGTGCCAGGAACCCCCCCAACCATAGGCTGCCACACTCCACTCTCAGTAGTGGGTGCAGAAAAAAAAGGTTGGGAACCACTGGTCTAATGTGTAATGACTTTCTTTTTTATTAGAGAGGTGGCCCTTGAATTTGGATGACTTTGGTTACTGTATTTTCTTGCATACAATCCCCAGAAAATAATACACACCTTGTTTGTGAAACGCAAAATGAAAGAAAATAGATTTTTGCGAAGTTGTAGCTGCATTGAGCAGAGTTGGAGACTAATCTTCAGCTGACTCCCCAACCCTGCTGAACTAAAGTTGAAACCCCAGCTGCTCTTGAAGTCTTGTCTCCACGGGTGAATGATTTGGAGACTGTTTAGCACTCTTCAAAAGTTGTGAAATACCAAGACAAAGACCAGGAACAGCAAGCAGACAGCAAAATTGCTACAAGAAATGTTAGCTTAATTAATGGAACATCTCTAGATCATTAAAAAGGAAAGATGGTCATTGACATCTCTAGAATGAGGGAGCCATTAAACCAATTAGCTCAATCACCAGAATAGTAAAGCTTCTACCCCAAACAGAAAATCAGTTACCCCACTTAATACACACATCCCAATTTGGTGAGGGCTGATTTTTTGGGGAAAAGATGCATGTCAGGTGACAGAAAATATAGTACTTGATTATTCACGTAATTGGTTCCTAGCCAAGATATCAGACCTCCAACTAACCTAGGAGGTGCACAGTCCCACCAGGGGAAATGCCTTGCTGGACCTGGTCATGGCCACAGGCAATGGCCTGGTGGGGGAACTGCAGGCTCTCAACCACCTGGGTGATATCGATCATCGCCTACCAGAATTCACTGTCCAACACAGGGTGTCAAGGGCCCGCAACAAGGCAGTAGCCCTTGACTTCAGGAGGCCCAATTTCAATGAGTTAAGGAGATTAGTCGGAGAGGCACTGAGGTCCTGGGGGGTAGGGGACTTGAGAGTCTAAGACAAGTAGTCATTCCTTAAGGAGATGATCCTCTGAGCCCAAAGGGTGACAATTGCAATGCAAATCAAAACGGGCAAGGGTGCTGAAAAGCCCCCATGGCTAACCAAAGGCATTCAGGAATGTCTGAAAGCTAAAAAGGAGGTGTGCACCTGGTAGAAGGGAGGGGCCATCACCAAAGAGGATCTGAACGTCTCCATGGCTCGAGACTGTAGGGGGGCTGTTAGGAAGGCTAAGGCAGAGACAGAAATGGGACTAGCAACCAGGATCAAAGATAACAAGAAGTCCTTTTTTAAATACATAGGGAGTAAAAAGAAGGCACCAGGTAACATGGGGCCCCTGCAGGACATGCTTGGCAATCTGATGGTTGCACCAGACGATAAAGCTGACCTCTTTAACAAATTATTTGCCTCTATATTTCTGAGCTGTATTTCTGGATGGGCGGTACATCCCCCCCATCGGGATTCCAGACAGAACCAGAAGAGGCACCACCAGGCCTAGGGTCAGGGAGGACCTAGTTAGAGAACTTCTGGAGAGGTGGGACGTGATTAAATCGGCAGATCCAGATGATCTCCACCCAAGATGCCGAGGGAATTGGCAGGGGTCATTGTAGGAGCTACAGCTTTACGAGCACTCATGGTGCCAGAGGACTGGAAAGGGGCCAATGTGGTCCCCATTTTCAAAAAAGGGAGGAAGGAGGACCCAGGCAACTACAGGCCTGTTAGTCTTACCTCGGTTCTAGGGAAGCTCTTTGAGAAAATTATCAAGGAGCACATCTGCGAGGGACCAGCAAGGGATATTATGCTCAGGGGCAACCAGCATGGGTTCATTAGGGGCAGGTCCTGTCAGACCAAACTGGTTGCCTTTTACGACCAGGTCACAAAATCCTTGGGCACAAGTCTCGTTGTGGACATAGACTTTCTGGACTTTAGGAAGGTCTTTGGCACTGTCTCTTACCCCATTCTCATTAAAAAATTAGGCAACTGTGGCGTTGATGCCTACACAGCCAGATGGATCACAAATTGGCTGAGGGGCCACACCCAGAGAATGGTGGTGGATGGGTCATTTTCAGCCTGAAGGGATGTGGGCAGTGGGATCCCCCAGGGCTCGGTCCTCAGGCACATACTGTTCTTCATCACTGACATGGATGAGCGGCTGAAAAGCACCTTGTTCAAATTTGCAGATGACACTAAGATGTGGGGAGAAGTGGGCATGATAGAAGGGAGGGACAGGCTACAACTAGATCTGGACAAGTTACAGGGGTGAGCGGATGAGAACAAGATGGGATTCAATGCTGACAAGTGCAAGGAACTGCACCTGGGGGGAAGAGCCAGCAGCATACCTACAGGCTGGGGAACTCCCTTATTGTCAGCACAGAGGCAGAAAAGGATCTTGGAGTCGTTATAGAAGGCTAACCGTACCTTGTCATGCATCCACAGATGTATCACAAGCAGGTCCAAGGAGGTGATCCTCCCCCTCTATGCGATACTGGTCAGGCCGCAGTTGGAGTACTGTGTTCAGTTCTGGGCGCTGCACTTCAGGAGGCATGTGGACAACATTGAGAGGGTCCAAAGGAGGGCCAGTCACATGATCAGGGATCAGCAGAGCAGACCCTATAAGAAGAGGCTACAGGACCTGAACCTGTTCAGCCTTCAGAAAAGAAGACTGAGAGGGGACCTAGTGGCCATCTATAAACTTACCAGGGTGGACTGGCAGGGAACAGGAAAGTCCCTGCTCCCCCGGGCACTACCAGCAGCATTTAGGAATAACGGCCACAAGTTGATTGAGAGTAGGTTCAGGCTAGACATCAGGAAACACTACTTCACAGTCAGGGCAGCTACGATCTGGAACCAACTTCCAAGGGAAGTGGTGCTTGCCTCTACCCTGGGGGCCTTCAAAAGGAGGCTAGACAATCACCTAGCTGAGTCGTTTGACCCCAGCGTTCTTTCCTGCCCATGGCAAGAGGTCAGACTTGATGATCTGCTCAGGTCCCTTCTGACCCTACCAACTATAAAACAAGAAACTATAATTGACTAATTATTTTTACAAAAAGAAACAGCTTGGTAGGAAAGTAAAGTTGACTCTGCTGCCCAGTACTCAGACTGATTTGCTAGAAGGTAGAATACCAAAATTCATCTTGTTGCTATAAATCTGGGAGCAAGGGCCTTCACCTCCAAGAGCTGGCCAACCAGAGGTGAGACAATTAGTCAGGTTTGCTCACCCCTTTGACAACAACATGTGTCCCTGATGAGGCTCTGAATGCTGGAATTCAGCAATAGGTCCTGCCTTCACTCACCCTGCCCCCAGATTCCTCAGCCCTCCAAGAGCCCCACAGCCCAAATGATATAGCTCCATGGGCCATATATGGACCGTGGGCCTCACCTTTGATACATCTCTGCCAAGTGATCCCTGTAAATGATTAACTCCTCCAGACACTGCTTAACAAATAGAGGTGACCTCTTTGATAGGCATATGATGCCTTTTCCCTTTCATAGTATTATATAAGATTAGAGTCGAAAGGCACCTCAGGAGGTCACATCAAGTCCAACCCCCTTCTCAAAGCAGGGCCATCCCCAACTAAATAATCCAAGCCAGGGCTTCATCAAGGCAAGCCTTAAATCCTCCAAGGATGGAGATGCCACTGTCTCTCTAGATAACCTGTTCCAGTGCTTAATCACCCTCCTACTGAAGGGAGACAAATGCATGATCATTTTCTGGCAAGAACCGATTCTTTTTCCTTTCAAAATGGATTTTCTTCTTTCCTGCCTGACAGATTTATTGGCCAAAACTTTCCTGTTAGGCAAACAGTCACTGTCTACTGAGAAGCATTTCTGTCACCTGATTTGGCCATAAACCTTCTTGCAGTTTCTTGAGACTACAAACATACAAAGATACATTCATACAGAAAACCATGTTGTATACAAACATACAAATAAAAAAAATGAGCATCACTTGTTGCTAGCAGCTCATAGAGACCAAAGGTGACAACAGTATATCCAGTTTGGGGGAATACCTGTATATGCAAAATAATGTTCCCCCACCCCTAAATTAATCAGTGGATATACATGCACTATGTGACATAGCCCTTTAACTCAGGTTCTCAGACACTTCATCTTGGGGAAAAGCAATGCTGAGTGGGACATGGTCCCTTTAGGCTCCCCACTCACTGAGGTAGCATGCCTCAGCTTGCTACCTTGAGCTGTCACTCAAACCCAAGGACTTGCATATCTTCCAGGGGATACAGTGAGCCCATGACAGCAGGGCTAGGCCCCTTGTGGGCCACTTTCAAAGAAAACTCCTCCTCTCTATTTCCACTTCCTCTGGCGCAGGTTGAAATTCCCATATACTGCCACTCCTATTTGTATTGTACTTTGGTCTAAGAGAGCCTCAGACAGGTTTTAAATGTTTAAAATGTTTAATAAAATATTTTAAATGCCTCCAGGAAGGTCACACTTGCTGATGCTGTGCAGCATACAGGCCAAAATAAGAATCCAGGGCAGGACCTGCATACCCAACATGCCTTCCTTTGTACTTGAGGAGCCCAAAGAAGTCCACACTCATCCTGCAGCTGCCCAACCAGCAACTGAAGAGCCCTTTCCTGGCATTTATGTCTGGTATAGCCTTTGTGAATAATGGCAGGAGTGGGTCTGGGTCATCAAGAAACAGGAGGAGCTCCACGCTAGGGGTGCCCAACACAAGCACTCTCCCTGTCAACATAGCAATAAGTATGGAATTCCAAAGGACCTTGGTGTCATGGATCTTCCCAACCACCTCATGGTCATGTGGGGGAGTTATCTTTTGTGGTCTATAACACCACGAACAACACATACCTCCAGAGGCTGAAGGGACATGGCAACCACCCGCAGATCGTGATGGGGGCAGGGTCATGATGAGTGGGGACCTCCCACAGCCGCTGCTAGTCACATCGACAGCAAAGTGGGAGCAGCAACCACCTGCAGAAGCCGGTAGTGGCGAATCTCGGGGGGGGCCGTGCTCCCCTGCACCCCTCCTACACATCGCTTTTGCTGCAACACAGTAGAAGTAGCCTTTTCTGTTTAAGTACTCTATGGTATTGTACACCGCCCCGGGTCATAAACCACATCCAAGAAAATATAGCAATGACCTCCCATGGGCTAGACAGGTGGAGGAAAGATGTCAGCAGAGCACAGCTCCCTCATTGCTGATCTGACTGGAATTTCCCACATTCAAGGGGCTGGCCACACACCAAAGGTTCTTGGGAGGTGCCAGCTGCCAGACTGCAATTGCCCCATACTTCTTCATGGTCATGGGTAACTTGCCACTGAATCAATGGGGCAATTGCAGAACTTATGACCCCAAAGATGGGCCTGCTCATCCTGAATTTCTGCTGGCATGGCTCGTTGTTCCAAGACCGCAGGACTACCTACTCCCACCAGTTGCTGCTCCTGTCTCTGGCCCAGAAGCAATGGCACACAGTCTGGAGGTGGCCTCAAAATGGGCCACCTTTCATAGTATCTTTTATTTCTTCCTCTTCTGGTAAGTAGTTCTCAAATGTATAGAGCATGTAGCACAGACTACAGCTTGAAGAGGCAACCTTCACACGCAACAGCCACAGCAGCACCCCAGCTGGCAGATGAGCTGGAAGAGGAAGCTATTCAGTGTAAAGTCTTGGCTGTCCAAAACTCTTCACTGCAAGTTAGCGAGAAGAGCCAGGACCTTGTGGTGCTGCTCTACAAGAATGAGGAAGACAAAGAGACAGCATGCATCCAATCTCTGCTGCCACCATGGAAGTGATGCACATTAAACAGCTGATCAGTTTAAAGACAGGAAGTCCAGGGGATCAACTGCCCAACAAAGCTCTGCTGTTGCCACTCACCTGCTCTTCTAAGCCCCTTGGTCCAAACGCCATGGAGGATACTGGGGTGATTGCTCAGCAGCTCCTGGCTATGTAGCACCACAGGAGCATTGGCTCCAGCATATTTTGAACTACTATAGCTGGGCCTGTATGGTGGTGCAGTACTGAGGTGTTTCTCATTTGAAGTGCTTCAAACTGGGTTGGGATGGGAAGGGCTTCCCATATATGTCTGCCCATTTCCCTAAGGCTCTGGATTAGAGAACTGCTTTCAGAAAAGATAAAAGAAATTCCTTCTGTGATTGGATCAAGTTACCTAGACTGGGACTACCAAAGAAGTCTGGATGTGTTAGGTTCCCATATCCCACTCAGTCTCGATGGATTTGGGGCCTGTATCTCCCACCGTCTCCCTTTTAAAATCCTATCCTAAATCTATAAAATAGGACTAATAATATTTTTATACCTCTTAAAACAAAACCATTAGTGTTTCTGGGGCAGTAAATCCATTCAGACCAGACCACAAATAGGCCTAGGCATGGTGACACTGAGCATTCATACATCTCAACTGCAAGCACCTATTTCTAGGAGTCCAATTCACTAACCCAGCTCAGGTGCCTATCTTCCTAGTACATAAAATGGGAAAAGTTAGACACCTAGGATCAGGATTCACACGCTCAGGACACTAGGTAGGGGACCGCCAAAGCCAGCCAATATGAGATGCTGAAAAGAGGTGCATGTCTGAAATCCTCCTCCTTTTCCAGATTATGCCACCGAGACTGAAAGCTGGCTGTGCCTAGCCCCACTGCTTTCAGATACAAAGCACGGCTGTGTGCAGGCAGTCCACCAGACTGAGAGCAAGTGTAGCTGCAGCCACATTTCCAAGAGCAGGCAAACTATGAGGTCATCTAATTATAAGGTCAAAGACTGAAAATGCACATCTGAACGGGTGTATGTGGGTTACAGGACTGGCTTGGGGGAAAAGGAAACAATCAAAGATGCTGAATGGCGTCAGACACCCACAGATCCAGAAGATATAGGTGGACGTCTCAACGTCTTTGGAAGTCTCAGATCCAGCAACATGAAAAAAAGTTTTCGTTTCCTAGCCATAATCTATCACAGAATAAAGAGTTACAAACAGAACAGAGGCTATTATAGCAGACCGAGCTTTCTCAAGTCAGAGTAACTGGACCATTTACCACCCACCAGAGCATGGATTTGTGACCCTTCCTCCTGCTGCACTTCTGCCTGCGTCTTCCTCCATTAAGAGCCGTGGCCGGGCAGGTGATGCACAAGGGAACCACAGGAGTCCACGGAGCAGAACTGTCAACTTTGCTGTCACTGCCAGTTGTGTTTGAAGTGGGTTAGCTCCTGGCACAAGTCCTTTGGGGAGTATAACACTGGAAATTTGTCAATACTAAAGTAAAAAACACTACAGTGATGAAATCCTGACCCCGTTGAACTCAGTGAGAGAGATGGGGAGGAGCTGGAAGTGCCCAGTATTAATCAGTCAGCAAGGAGAACTAGCCTTGTCCTTCACATGCAGTACTGTGGGGACACAGCTTTCCCAGCCCACGCAACCCCAGTTCTCTGGGATAATTACAGAATCATTGTGTTTTCTCTTATCCTCAGCACTTTCTTTGTGTAACTGTCTTTCATTTGGGTTTCTACTTCCTTGGAAAGGGTTTCCTTCTTCATATTTTTTCCTGATCAATGTTGTGCATCAGGAAAAAGCTATGTTATTCATCTTCATCTGCCTCTCTCAGGTATGTAACATTTATTTTCAATACACCTTTTAATATTCATGACAATGCACATTTAAAACAGATTTTCTTTGCTTCTTTTTGCTCATCCATCCATCAATCCATCCATCCGGTTTATTTACCTACCTATTTAACGTCCTTTTCTGTTTTGCTACTCACTTTCCTTTGTTTATTTGCTTCTTTCTTTCTTGTATAAACAAAGAGAAAAGTAGTAATTGCTGGTTATCATCCATTTTCATTTGTCTGACAATTGAACGTACAAATCATGCAGTCTCAGCTGGTATCCACTGACATACATAAGAATTATAGGGCTCTGACAATTTACATTACAAAAATAAATATTGCATTCCTTCCTATTCTTGCTCATATACATTTCCATGTCATTTTTTCATCCCTGTCTTTGAAGGGAAAGAACATTAATGTAATGAATTAAATGAAAAGAACGTTAATCTAATACGACAGAATTTACTCAGGTGACTGGCTTTTGTTCAGTAGATTGCCTCACTGAAGTCCAGTTTTCTGATTTTGCCAAGTGTTTTATAATGAAACTAAGAGACAGAAGGAGGGACAGGGGCAAACAAAGATGGATCTGGTCTTGCAATCCCTTTTTAACACTAGGAATCATCAATTTAGTGGAGGCCCTCAAGAAAGCCATGCTGAGGCTAGCAGCCTTTCTGATGAATTCCCTAAAAGGGACCTAGGATGTTGGGCATCAATTTCTTTTCATTCACCTTGAATATGGTCCTCTTGAATAGCTAGGTCCCATTTGAATTTATGCAGTTAAATGACGTCAATGGGCTTTAGAGTACTGTGGCCAGATTCTTTTGAAAAACAAAGACTGATTTTTGACCTGGAGATACATCTATGGAGCCTCTTTTTCAAAAGGTGAGTTCTTAGCACTTAAAGATTCTCAAGTAGGGCATTTTTTAAACTATCTACCATAAATGTCTAATTCCAAATGCCTCAATTTATTGGAAAATGGCTATCCAGCTCCCCTAACTGACTTTGAATAGTTCAGCTATCCAGTGACAGCTGTTTTGGAAACTGGCAAAAATGTTTAAAGGGATCATCATTACTTTCATTTCTCAAAGCTTAAAACAGTTTTCTAATTCATCTGTGAGATGACTCACAGTATAGTTTCAGTAAAATACTTATCAAAATAGTTCTTAACATACTTCTAGGTTTTTTGGCCTTTGTTTGTTTTCCAAGACTATGGCTGTTAGCGAGCAAAAAGTTTGAAAACCATCTTGATTTCAAAAATCATGAAAAACAGAAAAAAACATATCAATAACATTGGCTTTTGTTCCTAGTAACACTTTTAGCCTTACATAAAATGTTTTTGTTTATATGTGCATTTAATCTTTCAACGGTTGTAAATGTATTTGGCACCCAAAGTATAGAGGTGTCCATCTGAAATCACTACTGAAATCAATAAGAATTAGACTATATACCTTCCCCCTTACTGACATCCTGAATTTTTCTGAATTGGCCATCTACATGGTTACCTAACACCCCCAAAAAGCCACCTCCACATGAGTTGACATTCTGTTCCTTTATGCATAGCCATATGCACATAAATGGCTGCATGGTGCACAGAAATGACTGCCTGCAGAAGATATTTTGGAGACTTAGAGGACCATGTATATGACCCAATCTGGCCACCTAAGAATCCAAAAACAAAGAGAATCCTGCTCTAAGTATATGTCTGTATCTGGAGAAAATGAAATACTTCTGCAAAGCTAGACCATCATTAATAGTGTCAAGATTTCATAATATCTATTATTTCATTTCAAGCAGCTCTAGTGACATATATGTCTTTGCAAATCCCAGGATTTATGGCATTGTTGCGACTGCTATGGTGACGAGTGGTCAACCTACCAATACCTCTGCCTCTTCTTCAAAGTGAATAACAACAGTGTCAAGACAGTCAAAATGCACTGGGATAACCAGACACATGTGACTGAATTCATTCTAGTGGGTTTCCCCGGCATCTTGGAACTGCAGGTCCTTCTTTTCCTGATGTTCCTGCTAGTCTACATGCTGACAGTGACAGAAAATGCCATGATTGTTGTGCTGGTCTGGACCAACAACCAGCTCCAGAAACCCATGTATGTCTTCTTGGGCAACCTCTCCTTCCTGGAGATCTGGTACGTCTCAGTCACAGTGCCCAAGATGCTTCTGAGCTTTGTGACACAGAGAAGGATCATCTCCTTCATGGGATGCATGGCCCAGCTCTACTTCTTCCTGGCATTGGCCTGCACTGAATGTGTGCTCCTGGCTGCCATGGCCTATGACCGCTATGTGGCCATTTGCAACCCACTGCGCTATCCAGTGATCATGAGGTGCAGTTCCTGTGTCCGCCTGGCAGCTGGGTCCTGGCTGAGCGGTTTCTTCATCTCCATGTGGAAAGTGTTCTTCATCTCGCGCCTAACCTACTGTGGACCCAACATCATCAACCACTTCTTCTGCGATGTCTCACCACTGCTCAATCTGGCCTGCACAGACATGTCACTGGCAGAGCTCATGGACTTCCTTCTGGCTTTGCTCATCCTCCTTGTGCCACTGTCTATCACTGTAACTTCCTATGTCTGCATCATCTCCACTGTACTGCGCATCCCTTCAGCTAATGGGCGTTACAAGGTCTTCTCCACGTCTGCCTCTCACCTACTGGTGGTCACCATGTTCTATGCTGCCTCCCTATTCATCTATGCCAGGCCACGGGCCATCAGTTCTTTTGACTCCAACAAGCTGGTGTCTGTTGTCTACACAGTTCTGACTCCTCTCATTAACCCAGTCATCTATTGCCTGAGGAACAAGGAGTTCAAAGATGCTCTGAGAAAATCAGTGCACTGGAAAAAGGTCTTCTCCTAGATATTTCAGCTGGAATTGTTCAATTATTTCCATTATGTAACTCAATATCTCAGGTCAGAGGCATTGCAAACTCATTGAGGGCTTGGGGCTGGGGGTGAGAATGAGGGTATGCTGACCACAGTAGATGCAGGGGGCAGCTTGGGTGAGGGGCACCATTCTGCTTGACCCACTTCACCCCCACTCCCCAAATACACTGTTTGGTGTGTCACTATGCTACTTGCCTTCTGTGGCCAGGCAACAAAAGAGCAAAGCTTCCTCTGCCATGAGAAAAACTCCCCACAAGTGGGATTCTGGCACCCCTCATAGTGTATGGGGCAAGTGACCCATTCACACTGCTCTGCTTATGCTACTGTTGCAGGTAGTAATGGATCCACAAATAAGAATAAAAATTTTGGTGGCCTCAGACAGAAATGAGCCACTCTATTTAAAGCTATAGCACCTTGGACCATAGGCTGTTATTTTCGTAAAGGGCGTAAGAGAGTTAGGCACCCATCTGCCATTTTAAACTCAATTGCATGTTGTAGAATGAGTTCCAAAAGTCACAATAAATTTCCAGGGCTTGACTTGTTCTTTGAGATCAAAGTGAATCTAACCAGTTAATGCACTGGCAATATTTATACTTGGGAGTTCCAAGCTGGCTTTTTTAGACAAGTTCTTTGGCTGAACCATAAGGCTGTGTGAAGCTTCAGACGCCGATTCGATTCAGAGGAGATTCGGTGGCTGAATCTCCAAATCCAAATCAAATCAGGAGACAAATTATAGGTCTGAATTGATTCAAAGCTCTCCAAATTGATTCAGAGAGCTTTGGAGATTTGGCCAGTCCCCACTCACAGCTGCAGGGAGCTGGACCCAGACTCCGTGCTCGTAAATAGGAGGTGAGGGCAAGAGAGGGGGGCCTAGAGGAGGGGGAGAGGGACCATGGGGGGACCCCTGTCAGGCCCTGTCCCCTGCCTGCTCTTTCAGCCCCTTTCAGCCCCTGGGTCTTTAAAAAAAGAGCCCCCACCCACTGGCTGCTGCAGTGGCCCTGGAGCATTTGGGGGGCTTGTGGCAGAGCCCCCTGACAGCGCGGATTGCCCTCCTACCTGCCAGCAGCCAGTGAGTGTGGGGCTTTTTAAAGAGCCAGGAGCTGGGGTCAGGAGAGCAGGTGGAGAATGGGGGCTCATGGCAGAGCCCCCCACACAGCATGGAGCAGTGACTAGTGGGGGGGGGCAACCAGGATTGCCCCACTGCCTGGCAGCAGCCAGTGAGTGGGAGCTTTTATTTTTTTTTTTTAAAGAGCTGGGAGCTGGGGCCAGGCGAGGCAGCCATTGACAGGGTTGGGACAGTGAACAGGGGATGGGACCTATTCAGAAATTCAGCCAATTCAGCTGCTACCCAATCTCTGAATCAGATTCAGCTGAATCAGTTTGGACAGTGATTTGAATCACTGTCCCCTGAATTGGCCAAATCCAAAGCAAATACTAGCCGCTTCACACAGGCGTGCTGAACTGTGCCTTCTGACCACATCAGGGGTGCAGCCTGGGTTTTACAACACTACATTGAACCACGAGGTATGCTATCTGTTCAGGAAATCTAGCCAACTTGGGAGACAATAAGGTAGCCAAAGTACAATTCCCAGGATGCATTGTGGCAAATCAGGAAAGTCATAATTTGGTGTCATATTGTTCCAAACCAGAATGTCCCTCCATTTTGGCGGTGAAATCTTTCAGAATTCTTTCTTCCAAGAAAGAAAAATACTAGTTACTTGTTGCCCGAGTTGGGGATATAAATAAATGTTAAAATATGTATCAGAATTTCCTGCTGGATAGAAATCTATTTGTGGCTCAACTACATTTCCAGTCATAGTGAATCCCCCCAGATATGGACAGTCTTAGTACAACTGTGAAATTATTCCTCAGGAAGTGGCCTGAGGAATGGGCACCACAATTGGTGGTAATTTCTGCCAGAAATGTCCCAGCAGCTCAACTTAGAACTGTTAGTCAAAAATCCCAGAATCATAAAAAATTAGGGTTGAAAGGGACCTCAGGAAGTCATGTACTCCAACCCCCTGATCAAAGCAGGACCAGTCCCAACTAGGTCATCCAATCCAAGGCTTTATTTAGCTGGGGCTTTAAAACCTCCAAGGATGGAGATTCCACAACCCCTCTGATTAACCTGTTCCAGTGCTTCATCACTCTCCTAATGAGAGAGTTTTTCATAATATCCAGTCTAAACTTCCCTTGTTGCAACTTGAGACAGTTGCTCCTTGTTCTGTCATTTGCCACCACTGAGAACAGTCCAGCTCCATCCTCTTCGGAACCACCCTGCAGGGAGTTCAAGGCTGCTGTCAAATCTCCTCTCAACCTTCCCTTCTGTAGACTAAACAAGCCCAGTTCCCTCAGCCTATCCTCAGAAGTCCTGTGCCCCAACCCCCTAACCATTTTCACTGCCCTCCACTGGACTCTCTCCAACTTGTCCACATCCTTGCTATAGTGGGGGACCCAAAACTGGACACAGTACTCCAGATCTGGCATCACCAATGACAAATGGAGGGGAACAATTACTTTCCTCGATGTGCTGGCACCACGCTTACCAATGCAACCCAGTATGCCATTAGCCTTCTTGGCAAAAGGGGCACACTGCTGGATCATATTCAGCTTATTGTCCACAGTAACCCCAAGGTCCTTTTCTGCAGAGCTAGTAGCTTGGCTAGTAGCTAGTAGACAGCTAAGTAGCCAGTGTGTCCCAAGCCTATAGCAGCACATAGGATTCTTCCATAGCTACAAGAATAGGTGCCTGCCGCCAAAAGAAATTCTAAACACTGGGAAATGTCTAGAGATGGGCTGAAATTAGGATATGCCTTAAAAAGCTCTTCTGTCTCCCTGGTCTTTATCAACCTATTGTTTTCCTAAATTAGCATTCTTATCCTCTCTCAGTATCGGTTTCACTGAAATGAACAAATCATAAAATAGGTTTGTCATGCCCCAATCGTCTTAGCAGCCCTTACAGCATCTTCTCCAATTTGACTTGTTATTTTCTCAAATGCGAGATGATCAAAATTTACATGTAGTCTCCTCTCTGCTTCATCCAATGGCATTTATGCTTCCTAATCTCTACTGGAAAAATCGTACTTGATACATCCTTGGATTGAATTTGCTTTTTTCATGGCCGCTTCTTATTAATGGCTCACAGTCAATTGGTAATCTACACATTAAGTCAGGTCTGGTTACTTTGTTACTGTTCTTTTTTCCCAAAAGGTGAGTCACAGATTGCATCAGAAATTCTTGTGGTTAGCCACTACTTGAGTGCTGAAGATGACCCATGCCTTTCTGTATAACATTCAAAACTTTCTTTGTATTAATAATGCTTCCCAACTTTATGTCATCTTCAAACTTCATATAACTCCTCCTTTTTCTGTCAAAGCTACTCATGAAAACATAAAATTGCTTCCAAGACCATTCTTTGAGGAGCTTCACTAGCAACCTTCCTATAGCCCAATAGTTCTACTCTCACAACAACTTTTGGTCATCTTCTCTTTAAATCTCCTGAATGTTTTGGCCAACAAATCTCTGTAGCCAGAATAAACTCAGATTGAAAGACTGGGACAAATCTAACAGCTCAGCTATCCCACTAGCTCTGCAAACCTGCACTGTGTGGGGGGGTGGCCATGTAGTATGGAATTTGTCGCCTTTTGTTTGTAGCAAAAGAGGGGGCATGAGTCCTTCGCCTTTCTCCTTGCTCTTGCCACAAGCTCCCCATCTCTAGCATGGAGATAATCCTTGACAACAAGCAGCAGGAATATACCCAAAGTCCTTGGAGAGGCTTGGGTAAAAAATGGTCCAGAAATGCCCAAGATTGCCATGTTACTAACTAATTCAAAGTTTATCTATTCTTATTAAAATAGAGCTCACAATGCAAAATTATTAGGTTTATTTACTACTGGCCTCCTAACTAAACTACTATAATATAATCTGGTCAAGAAACCAGACCACCTTATTTTGTCATCAAGGTGGACTGATCCATCTTTAGTGACCCTAGAATGCATTTCATCTCATTTTCCACTCGCTTCCAATGTATCTAATCATCCTTTCCTTAAAAAAAAATATTTGTCCATCCAGAACAATATATGGGCATTGTGGAGACAGAGTCAAACACCCATGTTGAGAGTCTCATTAGCAATTAAGGAAAAGTTGTACCCTTAACAGAGGTCTTCAAGGCCACCTAATGAAGTGTCACTGAGCAGTAGAATTACTGCTTGTCTACATTGACTAAATTCTTCCAGAAGAACTGAGCCTCCACAGCAGAAGCTGCCTTGGAGCCATCATAATTCTCCTCTCCAACCTAGCCACAGTCCATTTTACTATGCCAATATATCACACAGCACCAGTTGAAAACTTAGCATCATTTTTTGACTGAATATTAGATTTTTAGTTCATTGAGTTCTTTTTTTATTTTTTTAATTTCAGGGTGGGGAGCTCATAGGGACATTTAACCCGCCTCCCCCCCATCAATGTTCTGAATTCTCACCATATATTTCAGCAGTTTTTCCAGCCAAAACAAATATTCAGGTTTTGGGGGTTGGGGTTTTTTTGGCAAACAGTCCAAAACTTGGCAAATTCAAGTTTGGAAATGTCTTTTGCATCAAAGTGTGAAACCACTCCATTCTCTGAATTCAGTTTAAATAAAATGTTCCTACTTGAACTTGGCATTTTAGCATGGGAAGTCCCAAGTTAATTGTGGATGCTCAGAAAGACAGGCTTTAAGAGATGCCCCAGTATGCTCAGAGATGTCCTGTGGACCGAGTACAAATTATACTTCATGAAGATGCAAGTTTAGTTAGTACTCAACAGCACTTGCAGACAGGCTAAGAGGACCATAGGGGTTGCCTGTGTCGAATAACCACAGTAAAGACTCCATTTGGTATCACAACAAACAACTTCCGCTATTTCCTAGAGCCCACCGTCCAGCCCAGCTACCCCAATCCTCTGCTGCTCCCAAGTGCTTCTTATATGGTAAACCCACCCTTCTTAGTATTAGCACTTTTCCTCATCAGTTCTCCAAGTGCTTTACAAAGAAAGCAAAGATAACATTTTTCTTCTTTCCTAGCAATCTCAGTATCCAGCCTTTGGTTGCCCATGGGGCATTTTTTGGTAGTTACATGCCTAGAGAAATTCTGTTCCCAGATGCATAGCCCTGCACACATGGACAGCTATGTAGTCACACAGACTGGCAACAAAATGTGAGTGTGAAAGAGGAATACCTCGCCTCTTTTGCCCTAACTGGCTCAGTGATAGGGCACTCCCCTTGGAAGGCAGAGCACTGCCCCTTTTGTCCAGGGGGAGCTTGAATCTCAGCTTCTCTCATAAACTAGCACAGCACTAATCATCACACCACAGGTCAGATGTTACCTAGGATCTTCTCTGGTGCTCCTTTTGAAACTGGCCCCTTGGGCAGCCACAACAGAGTGTATGGGAGTATGTGGGACCAGGCAGGGAGGGAGAAGCTGGGGGGAGGATTTTTTGTTTTTTTTCCAGTGAAGTGGTTTGTGTCTACATACCAAAGTGGTCGATAGAGAGGGACCTAGGTTCTAGCCTGGGCTCTTGCATCTCAATGTGGCAGAAACTTCCTCCCTGCACTGTCCTCCATCAGTTTTTTGCAATGCCTGTATTAGTGGCTCAACTTCAGAAGGAGCACTGGAGAGGGAAGTGCTCAGTGGCTGCTATGTGGGATGCTGGTTTGGGCACTGTGAAGTTAGGGGCACCTGTGTTCAAACCCACTGGCTACATCCAGATGACCACAGACATGTGGTATATGGCAACACACACTGCACATGCAGACACTCCCTGCAGTGCAGCATGGGGGGGCGGGGCTGACCGTAGGAGATCCCAGGGATAAAAACCGCATGCTACTCAAAACTGGAGTCTGGCTGCTGATCAGGCTTCCTGCCATGGCTGCAGCTGGGGGAGGCCCCTAGGACAGGCTTCTGGGGCCAGTACAGGTGCAGGCCCCAGCCTCTCCTACCCCACCCGAGGTAACTTGCTGCATGTCAGACCACATGTGGCATAAACATTCCCCAGGGACAAGTAGCAGCGGCACAAGTTGTGCCGCTGCTACTTGTCCCTGAGGAAGCAAACATCTGTGCTTGTCCAGATGTGGCCAAAGGGAGCCTAAAATGGAGGGCCTCTTGGTATCAGCACTAGTCATTAAGCTATGGGGAAGAAAGAAAAATATACACACGCGCACATGCATAGCCTTTTCCTGCTCCTTGGTCCAAGTCAGGTAGTCAGAAGTTTTGACTAACTCTATTTTAAGGCATCTAAGTTTATTATGTAGCCATAAGGGCCACATATATGCTGTGACCCCTTCTGTACATGTTCGGTGTTTGCAACTACATAGTTGTATAGTCACCCATGTACCTAGGGTACACGCCCAGGAATAGAATCCCTCTAGGCAAGAAAGTGCCAAAAACGATTGATCAAATGGCCGCTTAGATATGCAGGGAAGGAAAAATGTCACCCTAAGCATCATCTTTCCCATTTTACAGATGGAGAAACAGGCATGTGGTCACCAAGAAAACCAGGACATTCAAGCTAATAACAAAAACTATGGTAGACCTTGTGGTCTGTGTTTTATCTGAAAGGCTCCACTGACAACACAAGCAGCCAAGCAATAGCAGCTCTGCACTTTTCAGTTTCAAACTCCTGCATAAACTTTAACCAATTAATTGTGACAACACCCCATGGATAGAGAGCTAGAACTATTATTCAAATAGAAAAAAAGAATGCTATGTTTGTATAATTGATTGGGTTGTGACTGTTTCCCCAGGGAATCTTCTGAGCCTTTGGAGTTATGTCCCAAATGTGTTCTGAACATCAGCTGAAACAGTAGGCTCAAACACAGGATCTCTACAGTGTGACGTTACAACATATCTAGCTCTCAGTTATACTCAAAGAGAACATAGCAAGTTTTAGGTGATAGAAGTGACCAAAGTGATGAATATCTTAAAACTAGCAAAGAATAAAAGAAAAACATATTTATACTATCTAGCTGTTGGTGCATTTCCTGCTATAAGTAATAATTATCTTCATAATAACACCAGTTGCATATATTTAAACAACAACACTCTTATCAGTTTGGTTCAATAATCCTTTTTTCAAGTGAACATCTGATATGACAGCTACGTTCTCTGGATATGCAACACTCCATGAAGGTAAATATTTAATGGTCTTTAGCACTGTAAAACAGATTTCTTTCTGATTAATGTCTCTCTTCTTCTTTTTCCAATGAGAACCTTTCCAAATGAGCTCTCTTTCATGCTGCCTCTCACATTTGGGAGGAGCTCCAAGAAAACCTTTTTATACTCCTGCCAATAACTCCTTACAAGTCTTCTTTGTTGCGATACCTTAAAAAATTGACAATAGCCAGGTTGACAGTGTGATGAGACCGCTACTTTTGCTGATCAGTGTGTAACAACATTGCACTGCAATGTACCATCCTTTTCTTTAATTTCCTCCATCTATTGGCCTCTGCCTTAGACCAATGGTTTTCAAACTTCATAAAGACACAGAACCCTTTCATACTACTTCTACCATTGTGGAACCCCTTTCCCTACCCTAATGACAGACACAGAGCCAGGCAACCCAGTGTGGCAATAGGGGTGCAACACCTCCCGGCCCAATGTAACATTACCCCAACCTCTTTGTTGAACCCCTCATGACCTCTCGTGGAAGCCCACAGTTCTGTAGTACACACTTTGGAAACCACTGGCTTGGACTGTCAGCTCCTTAGGCAGAGACTGGCATGCTGGTTTGGTATTAGTATGATATCCAGCAACACTGGGCTTTCGTCCTTCACACTAGGGCTGCTAAACATGGCAACAAAACAAGAACATTTCATCCTGGAAAAGAAGTTTGGGTGCTCTTATATTTCTTCATTTTATTTCTCTTCCCTCCTTTAAATCTAGGCCTGTTGTGTTCTACTTTAAGTGCACACTATTGAGTTTGGTACAGGAACAACTGAGTGAATTTCTCTGCCCAGTGCCTTTTAAACATTCACACTACAGGATCCAACAGTCTTGTCTAGACCTAAATTGTAGACTTGTTCATAATTGATGACAAATTTCATATGCTAGTGAATCCAATTCCTACTATTATGCTTTAATTCACTGTATTTTGATTTCTTTTTCCTTCGCTATCTCCTTTTCCTAATTTCAGTTCTGCTGCTGCTGTTTACTTCCCCTCTTTTGTTGCCCCATCACCATCCTCCTCTATTTCCTTCCCCCTTTCTTCCAATCCTCCCCCGCCCCCCATCATCACTCTTACTTTTGCCCATTTCTTTTATCCTCAGGAATTTCTTCTTCTCCCTGTTGCATTTGTATCTCATCACCCCCAGAGCTCCAAGAGGCTGAGGGCATGGAAAACACCAATCACAGCATAGTGAAGTCTTTTGTCATCCTGGGCTTCCCTGGCACGCCACAGTTCCAGACTTTATTTTTTGCATTGATCCTGGCTACCTATCTCCTGACACTAGTTGCCAACCTAGTCATCATCTCAGTGGTCAAGACCTCCCATCACCTGCACCGACCCATGTACTACTTCCTGGGCAGCTTTTCCTTTCTGGAGGTATGGTACACCTCCTCCACCATGCCCAAAATGCTGGAAAACTTCTTGTGTGGCAGAAGCACCATCACTGTGGCTGGCTGTGTGGCCCAGCTATATCTTTTCTTTGCCCTGGGCTCCACCGAGTGTTTCTTGCTGACCAACATGGCCTACGACCGTTATCTAGCCATCTGCCATCCTCTGCACTACCCAGCCCTCATGAATGTGCGGGTCTGCACTCAGCTGGTGGGGGCAGCCTGGGTGGGTGGCTTCCTTGCCCCCTTGCTTCCCATCTTGCTCATTGCCCAGCTCTCATTCTGTGGCCCCAAGATTGATCATTTCTTCTGCGATGCAGGCCCCTTGTTACGGGTGTCTTGTAGTGATACTTCCCTCAGTGCCTCCCTCATCTCAGTGTTGGCTTCATTTGTCATCCTCAGCACATGCCTCCTCACCATGGTCTCCTACGCCCACATCATTACTACTATCCTGAGCATCCCCTCTGCAACAGGGCGCCGCAAGGCCTTCTCCACCTGCGCCTCTCACCTTATCGTAGTAGTGGTTTATTATGGGACAGGTATCATCATGTATGTCCGGCCCATGTCCTCCTTCACCACAGAGCTGGAAAAAGTGGTGTCAGTCTTCTGTGCTGTGGTCACTCCACTCCTCAACCCCCTGATCTACAGCCTAAGGAACAAGGAGGTGAAGGAGGCACTAAGACAGACAGTGAGTAACAGCAAAATCTTTCTAAAGATTTTTGTCATGGTTTGTTGGTAGGGATGGGGATAGGAAGTGGGTTCTATGGGTTCAACTAGGGTGTAATAGATAGTTCAGTCTGTCTGTCTATTTATCTATCATTGTCCTTCCTTCCTCCAGTTTTCTTCCTTCCTTTCCTTCCTGTCAACCTATCCAAGAAATAGAACCACATCATGGTCAAAATCCTGCATGCACTTACACATGTCTGATTTTATTTAGGTGAGTAACCAGTTACCTTCAAGAGAAAACTGCAAGCACAGCTAAGGTCTGTCAGTCTGTCTGTCTATTCATTTGTCTACATAATCCAGATTAGTAACTGAATCTTATGTAGTTTAAGCTATTCAGATGGGGTCCACCCATACAAATGGCCACGCCAATTTTACATGCACTATGAATCTTTCCCCAATGAGCTACCCTAGATCTTTTTCTTATTTAAATGCATAACCCTGATTATCTTTCCACTTCAGTGTTATATAATATATCCCATAAAGTTGGTTAAATGGTATTTCATTTAAAAAGTCTACCTATTTGCGTAATTAAACTTTCAAGGAAGAGTTTGCATCTCGTTACAATACATCCATGGCCATTTCAGGAACTTATGGTTCTTGCTTCATATCATGGCCACAGGGTATTTCAAAATGATGGCAGAAATATTCCTACTACAGAGGCAAGGTCACTAGCAAATTAATACAAATGATAATCCCCATTAGTTGATAACAATGTAAAGAGAATAACACAAAGTCAATTTGCTCTACTGCTAACATACGTTATTATCATAATAAGCTATCCCAATAAAACACAAGAGAAATCTCTAAAATTAAATTTTAAAAATTCTCTGTATCCCTTATCAGTAGCTATTAACGTGAACAGAAGAATGACTTGGTGGAATTTTCATATTTGTGTTATACGGGAGATCAGACTACAAGATCACAAGTCCCTTTGGCCTTAAATTCCGTAAATCAGATTTGCAATTAAGGCACTGATCAGCAGACCACTAAAAGTGTGCTTAAGTATGTGTATACTTGCATTTAATTCAATGAGACTACTTAATACTGTGCATAAGTGACCTGTGAGTAGAAGCACAACTCTCACTGGCTTTCAGAGGTCTTATGGAAAAAGTTTCAAATGGTCTTGGATTAATCCAGGAGCCCAGGTGCTATTGTTAGTGGTGACAAGCGCTAAGGCTAGATTTTTAGAGAGAGCAATGCAACAATTGATTTTTAATGAGAGTTAAGTACTAAACTTGCTTAGATGCTTTTGAAAATTGTACCAAGCATCTATCTGAGATGCCTTTAAAAATGTGCCATGAGGGCTAGATCCTATTCCACTTTCCCTGCCCAAATGCCACCGACCCCACTGTGATCACAGTGTGATCCTATTCCACATGAGAGGAAATGCGCAAAAATCGTGAAAGTTCAGCAATTGTAGCCAGGCAAAAAAAACAGAAAAAAGAAAAAAAAACCATGACTAGTAGCTGCTAAATCAGTGGCTCCCAACCTTGGGGCATGACCCAAATCAGGGTCACAGAGGGTCTGCCCCTCCCGCCTGCCAGGCTCTCCTGGCACACAATCTGCATGGCTCTCATCACCACTGCCCCCCGCGATCATGGCCCCACCCAGGCTCTGCTGGTGCCACCAGTCATGAGAGTCGGCATCACGGGTTGGGGTAACAACCTGGATTTAGAGTCACAGCAAAAAAATGTTAGGAGCCACTGTGCTAGATAGAGGAGGGCAGCCCTCCTCTGTTTTAGCCCAATAGCCTATTGGTTAAGGAAGGATGCCTCAGTTCAAATTTATGACAACTTCAAAGTAACACTGAAACAAATTTTGTGCTGTCCAGTATCCCCTGCCTCGGATTTGTTGGTCGCTCTTAACAGTGTTTCAGGATATTGAATTTGCATAATGCATACCTCCAAAGTGAAGTGGATCCAACGGCTCACAAAAATCTCACAATAAAGATTATAATCTCACCAAAAAAAGATTATATTGCTATAAGCAAATATCCTTTGGTATTATACCTTCTCCTGCCCTCTTCAGAAAACTATGGCTGAAGAGTTAAAAGAGTTAAAAAGAGCATATTTGGATGAGATCCTGGTTACAGGGAAAATCACTTTTGGAAGTCGGACACTATCCTGCAACATATAAAAGACTGTGACTGCAAGTATGCAGGGATTAATGGAAGTTTTTCAAACCCTCCACTGAACACCTTGGGCATGTCATTGATGTCATACATTTAAAGAAATGACCAGAGAAAGTACCTTCAAGCACTACAAGAAAATGTTTTATAATTACATTCCTTCTTGGGGTTATTAAGTGTTATGGTAAAGTTCCTGCCTATTCTGGCAACAGTTTTGTTACCTGCAAGCAACTATTGTAAGCAAACCAGAAATGGCACTGGACTAGAGCATGTGAGTATGCATACAAGAAAGCAAAGAAATTGCTGACATCAACTGATGTAATTGTGATGCCTCCCTTCCATTGCAGCTCAATTTTCTTATGATCCTAAGAGCCAATGCTATGGAGTATAGGGAGACTCAACAATGTTGACAGGTTGTCATATCACCCTTATCCAAGAGGTCACTGAAAGGAAATGACAATAGAGAAAGGGTTCTAATTTCAACTTTATGGACTGTTTACTTGCCACCCCCACAAATGCACACAAAGAAGGAAACTAAGGATGATGTTCTTGCCCTTGAGAGGCATGACTCTGCAAGGTACAGTACTAGGCGGCCAGACCTCTCAGTAGACACCTCGTGTCACATCAGTTGGAACTGTTAGTGCACCAAGGTTGTTTCTAATGGGGAAATGTAGACAATCATACTAAAGTCATTCCACACATGCTCTGGCAACTCTTGAAGGATATTTGGGGCATCCTGAGGATGAAATCATTACCCTAGAGTTGTCTGGTGGCCAGGCATCACTAAGACAGAGGACAGCAAAACACTGTACTTCATTGCAAATTTAGGAGGATCCTGGCCCAACTTATTTACCCCTTTGGCCACAGCATCAGACTTCATACACATGCATTCATGGGAATTATGCATGGCCATTAGAAGGCCATATGCTCTTAATAGTACTCGACAGACTTGACTTCAGTGGTCAGAAGTTATCTAAATGCCCTCTCTTACAGCTGTCCAAGCTACTGAGCATCTTCATACTTTATTTAGTAGCTTGGGACTCCTATTGCCATTCATGTATGATAATGGACCTCAGCTGCATTCAGAAGAAATTCAGAAGTTCCTAGTTTCCCCTGGAATTCATCCTCCTATAAATCAATATTTTGTATGAGCTCCCCAGCATGTTTTAAGAGCCAAACAGTCTACCTCAAATCTTCAGTCAAAGTGGGACAACTACTTTATTTATCAAAACACACACCATGCCACTGAACAAGAGTCACCTGTTACTCTTTCCTTAAGAAGACAATTATGGTCTTGTTTTGACCTCCTAGGCCCTGATGTCAGAGGCTGGGTGCCCAGAGCAGCTGACACAGGGGCAGCAGCAACCTGCTGTTGCCACCATCACAGACACAACCATGACTGTACAGTTGCAAAAGCAGCCATTTTTTCCCACTGCCTTCCCACCAAGTCAGTGCCCAGAACATATTCCCCACTCATGCTGCTCTAGTTATGTCACTGCCTGGGTTTCCCTCACAGGCTCTCAAAACCTAAGATAAACTAAATGATGAACAGCAAGTGCCTTGCCATTGCTCATTCCAAGTAGGAAACTTGGTCTGGTCTCGTAATTACCCTAATAGAGTGAAATGGGTACCTGGAGAACTCGCTGAATGCATGGTGCCCATTTCATTTATGACATATGGACCAGTGACAACCCATCTATATTCAAGAGTCTGAGGAAGCTCAGACTGGATATCCTATGCTACCCACTGAGCCTCCTGCAGTCCCACATTTTGATTGTGAGGGTTTACTAGAAGAGACTGAGTCAACAAACATGGTCAATTCCCTGCCACCATGTGCTTTTGTGGTACAAAACGACAGCCCCACAACCTCAGTGTGTTAGTCTAAGAGGGTAAGAAAGCCTGTGGTGCCTTTGAACTTATCAGTTGTTTCTTCGTGAGTTGCCACAAGGGTCTGAACACTCAAATGCAACTCAGGGGTATATGGTAGGTTACTGGCAACTTGCAGTTTGGTGATCTAGCGTTCATGTTTCTTTTTGCACTATCATGTTTTGTGTGTTATTATTTACAGAGCTGTCCAACTTCCAAGTGGTCAGAACATGCACACTGCATAGGCCAAAGCAGTGGGTTAGCATAACATATTACTGCCCAGAGGAGCCCCAGCTGGCCTCAATAGCCTGGATAGGACCAGCAGCTAGCTACCAACCACCCAAGTACCCTTAACTGGGTATGCAAGCAGTAGTCCTTGCAATGCTCTGTGAGCTTGAATCAAGACATGCTCCCCTCCGATTAGACCCTGTGCTCCTGATTCCTAGTCCGAGATCCCTTGGCTCCATTTTCCCTGCCTTGTTCTTGCCTGGATCCTTTCCCAGTCTGCATCCTCAGTTTTGTTCCTACCTTCTCCCTCTGCCTTGACCCTTAGCTTGTGACTACTCTAGCACTGTGCCCCCAAGCCTCATGTCCAAGTTATTCATGTAGCAGTTGTGTGCGCCACACCAGTGCAAGCCACAGCTCCCTCCCACCAGCTGCATGGACCACACTGGTAATGTGTGCACAGGACTTCTACCCTTGTTTCCCTCCCACCTGGCATGCATGTGGGCAACCTGGCCTAAATTTCACCTTCCCAGCTAGGAGCACCTCCACTGCACTGTGCTGTAAAGGTACTCCTGGTTTCAGGGTTCTGTGATGCCATGGGAGGTGTCCTGCCATGCTGTCCCTAACCACTACTGGGGCAGAGGGCAGGAATTAGAAGCTGGAGGAAGGTGGGGAGACCAGTCACTGGTCACTGCTGCGGCTGAAGCTACGGGAGAAGCAGCAGCCAAGTAGGTGCCTGGAGTTACAACAATATAACCGTGGGTCTCCCACTTCCTAGGTGAAGTCCATTACCACTACACTCTGTAACCACTATATATATGCTGTTTGAGTGTGTGAATGTGTAGTGAAAGTGACTCTTGCCTTAAATATGTTTTTGAACATCCAGCTGCACAAAAGATTTTAATCAAGACAAGAGCAGGCAACCATTGATCCTTCTGCATGGTGGTATATACATGAGAGGTCGCCCAGGCCTTGACATGTATGGAGTATGGAAAAGTGGAAGCTGCCCAATCCTTTCATCCCCTCTTCAGACCATTGAGAAAGACTCCATAGGCCAGACTGAACCCAAGACATTCAGTACCTCAATGGCTGTATTTGCATCCACATCTGGGAATTGAACTCAGATTTCCTATGGGGTAGACCTATAGGTTATGAACTCTACTACTGAACCACAACAACAGTAGCAATAGCAATAGCAATAATGTCACTGACTTAAAATCTGAAGCAGTTTTGACCATGCTATGCTCAATGGTATTAAATAAACTTGTCCTTAAATAAAGCATGTGCAACCCTTCTGCCAGGACCTGGATGGCAGTAGGAAAAGCCAGGTTCACGTTGAGGGGTTTACACAAACTTTCTATATGGACACCAGCCCCAACCTAGACATCTGAGAAAATAAATTGTAATAGGGTGTTCCAAAGAGAACAAAATGACTCCACTCACAAGCAAACATGCAACCGTAACAGGGTATATGAATGGAGAAAGGAGATATACACAACTCTAAAGAAAACCTTGAGTATTAAATATTAACTGAAACCCCAACCAGTTAAGTCTTTCTCACAATCAGGGCCAGAATAACCCTTTAGTGGGCTCCAGGCAAACTAACTCATGGGCCCCTACTTTTTTTTCACTCAATAAATTATAATATGTAAAATAAGTAAGTACAACTGGGCCCCTTCTTCACTTAGGGCCCTAGGCATGTGCCTAGCTTGCCTATGTGTTAACCCAGTGCTGCTCAGAATTACTGCTAAACCAGCCTAGGGGAGCTACTGCCTAGCCCAGACCATCAAGAAAGGAAACTCACCCAGGGCTGCCATCCAGGCGCTGTCACACCCAGATCAGACAGAAGCAGCCCACTCCGAGGACTCTGCTGCTCCTCACTGCCACCATCCTCTGCTCTGGGGGCTCTACCACCTGCACCAGCCAAGGCAGCAAGTGCTGGGTAGGGAGGCCTGCGAAGTTCACCACAGCTCTGGCAGCCCTTTCCTCCACCTGCACTGCATGGGAAGTGGGGAGGGTGTCACTGCCATGTTGCCATTTAGGATTGCTGCTGTTGTTGCCAGGGGTTGCTGCTGTTCCACTGCTCCTCGCTGCTGCCAGAAGTCACCTCCCTCTGCTGCTAGGACTCCTCTGCTCCTCAGTGCCCCTGGGGGTTGCCGCCGTAGGTCCACCACTCCTCAGTGGATTGCTTATGCAACCCCAGGCCTTTTAGACCCTGACATACTAAACAGCAGGCTACCAAATTTCTGCTCTTCTAGAACTTATGGGTGACAGGCTTCCAGCTGTGCTGCGTACACAAGTACTTTGAGGATCTGATGACAAACTGCAATGCCTGTTTGGAGTGTCTCCTGTTCCTCACGCACTCCCTTTCCATGCTGGAACTGCAGAGATTGCTAATCCCTTGGTAATCTTTGCTCAACTTCCATTTTGGCAACCTGTGTGAACTCCATAGGTTAGCACCAGAGGACTTGGGGACACATAGGGCTGGGTGGATAAAGTCTAAATTTGCACTCTTTACCCTCAAACAGTAAAATCAAGTAGCCCCCAAGCCTCTTAGCAGGCCTACTAATGAAGGCATGCAGAGAAGGAATACACTAATTTACCATAATGGAGCATAACCATGTGTAAGATAAGCAGGGTTATATAAGCACAATCCTTTTTTATGCATGTTTTCCCTGGTGCATGATAAATGCCTTACATTTACTTGAGTTTTCCAGATTGGGATTATTTTTTTTTAATTAATCTCATTTTAACATGCATATTGTGACTCATTGTAAACTGTTACTTTTCAGGATTTCAGAAAAGCAAAGAAGGATTAATTAGAACCTCTATTGTTCTCTTCACTCACAGTTTTAGGTCTACAAGAAACAGTCCTGCTTAATTCAGGAAATGCCAGACACGCTGGGTCGTAAGCAACTCCTTTCATTTCCCAGGCGAGCTGAGTGAAATCCAGCATTTCCATCCCATAGGAAATTCCAGGATCTCTACTTCTGCTTCTCATCACACACTGTCTTCAAGTGCTAAAATGTCAGTTTACTGCTAAATAAAAAGGCCTGATTTCTATCTTTACTACTCAGAAATGACAACATGATTCATGTCAACGCTCCCAATCAAAAAGATAGTTTTCACCATTCATGAAATGTAAAGTTTTATTTTGTTTTGGGATTTTTGGAGGGTTCTCTCTTTTTTTTGTTGTTGTTTTGGGGTATTTTTGGAGGGCTGGGGGGTTTTGGTTTTGTTTTGTTTTGTTTTGGGGGGGTTAACTGAAGTTGATTAATTATCTTGAGTCAATTCACCTTAAATAGCATTTCACTGAGGTGTCACATTGTGTTACTGGAGGTATACTTCCAATGTCTCATGCCCCCAAGTCTTCCCTGTCACTTGGCCTTTCTAGA
>JAGPOW010001603.1:501163-538552 GCA_030014935.1 Caiman crocodilus | reverse complement strand
AGTTACTGGAGAGCAGATTTAAGTTAGACATTAGGAAACACTACTTCACAGTTAGGGTGGCTAGGATGTGGAACCAGCTTCCTAGGGAAGTTGTTCTTGTTCCTACCTTGGGCACCTTCAAGAGTAGATTAGATAGGTACTTGGCTGGGGTCCTGTGACCCTGGCACTCGCCCTGCCATTGGCGGGGGGTCAGACTTGATGGCCTGCTCTAGGCCCCTTCTGACCCTAGATACCATGATACTATGATACTATTATTCATTAAAAGTTTTATTTTTTGGAGGCCTTGAGGTGATTGGTTTTTTTCCTCTATGCTTAGTAAAATCCATAAGGACCTAATTAAAGTGTTAGGAACTGGCTGCATGTGATGTGGAAGCTGTTAGCACCCTGAGAAAGTATCTTCAGAGATAATAGACAATGGAGACAACCTCAGCGGGATTCTCCAGTCTCTATGCTCACTAGCAATAAACAAAACTCAAATAAAGAAGGACCAATGCAAGAAGCAAAAATTATTGCCTCAGTCTGCCCCATGAGAGGTAAAAGTTGCATATGCAAAGTTTTGAGATACTTTTATTTGCTGGTGTTGCTTTTAATTGAAGATAGTTTTCCAGTGATGGGAGAAACAACCTTTGCAAAGGTCCAGAATCTGATGCCAGTGAAATGTATGGGACAAATTCTCCATCGGATACTGGCAAAGATCAATGGACAGGAATACTGAAGCCAACTGCTGACCAGACTTGAGTAACAAGTATATTGTATAAAATGAGTGATCCACTGGATCATTTGAGAGAAATATCTTTATTTTTCTTGATGCACCTTGGTAATCAAGCACAGTGGGAAGGGTCAAATGCTTAATCAGAAAAGCAAAAAAGAGAGTTGAAGTCTTTTACATTCCACACACTAGGCTAGATTTGCAAGGCAGTCCGAAATGCCCAGGCAAGGATTTTCAAAGATACAGATAGCAATTGGATGCTCAAGTCTACTGGCTTTCAGTAATAACATCTAAGTCTGATATAGTACTTTTATTGCCATTTGTTTGAGATGTGAAATCTGAAACACAGTAAAACAGAAGGGAAGTTACCCAAGTCACTCAACAGACAGTGGCAGAACAAGAAAAAGAACCCAGGAGTCCCCATTCCCAGACCAGTGTGCATCCATTCTCCCCTGGACTTTCTTGGGGAGGAAAGCCCTGCTTGAGTTGCCTTGTTGTAATAGGGCATCAAACTGAATACTTCTGAAAATGGCACCCATATCTGGCTTTTCTGAGCTCTTGATGATGCAAAGAGTTATGCGTGTGCTGAGAGCTTTTAGTTCGATTCAGGCAAATGTGTGAAATTCTGCCCCACTGAAGTCAATAACAAAATTCTCATTGATTTTAGCGAGACCAGCTTTTCTCCCAATAAGACTGCTCCATAAGTGTTAAATTACTGAGATACCTGCTGGTTTAGGGGCATATGGGTGGATTATTCAAAGAAGCCTAAGACAGATATGTGCCAAATCATTTGGTATCTAAATTCCCAAATCCTCCAAGCAGGAAAGGTGTGTTATAAATCCCATGACAAGTTTAAAAGCTTGTGGGTCTCTGCTATATTCGGTATCCATGCTTGTAGATGGGCCACCAGTTTCTACAGCATCATAAAGTCACAGAAGAGCTATAAAGCAGCACCCCATAGTGGTAAGAGAACTTGAGACCTCATTTCTAGACCTGCCTCTCCCCCTAGCCTGCAGGGTGACATTGAGCAAGTAATTTCTCCTTGATCTCCCTGGCTCTTATGAGGAACAATGCTCTTAACCTTCTTCCAAAACATTTTGAAGAGTGCCAGATAAGACATATGGAATGTTTTAATTTTTCCTTGTGCTCCTCATGACTGTCCAGGCAATTCAGTGATGCAGGATCATATCATAAATCACTCATACCATGCCAAAGCTATGATCTTCAAACAAGCAGTCGTCTCCCTCTTCTTCCAACCAACACTCCCATCCTGATTTCTGATCTGATCACAGCAGGTTTGCTATGCATTGTCCTCTCTGGTTTAGGGTGTTTATCCTACTACTGGGACAAACCTAAGAGCCTGGCATCTGTTGCTAAAACACATACCCCTTACAGAGCTGCCAGGTTTGTGTTATTCCCTGGGGTCTCAGTATCAAGGCACCAATTACTGCCAGGCTCTCTTCAGTGACAAACACCCAGGGTCAGAGCCCTTATATAGGTTTACTAGAGGCCTTACTATAATAGGCCCTTATAGAGGGTGGGCTTCATCAGTAGAAGCAGATTTCCCTTCCCTCTAGTTTAGGAACCTGGCTTACCAAGGAAGACTATTTACTTCACTTCTGTCCTGACTTCTGTCCCAACTTCACTTTATTTTTAACTCCCTCTTTCTTCTTGAAAAGCTGGACACAAAAAGATGATTAAGCAGTGGTTCTCTCATGTATTGTCTGCCCATTGTTTGTCTGAATCTTCATGACAGAGCCTTGTCACCTCACAGAATTAAATTTTACTTGAATTATTTAAAAATGTCTTTCTTCCTTTTGTAGTAGCTTTGGGAATTTGTGAGAGGCAAGGTGTTTGGGTGGGGGTTGGGAGGAGGAAAGTGGGTAATATCTTTTTGGACCAACTGAATAATTGGGAGAGATCTTGTCCATTTCTTTCCAAGACCAAAAGAAGGACACTGTGCCCAAAAGCTCGTTTTACATCTCTCCCAGCTAAACAGTTGGCCCAATAAAAGATGCAAGCAAAAACCCCTCAGTTCTTTTTTTAATTCTATGAGATTCTAATGAGGTTCATGTAACTGTTTGTCTGATTGCCTTTTTTTTTAACTTTCTCTTATATTTTATACAAACCACATCTGAATGCTGACAATTGTAATCATATAGACACTGTCAGTTTGCGTGAATGTTTTCTAACCTATAGAGTTAAAGGTTAAAAGGCAATTTTAAGAATGTTAGGTAATAATGGGTTGAAAATTGTTTTAAAGTAAAGTTGCCAGCTGATTTGTATGCAGATTTTGGATAAATAACTGAAATAATGTAATGTTATTTCCCCATAAATATTTCTTCCAAGCCTGTTCAGATCATCTTATTATGAGCTTGCATTTTTATGTAATAACTTATTAGTCTTACTTTCACTTTTACATAATGAAAGTCTTATTGCATAGTTTATCATTTATGAAGGTCCTGCTTAATCACATATAGCCCCAAGCCTTCAAAAAGAGTACCAAATATACAACTTTACTCATGTAATTTGACTCCTGTTCATACAATCTGGAGATTATCACCTATTTCCTGTTAGGATAAGTCTCTATTTCATGAGACAAATAATTGCCTGTGGAGTATGCATAGGTAGGATCCTGTTGGCAGGGTTGGAAAACATTTTTGTAAATGCTACTCCAAGAAGCACATCCATCCAAAAACTAGGCACAATTCTTTGACCCATGCTTAACTTCATATTTCATGGATAGCACAGTGCATAATGTTAAGCACGTCTATAAATAACCTTATTTCTCAACAAAACAGATATATTAATCATATCTAGGTATAGGACTACATTACCAAATATATTTATTTAGCCAAAGGAATTACTGATAGAATGTAAAGGGATTTAAAATTAATGGGTGAATAAATAGATATAATCAAAATAAAATAGTACAACACAGATTACTGTATTGATAATTGTTTTATCCTTATTTTACAGTCATGCACCAATGTCTAAGAGAGCAAGACATTAAGAATACTGTATCTATATTTCCCTGCTGCAGTGACTCCCAAGGTAGGATTTACAAAGGAGCTATCTACTCCTAATCCAAGTCTTTGGTTAATCCCCTTCAGAATGCAATAGCTTTCCACAAGGGAAGATAAAATTACTTGGTTCTCCATAGCAACTTGAACAATCTTTTCGAGCATTGATCTGAAGGATGCACCAGCAGTCTCACTGTAGGGCATGCAAAAGATATTACCACTCTTAGTCTCTCCCCAACACAACTACTCTTACAAGATCGTTTGTGCCAAAGGTGCTAAATTTAGTGCACTGAAGTCTGGGGGATTGATTTGAAATTATTAAAAGGAACTTGATATGGAGAAATAACAAGTCATTATCTTCCCAAACCAGACCCCCTTCTTGTGTCCAAAGGTCTGTGTCCTAAAACCATGGCCAAAGAGAATCACATGTGACACCTTATAAGTTTTCCACTGAAGGTTTTAGTTGGATTTTTTTCTTGTTTTCAACAGCTCTTTCATCATATTGTGGGGGGGAAGGGGTGGATTCAGGACATTGTGTGAGTTTATGTGATAGTGTTCAGTATTTTCAGCTATGTTTGATTTAAAACTTGCCTCTTTTGGACAAAAAAGGTTCAGTTTTTGGTTTGTGAATCATTGATAGAAAAGACATTTTCCGTAGAAAAAAAACCCTTGTTTTAAATGTCTAACATGTTGATAAGATATGTATAAAGGAATGTTTTGATCAGGAAATAAAACAAAAACAGAACAGTTTTCCAACCACCTCCAGCTATTCCTTGCCATGGGAGCTGGATGTACTACCTGGTCCTGTTCACTGCTAATCATTTCAGCTTCTACAGAGATGCTCAGGAACAGATTCCAAGAGATTTCATTCTATCACTGGCCACGGCACTTGCAACATGAGTGGAGCAAATCCAAGAGCACTGGAGCTGGTGAACAAAACTAATTAAAACCTTATTTCACCAGCTCCTCCCTTTCGGGCAATATTCTATAGTAGAGAGGAGACTTTTTTCTAAGATATTGGGCATTGTTTGGAGGGAGTCTGGTGGAGAGAGAGAGAAAAACTTACAGTCTAGAAGGCTGTGGGATCTTCATCTCTTTCAAAATCTCTCTCAGAAATTCTACTGAAATGGCATTAAAAGATGATCCGTTTTCCTGTTGTAGGGCAGATGAGATTTTAAGGCTCTAGACCCCCAGCAGCAAATATATTTTTTCCTTCCCAGTGAAGTCTTTTACACCTTTGAAGAATAGGCAAATGTGGATAGCTGCAGTGAGAACTTCCGAGATACAACAGACTAGAGAGACAGGGTGTGCTCATATTATATCCCTCAGCCCATCCCTGCTTTGTCTCCCTGGCTCATTCCCTTCTTGGCCTCTCTGCCAGAGCCATCACCCTTGGGAGCCAATTAGTGCCGAGGGCAATGACTTTGGGATCAATGACAGGAAATAATGACCAAGTCCGTGGACTTTCTTGGACTAAGACCACTAAACAGTCACCTGATGGCAAAGAACAAAGGCACCTTGAGCCAATATCTCAGATACAAACACTGGGATCCAGTTATTTGGGGTTTCATATTTGACTTAAATTCACCCCTGTTAACAAGCTCTGACTACTAATGACCCGAGTTCAGGACCTTTCCCCAGGGTTGTGAGCTTCCCAAGAGACCTTGTTACCAACACCCATAAAGGGAAATATGCCCATTAATTAACCTCATATGCTCTGGGCAACAAAAGGAGGGGAAAAAAAGCAGTGTGAGGGGGTAAGACAAGAATTTGCAGCTCTTCCACACCAGCTAGAAACAATGGCTGCCACAATCCCTTAGTCTGTGCTAGGGGGCTGGGATGAACATTGGGGTTGAGGAGACATCAGGCCAGGTTCTCTGCTCATGCAAACTAGGACAGCTCCAGAGGAGCCACTTTGCACCCTGGGGAAATTAGACCTCGTTATAAGACGCTCATCTGAATGGCACTGCCCCACGTCCTCAGAACCCCCCAGTACTCCCGATACACCCCTTCCCCCTGAGCAATATCCCTTGTTTTCCAAGGGCTGAGTATGTGAAAAGTTTATTCCTAAAAGGCAGTGAGCACCATTAAAAACTCAAGACTCCCTTTTGTCCCCATGACCTGCCGGATTCCCAGGCACAAGGAGAACTTCTTCAGTCTTTGAAACACATAGTGAAGTGGTTCTTCCCTTCCATGAATCTGGTGGGAATTTTCCAAGAGGCCTCGGAGGGAGACAAAGCACTGGGCCAATGTTCTGTTCCTATTTCTGGGACTCTATGGGTCTACACCCTACTTTACTGTAGGTGCCTACATGGCACATGAACAGCCATGTGAACTGCAGTTTGTCCCCCAGAGTTTCAGATACCCCTGAAGGCCTATCTGCTTGAGGTAAAACAGTGGAGGAGGAGGGGTGACTTCCCCACCTTTTGGCCCAGTCATTGAGTGGTTAAGGTACTTGCTCAGAGATCAGAAGAATCAGGCTCTATGCCCCACTCCTCATGCAGAGGGTGTCTGACCCTGTATCCCTGCAAGGTGTTTTAACCAACATGGGACAGGCATCACCCAGGACCTTCTCAAGCCCATCTTGAAGCTTCCCAGTGCACTCTGCATTTAATTTGTGTTGGATAAACAGCACCGGGAAATTTTCTTCCATGTACTAGACCCTAGGGCCCTCTCCCTTCCAGAAAGCATACATTTAATTGAGCTCCCCCTTTACTTTGACTTGCTCTTTTCCTCCTGGTCCCATATATCCCCCCTTCCCAGCTGTTCAGTGGGCAGGTACAAGAGGAGGGCTGAAGAAGGGTTGGGTTAACCCATTGGCCTGGGCATTCTAGGGCTTTGCTGGGAAACAATAGGTGCAGGTTCCACCCCACTCCTCCAGGTGAGGAGAGCAAGAACCTAGGTCTTCTGTTCCCTGGGCGAGCACTTTAACCACTAGACTAATTGGGAAGGCCCTTGCCTTCCTCCTTCTCCCACTTCTTCTGCAACTAAAATAGTGAGACTTATCTAGCCCTGCATGAATACCTGGACAATCTTATTTCGCCACACAGCTGCCCAGCCAGATCACAGACCTACTGGCACTTTTTTCCTCCCTAACGTTCTGACTAATTAAATATATCCAACCTAAGTTCAAATTGGTGAATTTAAAATGAGGCTTGTCCTTCCTAGCAGTATAATGAGAATTTCTCTACCTTCTCAGCATTCAGACCCCTCTCAGCTAGGAGATGAGTGCTAGCAACTGGACCCTAGTAACTGAGTTCATCATCCTGGGTTTCCCTAATGCCCAAGAGCTTGAGCTGATCCTCTTTGCTGTCTTTCTCCTGATGTATGCCTTGACCTTCACTGAGAATATAGTCGTCATCCTAGTCATTGACATGGACTATCGCCTCCCCACCCCTATGTACTTCTTTATCAGCAACCTCTCTGTTCTAGATATTGGCTACACTACTGCCACTGTGCCCAAGAGGCTGGCCAACATTGCCATTCAGTCAAGGACCATCTCCATCACCGGCTGCTCCTAGCACCAGCTGTGCCAACTGCCTTTATCTTCTGCTTGCCCTTCTGTGGCTCCAATGTCATCAATCACTTCTTCTGTGACTCATCGCCACTGCTGGAGCTCTCGTGCCGGGACATCTCTGAGATTGAAGTGATCAATTTCATGGTGAGCACAGCTGTGCTGCTCAGCTCCTTTATCCTCACCATGGTGTCCTACACCTTCATCCTTGCCACCATCCTACGCATCCCCACTGCTGAGGGGCACAGCAAGGCCTTCTCCACCTGTGCCTCCCACCTCATCATTGTCACAATGTTCTATGGCACCACCATCTTCATGTACATCCGCACCAAGACCATTCAGGCCTTTGACTTCAACAAGGTGGTGTCCGTCTTCTGTTCCATGGTCACTCCCGTCATCAACCCCATCATCTACAGCCTGAGGAACAATGACATCAAGCAGGCAATAAGGAAGGTACTGCTGCGCAAAAACGATTTCCTCTCCAAGTAAACTGGGCTTGAGGCGCACCAGGAAAAGTCCAGCTGGTTTGGGAGAAATAGGTCCCTATGTATTGCCTTTCCAAAGCATCAACCACTGCAATATCAATGCACCCCAGAAAGCATCTTCACAGGGGAATAATGAAATTGGGCTTTCAAACCTCACTCAGGTTTTATGCAATCTAGGTGCCTAACTCCAATACCTCCTACTGAAAATCCAAACACAGCCTTCCCTTTAATTTTAGTGGAGTTGCCCAAGCGGTAGTTCATGGCGCTACTTGTCTGCATGCATATCTAGTCTTCTAGGCAGTTGAATTACAAACCCCCTGTTATTCCCAATTTACTGAAAACCTTTGCAAAGAGCTCTAGTATACCAGCAATACAGGACTGATTCTTTAGAGCAGAGCATTTTACAAGTGAGAGTCCCTCAGTTTAGTACCCATTAACTTGAGTACAACAAAACATTTATTTTGCATATGCTTATTTCTCAAATTCTGCATTGGTATATTGTCTTTTTCCTTGATTTGCCAATTGATAGATATCTAAGTTTTCATAGGTTGCTATCTATATTTATCTCTACATCAATTTATACCATTATCTATACCTGTTACTAGATTTATTTTCATACCCAGTGCACATACATACACCACACATGCATACATGTTGAAGTAACCTTGTTTAGATGGCAAAACACACCCTCAAGAATTTAGAAATGCCTTCTTTACAGTTATTCATGCCATCTCAATTCTGCCCTCTTATACATATTCCTGATGGTACAGTATATAGTTACAAGTGACTTAGGAAAACTAGAGGTGTTCATTTTCCAAGGCGTATAGCTTAGGCAGTTCTGGGCATGTGTTCACTGAGTTGGCAAAATGCCATTCCTGTCTTTGCAGGGTGACATTGTTGCCAAATGTCGAATTCCCTCTGGAGAGCACAGAGGCACTAGAGCTTTTTAGTGAAACACCATTAAGAATTTTTAGATGTGAAAAATTGACATGTTTCCCTACCTCATTCTAGAAGTCAGATAAGTCAGTCGTTTCTGTTGTAATTTCCAAAGAGTAACCACTCTGAAGCAAACATGTGGCACTGGAAGTTTCAGCCTGAATAGTCAACATTTGATGCAATGGTGGATAACTTCAAACAGGGGCTTATCATGAAAATTGTGAAGTAACTGTAAATGTATTGTAATATAGATTATATTAGCATATAATCTGTAGCAAGGGATGGCAACCTACAGCCCAGGGCTGGACTTGGCTCTCAAGAAGGTCTGATCCAGTACAATGGATCAGTGTCCTAGAGCTGCACCCAACCCATGCTGCACTTCCCTCCACTGCAGAGCTTGCTGCAAGGGGGTCCAGTAACTGCAACCAGCTGCCAACAGTTAGGAAGAAGGGATGGAGACTTGTAGCCCACAGGGACACCTGGGTCACAAGCTGTGGGCCATGCCAGCAAAAGGTTGGCAACCCCTGATCTACAGCCATAGCCACAAGTGATGATGTAAATAGAGAGAAGATGGGCAGAGAAAGCATATACACTCAAATGTTTATGTGTATATTGATTTGTGTATATAGCTGTAGTTACTGAGTACATATATTTATATACATGTAATTATATATAAAGAAATATATAAATGGAAGCATCACAGTGACCAGCCTATGCATATATATCCAGATTACCCTCTGTGATGCTTTCATTTAGGCACTGCAACACCTAATAATTAGGGTATAGCCAAATGTACATTTTAGCCCTTTAAAAAGCAGGAAAAGCTGGGGGTCTTTAGCATGCAGCAGCTATCATGTGTATCCAAGGCTGGAGATCATATTTGTAGTGCTACAAACACTTACTACTACATAAAAACTAGCATATGTATAGGCTGGGCCATGAACAATACGTGTCCCCGGCAACTGAGGGGGTGCGGCAGTGGGCCCCAGAGTTGGCACCCACCTGCAGACACCACCGGCCCTCTATGAAAAGGTACCGCCAAATTTGTCATTTGCGGGGCCCCAAAATTATATGCAGTACAAAATAACAAGAACATCATTCTAAATAACAGCCCTGACCAGCTACAGCTCCACCTTGGTCTAAGACCTTTGGTTCGGTAATGGGAGAAAGACCTTGGAAAAAATCTCAGAAGTAAAACTTCATTCTAGACTTCTTACTTTCCTCTATATTGGAAGGCACCGAGGCACACAGTATGCCTAGGGTGCCAATCACCCTTTGACTGTCCTGTGTAGCACTACAAATGAAGGTCTTTCCAAGGCCTCGCTATTTTGTGTGCATGAGCCTGTAGCACTATAAGTGAGCTAAATCACATTAACTTTGACCCTGAAAGAAGCAGCATTCAAGCTGGAGCAGTACTCCTGTGCTTGTATCAGTACACATTCATGTAGACATAACAGCTCATCTCAATGTGTTTTGGTAGCAATACAGGTCTAATGCCTCTCTATACCATTAGGTGCCTAGCTTCAGATAAATGATCTAAGCCAGAGTTCAATGCATTAGCTCTCCATATAGTCAAGGGAGAGAATCAGCTGCCTCTGAAGAATGCTTCAGAGATCCTGGAGGTACCTAGAACTTGATAGCAGGAAATGTTGAGCACAGGGGATGTCTGAACTCCCACCTCTCCTCTCACTCAGGTTCCTCGCTTAGGTGCCTTTTACCACTTGGGATCCAAAATAGCTAGTCCCTAATCTGAGGATAGCATCCTTGGCTGCACCCATCCGCCCAGTAGTTTAGTGGTTAGAGCATTTGCCTCTACAGCCTGAAGGGATTTAGGCCCATATCTGAGATCACCAAAGACACTGCTCTAACCACCCAGCCACAGATGAAGCTGGGTGGAGGCCCCTCCAGCCTCCTACTCAAGCTAGGCTTCTAGGCAGAAAGTCATGGGAGAAGGGAAAAACTGAGAGCTTAAACTAATGAATGCAACCCTGTAGCCACATAGGTAAGCCACTTCGCTGGAGCTCTCCATCACCATAAGGTATCTGTTTCAGCGTGACTGAGGGTGTTACACCCTCCCTAATCTAACTGGTGTCAGCATAAATTAAGCATGTTCCCAAGTGCTGTATGTGGGGTACAGGGGGGCATACGTCACATGGCACATGAGAAGGGTTTTTGAGGGTAAGACCTCAAGAGGGTTGCAGAACAGCACTGGAGGATAGTGTCATCTCCTACAAAGATGTTCAATGCAGCGTATTCACAGGGAACTTAATATAATGCAAAGCAATCTAACGCAGAACATGTCAAATGCCGGGCAGTAAAAAGCAAGCTAATAGGAGTACGGAGCAATGCAAAGCAAGGCATGGCAGAACAGTGCATTGGCATGAACATTGAGCATGTGGCAATGTACCCTGTGTCTGGGAGGCAGGTTGTATTAGCCCAGCCTGGAACTGTTGAGTTCAGGAAGGAATGACTGTGAGGTAGCAATATGCAAAAAGGAACATAAATAGGAACTAGAGGAACTCAGGTGCCGGCCCAAAGCAGCCAGGAACATGGGATAGCTTTGTGCCCTGTGGTCCTTATTGGTTTAGTTTTGTCCTTCAGGCCTCACACAATTACTGCTTACCAACAGTTCAATGTTGTCAGGGTTCTGCTTATCTTCAGACCAGCATCTTGGGATTGAGTAAACATGTGAAAAGACAGGTAGTGAATGAGTTAGAGGATTTGTGGATAGATACAAATGGCAAAGTAGGTAACTAGATAGAAAGACAAATACATAGCTGCATTATTCACTTAGCAGTGTCTTTCTCTCCTTCTCTACCCCATGTTTTCCTACTTCCTGGTGACAATTGGACAGTAAACCCCCCTTGCCAATCCCCTCAATTTCCACTAGCCAATTCACTGTACAGCTGTTTCTTCTCTGTTCCTCACCATGATGTTCCCTAGTGCTCATTTATTACCTGTGATAGGTGCTAGATTGAGGACTCTAGAGCAGTGGTTCTCAAACTTTTTTTTGGGGGGGGGAAGGGGGGCAGAGCACTTGAAAACTCTTGAGACCTCAGCAGACCATTTAATAAACTTTTTTGTTCAACAAATCAAAGCATAACAACTCATATCGTAATATCAGTAGTCTTACCTTTCTAATGCAGTGGATAGGCCTGTTGTTTTTTTCAGCAAAGTTCTGGGAAGTCAGATTTGTCAGCTTTAGCCTTAGGTCACCTTTCTGTGGACCACCTGAATGGAGCTCGCAGATCACAGTTGGAGAACCTCTGCTCTAGAGAATGAATTCCTCCCTTAACCACAAGATATGCACAGCAAAGATAGAGACTATGCAAGTTCCCTTACCCTGCCTTACCACAGCTCAGTCTGGAAAAGGAGGAATGAAATAGAAGGGAAGAGAAGTTCAGTCTCTGTGGCCCATTCCATCCTTTGCTATGCTGCTTGGTCTTCCAGGGGGAGGTTACAAGTCATGCCTATTTGGTGTTTGTAGTGGGTTTGGGATTATTGCTTAGCTCAGAAAGCCTTTAATCAAAATGCAGTCCTTTATTCCCAAGGCACATCTGCCCCACAGGCATCCTCCTACATCACTCAGTCCAAAAACACTGCCCATAAAGGACTAACTTGCAGGTCTCAGACCTTTTCAGCCCCTGAGAAAGTGCCTCCGCCTTGCTACTCCTCCTTCCCCATGGTGCTACTGTTTCCAGACCCTGAGAATCCCTGATCCAGCATTGTAGTCATTAGCTTAGCCACTCCCCCTGCCCAGAAGCTGTAGCTTCAGCAACCTGTTACAGTGCTGCTAACTTTGTGATGGAAAAAGGGTCAGACTAGCCTTTAGCTCTAGCAGCTTGTTACAGCCTGCTACAGCATCGCTAACTTTGTGATAGGGAGAAAATCAGAATGTAACTAGAACTATTTAAAAAGAAAACAAAAACCAGTGAAAAATATTATTTTCCCACCCCATTTTTTAAATCTCAACATTTTAAGATATTCTGTTTAAAGTTCTGAACTTTCTAACAATTTCTTCCCCATTACCAAATTTTGCCCAACTACAGCTGAGACCCAGTGGAATTTTTCCCATTGGTTACAAAGCATCTTTTTGCCATGCTTTGGCCACTGCAGGTGAGATTTGAACAGGGAACAAGAGTTTATAGGCTATTCCTGTCCCCTTCTAAATCTAGACTTTGACTTTCAAAGTCTCCAAAAGTTATTTGAAGACTCCGTTTCAATTAATAATTAAACAGGTCATCCTATTCTCCTTAATGGTCTATGAATATCTCTGATCTAAGGTGAAAATCAACCCTGTGCAAAGATACAGTATGCACTGCTTGTATTTCTGCTTAACTGGGAAATGGGGCACCATAATCCATGCTTTTGAGATGGATTAGGTACCTAGTTCTCTTAGGCTACTTTGAAAAATCTTGCTTTTGACTCTCTGGATGCCGAACACAGACCACAGGTTGAAGCATTGGTTCCATGGTAGTGCTGTATATATTATTTGATCTGTATTTAAGTTTGATATTGGTGATTGTGTGTCTTTGGAAAGGAAGTTGCATATATACCGTAAAAGAACACTGTGCTACCTGTTTGGACTTTCCAAAGGGACCTAGAGAAATTAGGCACTGTATTAAACCCCTGTGCATCCTTTGAAAAATCTCAGCCCCTGTGAAAATCCTACAAGATTTATTATACCTTTTGCTTTTTTTGTTCAGTCACATTTCTTTTTACATTGTAGCCTGTTGACTAGAATTCAATAGGGGTATTCAGACAGTTATGCCATAGTAGCCACTTCCTACAGCCAGCTGGTTTGCTTAAGATAAATGCTTAAGCAAAACAGTCAGTCATGGTGACTTTAATATTGGGGCTCCAAAGGAATCATCACACACTTAAAAAGCAACTTAATTTTAAGGTGTCAGGCCCTATTGTAGCTCTCTAGCTACATGCATTGACTTCCCCCCGGATTTCTATATGGAATACTCAAAAATCATTTTTATATCAGGCTGAGGTTGGCAAAGCCACTGAAGTGATTCGACACAGAATCTGAGATTTTTCAGAGAAGCCTGAGGAAATCAGGCATTCAACATGCATTTAATTTGGGTATCCGACCCCCCCTTAGACTTCTTTGCATAGCCCATAGTGGCTACTGTGGCTGTAGGTTTGCTGGTTTGTTCTGCTTCAATGAGAAAATTACCTCTTATCAGATCTTGCAGCAATGAACTGATCTTCTCTGGTCTTGGTTTTAAAAGGCAGGAACCAAAACAATATTTCCAGGCTGAGATTTTCAAGCCACAAAGGGGCATCCCATTCTCATGAATGTTCATGTGACCGGGGAATCCAGATCCCTTGGGCAGCCCTGAAAATCTCAGCTGTGCTCTCCTCCGTGTCTTTCAGATCTCACAAGCTAAGTAGAGTTGGCTGTGCTTCCAACTAGGAGGAACACCAAAAATAGCTCAGTGAGCATGGTGAGCAGCTCAGGAAGGGGCACTCTCCCCACAGCACTGATCCTGACTCTGATGCCCATCGTGATACCAAAGGGACCTGCTACAGACAGTAGTAGTGTGAGTGCAGACAGCAGTGCCCCAGAGCACTGATAGTGTGTTGCAGAAAACACAAGGATAGCTGTCACCTTGCTATATCACTACTAACAGCAATGTCCCATGGGGTGCTGAAGAAAGCACCATAGCTTCAGTAGAGGAATTCTCCCCGCACAGTCGGTGCTGAATGCAGTGCCCAAGAGTGGTGCTAGGGGCACTGGGATGTGTAGACTCTAAAGGAATGCTCCACCCACTGAACACGGTCTAACCTCAGTGCTCTAACCACCCTTGTCAATTGTTATGCATCTGGGTATAGATGCTCAGCTGGAGAGCTGCTTTTTTTAACTGTTACTTTCAGCCATGTAAGGATCCAGCCTGAAACAAAGAAGAACAACAAAATTATTCAAATTGCAGTTAAAGCAATGCAAAGCACAAGTAAGGTCATAAAACATGCAGCCTCTGAATGACTTCATGGCTGGATCGGTGGCAGAGAAATAGGATACGTATCCCACAGTGACTTAATCCCAGATTTCAGTAATAACCATTTGAAAGAATCATCAAATAATCTTTCAGGAAATAGTCAAGTAGTTGGTCAAGAACTAAACATCCTTTTCAATAGTGTTGATGTTCTTAGGTCTGTATCATTTCTAGCTTAAAAACAAGGGCCACAATTCGGGGTTGTCTGTCTCTCTCTCTGTCCATCTATTTATCCATCAATTCCAAAGAGTGAAAAAGAATCAGATGAAGAAAGATAAAACCCTCCTTATGATTAATGCATAATCACCATTTACTCTTAAAATATAGGCATGTTACACTCGGCTGTTGTAAGTGAGCAGGACTTCTCACTTGGGAACACATGTCAGCTGAACTGATGCAACTGTACTGTCTATTTGCTCCTATAGCTGAATAGTAAAAATGACTGCTGTCACTTTAAACCAGCAACATGCTTAAAACAACAATGGTTTTGCTTCCACCTCTGCTATTCCTAGGCCCCTATTGTATCAACAAATCTGCCCTTCCCTGTCCCTCACTTTCTGCTGCCATTTTGTTTTTTAAAATGTTGTGGATTTTTTTTTTAAATAAAATTCTCAGCCCCGCTTTGCTAAAGCATGCTCCTTTGCCCAACCTGGAAAATATTCCTGCTGTGATGCAATGCTACTTAGTAATAGAAATGCATTGCTTGTATTTGTGCTCCTCTTGTGTCTCTGCACCCATCTGTTGTCCCTGGTTTTATTCTTAGATTGTAAACCCAAGAGGCAGAAACACTCATTTTGTTATGTTTGCATTACACTGGGTACGTCTATATGAGACACTTTGAGTGCAGTAGACTAATTCTACAGTGCATTAGCATGGTGGGAAAAACCTGTGCTAATAGGCTAATGTGCAGTAGATTTAGTCTACTGAACATTAATGTCACCAAAAAAATGTTTGCACTAATGTGCAATAGTGCTAATTACAATGCATTAAATTTGTACCTGTCATTACACCCCCCCTTCTCTGAACTCCTTTGCCTTCCCTCCACCACAGCCCAGTGCCTGACAAGTGGATTTCATCATTCATGTCTGCTGTCTGTGTCTAACTTAGATTGTGAGCTTTTTATGGAAGGCATCTTCTCCTCTTTGAAAGCTGCTAAATGCAGCTGGCACAAAATAAATAGCACAGACCAATTCTGCCATTCTATCCAGGCTGGTGAATATTAATTCCAGGACTGTCCACAACTGTTGTTTTGTTCCATCAATCGCAACACTGAAAACTTCAATAAATGTTCACGATGGTCCTGCTTTGAGCAGGGGGTTGGACTAGATGTGACTTCTTGAGGTCCCTTCCATCCCCCATTTTCTATGATTCTCCATCCCCTCTGTGGAACTGGAATTCAATAAGAGGATTAAATGAATCAGGCACCTGGTTCAGTGGGACATAGGAACTCTTTTAGACCTCCTTAAAATCCCACATGGAGTGCTTACAGAGTCCATCCACTTTTCATTTTTATAAGAGATGCTGAGGAAAGCAACCAGCCAAAACTTGGCATTACTGAATCCATTCAGTGAAAATGCAGTTCCTCAGCAGCCATTTGTGCTGGGTGCTGTAATTTTGGGGTGCCCCAATGAACACAAATGTGCATTTAGTTTTTATAGATGAATTAAAAACTAACTCATACAGTTCTGGTCCTTGAAAATTCCTTCTGCTGAGTGAGATAGAACCCACTGAATATGACTGAACCACAACAGAAATGAGAAGATAAAATTTTAGATGCTCCTAAACCCACAGCCTCAGATATATTTAGGCACTTCATTTCTATTTAGGTGTCTAACTGCCAGTGTTTTCATTATAAGACCCTAAAGCAGAGTTGAACTACAAAATACATTTGGAGATCTGGACCTACGTGACGTAAGAGCCAAACTCACTTTTGCTACATTTACGCATGCTCGGTTCCTGCAGGAGGAATTTGAAAAGCTCAGAACTGTAGGGCTGGAACATTCAAAGGAGCCTAGAAGAGGTAGATGCTTGTGTCCCATCAAGCATGCATAGCTCTGGCCCACTTAACTCTCCTAGGCTTCTTGGACAGTCCCAGCCTGCGTGGCCTGGATTTTGAAAAATGCCTTGTAATTTTGGGTCTCCCAGTCTGAAAGGTATGTGCTCAGAATTTGTTGAGACTGTGTTGAAGGTCTCCAATGGGGCACCTCAGAATCAACATACTCAAAATTAGAAGTCACTTTTAAAAATGTAGGTCCATGTGACTGGATTTTCCCAGGCTCAGAACTCACAGCAAGACCTGGGCAAACAATATATTTTTTGGTTTGGTGGTCAAATTGAAATTCAGGGGAAGGGGAGGTTTGAGCTGAACTGGAGTGGAATTGTAAAAAAAAAAAAACGAAACAAATGAAACATAAGTTTAAAAATCATTTTGACCTAACTGAAGGATTCATTAAGCCTGAATTTAAATAGTTGTATTTATATATAACTCTTTTTAGAACTTTTCCCTTTTTTTTTTTAAATCTTGCTTAGAACCTTCCCTTAGTATAAATTTAGGTCAATGTTTAAGTGAAAAATGATACTTGGAAAGAAAAGTAAAAAAGTTTTATGTTGGAGATGTCAAAGGGAAACATTTAAGTAATCTAAAACAAAGCATTTTGCTTTGAAAATGTGGAAACAAAATATTTTCAATTTTTTAAAATGTATTCTCACTGTTTTAGCCACCCAAAAAGATTTGATGAATTCAACATGAATTGGACACGTCTTTAAAAAGCCTAAATGGGAGTTTGTGTCCTTTGAAAATCCAGCCACCTATATAGTTTTATAAATAGAAGCTTTTGTGTGCTTAATGCTTTTGAAAATGGGTTCCTAATTTTAGACTTTCACACAAGATTACTACAACAGATGCTGCTCTTAATTAAATAAGTGCTAATCCAAAGTAACTTGGGCCATTTATTTGACTGTAAAACATCAGACTCCAACTCATATACATCACCACAAATCCACTGTCTTAGAACTATAGGACTGGAAGTTCTACTGAGTCTAGTTCCATTTATCCTGGGAAACCAAATCCTATAACCCTGTTCATAAATGTATCAAACTCCATTTGAAACAAGCCTTTTTTTTTTTTAAATCTCAGTAGAGTGACACTAATTTATACCAGCTAAATATTGGGGCCAAAATTTACACGGGAGCAGAATATGTCTGTTGCATACTACTTCTGAAATCTTGTGGAGTTACCTTGGACCAGATCCATGGCTGAAACTAATCCTACAGGCAGTAAAGAGATCTGTAGGGCTGTATGGATTGGCACCAGCTAAGAATCTGAACCCTTGTTAGCAAATTGCCTAGGGTCAAGTCATACTTGTTTGTAATTTCATGTTCCTTTGTATTAGTGATTTACAGAACTATGGCCAATCACATGGCAGCAATGCATGGAAGAGTAGAGCGCTGATGTATAGAGAAGTGAATGAATAAAGAAAATACATCTGTTACAAAATGGTGATTAATTGTCTAACCCTGGCTCCATAGTTAGCATAACTTGTTGTAGTTCTCTTGACTTAAGTGGAGCTACCCTGACCTGGAACAGCTCCCATTGGCTTCAGAGGAGCTCTGCTGACAATTACCACCTAGGGAACCAAATCAGGGAGTCCAGCAGAACAACCAATTCATACCAGCTGGGGATTTGAACCAACTGCAGTTACACTGCTTTACAGAACTGCCCTAACAACCTGAGGGCCTCTTTGTTTGTTTCCCTCACTTCCCATTATCCCTGGGCATAGCAGCACTTTAAGCTTATGGCCTAAAAGTACATGTCACCCCCTGGGCTTCACTGTCATACCTCTTACAGGGCTGCCAATCCAATCTTTTTTTTTTAACTAATAATCTGCAAAATTATTACTGACAACCAGTTTGTAATGACATGTTTTACTGACATGTTTTCCACATTGCGAATGTAACCCTTCTGCTAAGCCATGAACAAGTGCAGGGTGTGAAAGGGAAACGGGGGGTGTGATTAACCCCTAGATCTGAACAGGCCGGGGATGAAAGGGTTATGGAACTTTGTTTCCTTTTTCCTCTACTTCTTCCTGTTCAAGAAAATCCAAAAAAAGACAACATACAAATAAATGCTTTACTTACACAGCTGAAGTGCACAGACTCGTGTTGATGTACAGTGTAGGCACCTTCCGTAAAAGTTACACTGGGTAGCAGCACATAAATGCTATATTTACACTTCCATGCCAGCAGTTCCCTTTACAACAACTCTAAAACCAAACCCTCGGGGAACTCGAGAGCTCTTCGCACATCTGAGTGATGTATTTAGCCGTGATGGGGGCATCCGGGGAGAAAGGGAGCCGTGGACGCAGGACCTCTGGTGAGGGTGATCAAGCCTCTCCGATGTTGTGTGGGTCCCACCTTCCTTTTCACGGGCTTTGCTTTTTATACTGCCCGAATAGCCAATAGGATTAGGACTTTTTGGTGCGCTGAGCAAATTGTATGAGCTGGGGATTCTGCTGCATGCACCGATCGCGCGGCTATTAGGCTGCACCCGCTGCTTCCCCCACGCCGTGAGCGTAACTTGCTCTCATGTCTGGCATTTGGTCACCTTTTCTTTATCACACAGGGTTCAAATTTAGGGGTTTAAAACCACCATATAAGTTCGCCATCAGTACAATGTTTTCAGGTAATCAGTAAAAAATATAAATTCTTGAGTTGGCCACCCTGCTTGACTGGAGCAGTAGTTTTACTTCATACCCCACAACCTCATTCCCCACCTACAAATCCACCCCCAGCCTTACCCCTGCTGGCCCCACCTCCCTGTCCTGACCCAGATCCCCAAAGAACTGTCTACCTGCAACCCAACAGTGTTACAAGAAGGCGATCAAACCCGGGAGCAGCACAGGGCTGGGATGAACAGACTCCGGGAGCTTCCGTGGGCTACAAAGACCTGGCAGAACTGCATGCAGGGTACTGAGCTCTTGCTTAGAAACCAGGTGACACTCCTCTTCTCTGTCTAATCTACAACTCCAAACTCTAGCTTCATTTCTGACAAGAAATCATAAAATAGAAAATGAGAGTTGGAAGCAACCTCAGGAGGTCACATCTAGTCCAACCCCCTGCCCAAAGCAGGACAAGCCCCAGCTAGATCAACCCAGTCAAGGGTTTGTCTAGCTGGGTCTTAAAAACCTTCAAGGATGGAAATTCTACCACCTCTCTGGATAACCTGTTCCACTGCTTCACTACCCTCTTAGTAAAAAAGGTTTTCCTAATATCTAACCTCAACTTCCCTTGCTGCAACTTGAGGCTGTTGCTCTTTGTTGTCATCTGCCACCACTGAGAACAGTCCAGGTCCACCTGCTTTTGAACCCCGCTTCGGGTAGTTGAAGGCTGCTATTAAATCCCGCCTCGGTCTTCTCTTCACCAGACTAAATAAGTCCAGTTGTCTCAGCTACTCCTCAGAAGTCATGTGCCTCGGTCACAACCATTTTCATTGCACTTCATTGGACTGTCTTCAGTTTGACAATATCCTTTCTGTAGTGAGGGGCCCAATACTGGACACAGTACTCCAGACCTGAATTTTCAATCAGTTCCAGCTACTTACTATTTTCATAGGTGGCTCAATTTCTTTTTATGGATTTCATGAACAGGCATTTATAGCCTTGATTTTTATAGACAATTTATACATTTATGGACAGTTGCCAACCCTGACTCTTTGCTACCCATAGGCCTTCCCCCATGGTATTGTTACCCCCACACCCTCCATGTGTCCCCACTCCACACCATACTCTGCATCTCGCCAGGCTTCAGTGTACATAATCTTTAGATTATCACTCCATGTTACCCACAGAGCCTCATTTTCCATCATACTTGGACCTCAAAATATCACCATCAGGGCTTCACCATGAATCACCTGCAACTACTCTTTCAAACCCGGGATCTTCCCTGGAGTCACCATCCAGCTTCACTGTGCACTAACCTGAGGAATGCACTGTGGTTCACCCTGAGGATATGATATATATGACAACTGGACAACAATCTCCTGCATCTCCCCCAGCCCAAAAGTCTTTGCTTTTCCTAGGCTTTGCTCAGTGTAGCCCCTGAAGCCTTACTGTAATTCACCTCTAGCCTTGTCCTTTATCACTCACAATCCTTGCCATGTGTCCTTCCAGATTTCAGTCTGCCAAAAGCACAGGGCTTCATTCTGCACCAACCTCAGGCCTCTGTTCTGTGTCCCCCCATTCTCAATGAACAGTTCCCCCACAGCATCAACAAATGTCTCATCAATCCTAGGGGAAAGCACAGCACAGTTCACAGTCCTCAGGGCCTCAGTGCACAGAATCTTGGATATTTGTGTACCTCACCCCTAGACTTCAACACGTGTCAGCCACAGGGTCTCATTCTGCATCTTGCTCAGGCAGCTCCAAGTGTCATCTAGTGTCCCATTTGTTTCACTTCTGGACCTTGCGCTGCATCACCACTGTTCCTGCCCTCAGACTTCCTCCTGCATCACTCCCAGGTTTCTGGCAGATTATGGGAAGTGGTAAATGTCCATCAAACTCTTGAAACATTTCACTTTTATAATGCTGCCTATTTGGTAGTTATAGTGTAGTTCTCTTGCACCCCCTCTTCCCTTCTCTGGGCCACAGTCACTGTTCAGGTTGCATCTCCCAAAATGTTCCACAGCATCTGCTTCTTGGCAAGAAGCAGTGTATCATGGCTGTGGCATGGAAGATAAAATCCATCTGTGATAGGTTATGGGGTCAGGGTGGTGTGATGAGAACAGCACCTGAAGGCATAAGAAGTTACAGGGAGTGGTGGTGCATGATGGGAATAAGATGTAGATAGCACCCAAAGTATTGTGAGGTTAGTAAAGGAAAAGTTATGTGGCATTAGAAGCGTCTGTTGCAGTGTTGGGTCACTGGGGGTGGGATGGCTGGAAAGGAACAGTAGCTACAGTGCTCGGAGGGCAGTGGATGATGGATAGTCTTATGGAGTGGTGTCATCAGCCTAGTGGGGTCACTAGAAAAGCGTGATATGACAAAAGAAGTTATCAGAGATACTGGCTATTTTCTTTGAGAGCTTGTGGAGGTTGGGTGAGATCCAGACAACTGGGAAAAAAGCAAATATAGTGCCTATCTTTCAGCAACGGAAGAAAGGGAATCAGTAGAATTACAGGCTGGTCAATCTCATGTTGCTCCTTGGAAAGATTATTGTTATGAACTCACAATCTTTTGGGGTGATCATAAAATGTCATACATAGATATTTTCCTGATTTAGAGTTACCACTATAATGTTTGGTCTTTATTTGTAGCTCATGTTAAGCTGCGTTTTGCTCTATTATTTTTATGCCTGTAAGAACCAGGGTTTGGGTTATAATTGTAGTCGTATCATTTTGTAAGGTTTGACTTGCCGTGAGGGCTGTATTAAATTAGGTATTCCTCTCTGAACCATAATGTTCACACATCTGAGGAAAAATCACTGAGAAGTTGCATCCAACATAACTGTGCATATTGAACAGCCCAAAGGATAAATAGGTCCACAGGCAGACTGCAGTGGTTTACACTTCATGGCTGGAGGCCAGTAACAAGACTAACACTTAGAAATGGTCTAGTCAAATTGCAGTTGGAGAAAATAAGTGAGAGGTCATACCTCTGTCAGATCATTGATAGCTAAGGACTGGATTAGATTAATGTATCTGAAAAAGTTGTAAATAATTTCCAGATGTACTTGGATCAGGAAATACAGGTGTCAGACAGATGGATAGAAAGGAGGCAGTGATCTGCAGAATACAAACGCCCTCTGAGAACTGAATGGCAGAATGTAAAAGAACACATAAGATTGCATACAAAAAACTAGAACTCTTGGTACCAAAATGATATCTTTTATTAGACCAACTGGGAAATTGCAAGAAAACTCCTTTTCTGCAAGCTTTCAGGATCAAAGTCCCTTTGTCAAGCTCTGGGAAAAGTTATAAATGGTACAAGATGGTACAAGGTATACAGATATATAAGGTATAGATGGTACAAGATGGTAAAAAACAGGTAAGATTGGGTTCTTAGGATATGACTCAAGAGGCAAATTGTTGTCTAAGGATCTCTGAACATCGGGTGATTTAGTCCCCTCGCTGAGTAAAAGCTGGGCAATACAACCTAACTGGCTGCTTGCAGAAAACATTTGACTTGTTAAGAACCAACAAGCGCATTGTAGTAGTGCAGGGTAAAATTTCTACTATTTTCCCTGATTTAACTTCCATATATTTATACACAACATACGGTTACTGTTTTTAGGGTTTCTCTTGTTTATGTAATAAATGGTTTTGTTATTTCTTATGCCTTTCTAATTGATTGTGGCAAGTGTGATTTCAGAGCATTTCACACAACAGGCTGCTCATTCCTACAGGAGGACGCATAATTCCTTGCCCAAGCTGAACAACAGACACGATTCAAATCACTTCTCTTACTTGAATAATTTGCTGCCATTTGCCATTTTGGAGTACAAATATCGCCCCAGTCCACGCCCAACAGCCCATTTTTGTTGTTTTTACTTTTGACTCAACTATATTTTAACTTAAATCATTAACAAGGACTCCAAATTGTAGTCTTGCATGCAGTTGGCTATTGCCACATGCTCACTGAGAAGAAAACAATCAAATATCACCAGAGATGCTCCTGCATTTTTCTGACACTCTTCCCTGGATTTGGCTGTGATTATTTTGGATGACCAGTCCCAACCCTACTTGGGACTGTTTCTCTAGTATCACAGTCCATATCATCCAACTTCCATTGCTTTCAGAGTGTTTTTTTTCCTTAAGGATGAACTCCGGAAGCACGTGCATCCTAACAGCTATTCTGTTGGTCACTGAATTTTGCAGTCAGTCACTAATACCACATGCTCATCACAGAACGATTCATGCAGCTGTTCTGGCCTTCACTAACCAGCATCTTCTCCAAGACAGTATCATTACCTGCAATAAACAATGATTACAGGTAACCATTACTTCTTCCTGTGCAGAATACTGGGAGCAGATCATATAGAAAAGTTGGACTGAAAACACAATGAAGAAAAGACCTGCATTGAATGTAGAAGCAATAGTCACGGACCAGGACCTCAGCATGCTACCGCCTGCACAAATAGAGCCAAAGATAGTGCCTTTATGATAGAAGGCTAAGACAAGAGAGAACTGATGGAAGCAGGCAGACAGGTTGGGTATACAAGGAAATGACGATACCATATTGGATTGCATGCTAGGCAGTACAACAGCTGCCTAACCACTGTTATGTTTATGACTCCCTTGTTAAACATGAACAGCAAATGGACAAACAAAGTAATTCCATACTTATTTAAAAACATCATTTGTGCTCTGGATTCTCTCCCTTTCTTGCTATTCCTTGTTCATTGGGAGGAAAAGAATGAGGCTGCTGAATGTGCATCCAGCAAAACTGATCTTCAGCTGGTGAGTGATCCATGAAACAAAGTGACCAGAGACTCCTTGACTCAGGTATGTAACTAGATACCAGCTGGCATCAATTCTCTAATTTAACCTTCAGAAGGGTATAGCCATATGGCCTCAGTGTGGTGCCTGGTAATTTCTAATCTGCCAATTGAGCTAGGGACTTGTTCAGCAAATCCTCCAGTTAATTTAAAAATAATTATAGGAGTTTTACCATCATTCAAGATCACTCCCCTGAACTAACATGCAATTTCAAAACAACCAGATTAAAAGAAAAAAGTTCTCTCTCGCCCATGTAAGCACACAGAGAAATGTTTAATGTAACACTGAACAAAGCAATCTGCTTTCCATTTCTGGAGGGCAGCAGTTCTGGGCTGTATGCCTAGAAAGTGAACTTCTGTTTTATCTGTAGGATGGTGATTTCCTGCCGTACCAGCTGTCTAGCTTGAAGAAGCAAAAAATCTTTAACAATAATTCACAATTTCCTTTTCTTTTTTTTTAACAGGCTTTTACTTGGCTTTTACTTTTTACAGGCTTGGCTTAAACATAATTGTTCAAACAAACCTAATTCTAAGTGCCTTAAAAAGCCAAACATCCTAGCGTCTCATGCACAACCAGTCTATTTTAAAATCTGTCTAAGACCCTCTAAGGTCTGGCATATTAGCTACGCTGATTCTTAAGTCACTTGAAACATCTAAACTCAATTCCGGAACAATGAGAACCTTCACTTGTGCTACAGGGACATCTGCTTTTCAGCTCAGAGCCTGAGCTTTCTCACCAGGCTTCAATGTTAACTCCATTCCCAAAATTAGGAAGTTCTTTGCACCCACGACATCCTGTGCTCTCCTCCTACAGTACAGCCTTTAAGAGATGCTCTCTTAAATATCCCCCAAACTTAAAATCACTGGATCTATCAGATGAACATCCTCTTCCAACTGCTGATTGATGACAAGGATCTCATCTGACACATCAAATATTAAGGGAGGGTTTCATTTTAACCATAACTCTTATCCTGCCTCCTTTTCCTTCAGAAAGCATTTGGAAGGAGAAACATAGGTTTCAGCTTCTTTCAGAAGGTATTAAAGTCAGTGTGAACCGGATTTTTTTGGAATAGGGATAAGAAAAAAAGTAGGAATGAGCTGGGGTATTGCTGCTGCTACCTTGTTAAAATCCACTCCTGATTTCTTGACAACAGAAAATAGCCTACATAAAAAAGGGACCTGAAAGAACAGCCAAGAGACAAACTCCAGGTCCTGTTCCTAATGCTTAGTTGCACATGCAACCTCACTGCTGGAAAAAGTGTAGCAGCCACTTTAACCCAGCAAACCTGTACCATTGTTGGGCTGTTTAAGACATTGCCAGAAGGTACCTCTCTGGTCAAAGATTCATGGCACCAACACAAAACAGTTCTGTCTGGCTGAGCCAGGGTGTTACTAAACAGAAGACAAACAGATAGCTGACAGATGAAAACGATCCAGTGGCTAGGAGTTGAAGTTAGACAAATTAAAGTTTGATGCAAGTCATTTTCCAAGTAGCAAGTGTAAATTATACATTGAGGCTGCCTCTCCTGAGAAGGTGCACATTTTCTGCAGCTTGGTGTGTTCAAATCAAATACGTATCAAATATTTCTCAAACACAAGCCTTAATTCAGTATCTGGGACAGGCTCTACTACTCGTGCATACAGGTCATACTAGGTAGTCTGGGACATCCTATTTGGCCATAGGATCTTCTATGAATCACCTGCAACATGGGCTGCTATAATCTGCAGCACTATTCTCACTGCCATCATTTGGCTGTCACCTAGACAAACCAACAACAGAGTCCAGTGCAAGCTCTATTGAGCCAATAACGCTTGAGCAAGGTGAGTCTGCCTAGAGTCCTATGTGACAAACTTTCTCTCCTACATTCCTGGTCCCACAGGATGTATTTTCTGGCAGCTGGATTTGCAATAAGATCCTCAGCAGCAAGTCCAAGTTTGGCACTCCCTTGAGCCAAAGGTTCGCCCAAAAGGTACATTAGAAGAAAATGGAAAATATAAGAAAGGAACTGAACACACTGTACCACAACTCATCTTGAGTGCTGGGCATTGCTAAAGCCTCCATTAATACTTGATGTATGAAATTGGATCCTTATCATTAATCAGGACTCTTAAACAGAATTCTGTTCCTAGAATTGAACACCCAATGTTTTCAAATATGAATAAACCTCTCAAAACCCTCATGTAACATTAAAAGCAAAAATATTTTAACCAAAGAGTGCTATTACTGTCTTACTGGAGATGGTTTAAGTTTGCAATGGATTCTTACAAAACAGTAAAGATGCATGCAAATGATTTGTAAAAATATCCTTTTTAATAATAAAAAAACCCTCAAAGTTTCTTTTCCATTCCTTTTTAGTTTCAAATGTCAGGATACTACTTCTTCCTCTTTAGCTATTCACATAAGCCAAAATATTGTGGACCCATGGACAGAGCACTGGGTTGTGATTCGGGTACCTTGGGTTCAGTCCTGTTTCAGCCACTTTGAGGAAGGCCCTGACCTTCCAACACCCTAGATTCCTCATTTTTAAAATGGGCAAATACCAATCTTCTTTCTGGAGTAACTAAAGGTCCTCAGAGGAGAAAGCACTACCTAAGTCTTTTGGTTGTTTCACACTTAATGGAAATCATATGGAGATTTTTCCTTTGTATTTTTTTAGCTCATCTCATTAGCTTTTCTCTTTTGGGGGAGGGAGTAGGAATTTCAAAATCATTTCACAGAAAATGCTGTCAGAAAATTACATCAGGTAGAAAACTTTTATGGCAAATGCTGTCAATGAAATCTCAGTTTTCATCAAACATGGAAGTCCTATTACTGTTAAGTCTACTGAAGCAGGGCTGTCCAGATGGCTGACCACAGGCCACATGCAGCCCTATGGCTCCTGGTCTGGATGCTGCTCCCCTCATTGCTGCTGTAGCCAGGGTCTTCAGGGTCTCCCTCCCTCTTCCTCCTTCTGCTTCCTTCCTCTGCATCTGGAGACAATATGGTGCAGCAGAACATGCAAAGCTGAGGGAACTTGTGGCTAAGGGGATTTAGGAGCCCCTATATGGCGTGGCGTCCAGTGGAGGGAGAGGGAGCAGCTATATTAGGACACAGGGCACAGCGTGTAGCTGGAAAGTGGGCAGCCCACTCAGAAGTTGAACGGCCCTGTACTGAAGCATCAGACAGGGACACCACAGTCAGGACTCGGGTCTCTCTCTAGGGACTGGTGCTGTGCACATACCTGACAAAATAACCCCTGTAGCAGGAAGCTTTAAAATATTTTTATTTATTTATTTGTATACTATAGTGCTAGCACCTATGTAGTCTTAAAACAGGAGTGCACTATGCTAAGTGTTTTACAGGGTTGGTCCTTGCATCTGCTTACAATCCTAGCAGGGAGCCATGCCAAACCACCAGAGCTGACTTTCTCTCATGGACTCATGAGCTGACCTGACACAAAGAGGACTAGAAAAATGAGGTGTCTGTAGACATGCAACCAGCTAACTTACATAATGCGCCAAAAGATGGCAGTAGAGGACAAGTTCAGAAAAAAGAGATGGCTAGTAGTAGAAACTAGACAAATTCAGATTGAGAACAAGGTCATTTTTAACAATGAGGATAAAAATGAGATTCCTGATGGAGAGAACCAGCCTGCTTACCATTTCTCACCACCTACTTCCAGGACCAACATGCAGAGCATAAACCAACAAAAGCTGTTTTAAGACCCTTTGGCCAAGTTCTCTTTGAAGGGAAGCCAACTGGTAAAGTCTACTGTCACTTGGCAGATATGGTTAGGGGCATGGGGCATAACAGAGCACTGTTTACAACACAAGAAATAAACCTAAGCTTGACCTTAGGAGACAGACAGCAATGATCAGAAACATTCTTATACTGTATGCCCAGCAACTTCTAATGCCAGGCCCCAGCTCACTCATACATTGAAGTGCAGGAGAGGTTTAATGTGGATAGAGCATCCCTTTGTCCAAGTTAAACCCTTTCTGCACTTCAGTGTATCAGTGAATTGGGGCCTGGCATCAGATGTTGCGGGACACATGGTATAAGACGTTGGGGCCTGGCATCAGATGCAGTTCTTGATCTGTTTGCAGGATTGTACTTCCCCCTTTGGGATTGCTTTTGGGAGTAACAGAGACCACAGAGCAGGAAAGCAATAGTTGTGCTCTGTCTGTCCGGGGAGGGTGCCCCCTGTGCCTCCCCAATTACCACAGAAACACTCCACTGTTCTCTCCACACCCAGGGCTCCTCAGACCAATCTAGTTCTGATAGCCCTTGTGCTCCTTGATGCTTTTATTTTAGCTAATGACTCCTGTGTCCTTCCTTTTGATATTGAGATCCCATCCTCCATCCCACTGTCCTCTACTAGAGCTGTGTTCTATAAGACCCCCTAATAGTGCTAAATTGGGTATCTGGGTCTCATTCCCATACTGAGCTTTCTTTCTCACTCATAGAAGCTCCTTTCCATAAAGCTCCTTGATTTTGAATTCATTTAATTCCATAAAGCCCCTGGTTTGCCTGGAGCATGATGAAATGTGATTGAGCACATGCTCACAGCCGCTGACAACAGCTCCTAGGGGCTGGCTACCAAGAACAGTTACAGCCAGGTTGACCAACAGACCTGTCAGTTCTGGAATATGCAGGGCACTCAGATCTAAAATCTGGAAGTAACAACCTAGAGCAGGACAGGGAGAAATTAGGACTCGTAAGTCCTCAAGCACAGAGGAAGTTGCTCCCAGCTATTCTGATTTCAGTGACTGCTGCCCGCAGGCATCCCACACTCAGTCACTAACCGGGCCACTCTTCCCCACACAGCTCTATTGATTCTATGCTGCTCTGGGCTTAAGGAAGGCATAGGAGTGGGAAGGAAGGGAAAGTCACAACTATCTCCAAATATTTTATTTCCTCAGTGGAGAGGACATGCATCATTACCAGCAGGACCAAAACTAATGGTTCCCCAGGCACCCAGTGCTCTGGTGAGCAGCCAGAAAGGGCAACTCTGGCAGAAAAGAGCTGGTTGGGATGAACTTGCATAGGCCTCAACAGTGCAGGGCCTCCATTCAAACGACCGTGCTACTCACCAGTCAAGAGACCAGGCAGCTTTGGTGGTGCCCCTCAATCCTGACCTGCAGATCCCTCCTAAAACAGCCCCACCTGGATCACAGGCCTCCCCTTCTCCTAATCTTGTGGAAGATGAGGATTAATCCCACAGAACATAGGGGGAGATGGGTCATAGAAGCCTGGGAGAGGTCACGTTAAGAGTGACCTGAGGTGGGGCAGTGTATGGGGAAGAGAGTAAAATTAAGAGAGATGTTAAAAACTAAACAGGATACATTCATTTTGTGCCAAGTTCAGAGTCAGTCCTGGTTGCCATACAACAGTGGCCCAACCAGCTTCCTGATAAATCATGCCCACAGCATCAGTTAGGTAGTGGAAATGGTACTGACTACAAGGGGAGCACCCTCACCCCATCCTTGCAGCATCTTGTGCTACACTGAGGCTCTGTCATCAGCATTGACTGAGGGGCAAAATGCCCTACAAACCCGCTGCGTAGCACTGCACCATACATTTGACAAAGGAACTCCCCGCACAGCAGAGATCCAGCCACAATTTAGTCCCTAACAACTGCACAATGCTATATACAAAATATGTTAGTGGGGGAATCATGCCCATGGTTCCATGGAGAAATACAACCTCCAGGACCCTCTCTGCAGGAGCCTATCCCCTTAAAAATGGTCACAAAATGGAAAACAACTGATAGAGGAGTGCAACCTGGTTAGACCTGGATGGCAGAGTTAAATGAAGATAAGCACAAGAAGGGAGATCAAATCGGGACAGCCCAAACTTTGAAAAGGAGGGGAAACTGGGTCTCCAAATGAGCTGCTCTATCCATTTGCCCCTACACAGAAGGGTGGTAGGAACACAATGGGATGTGAAGCTGGAACTCAGAAGGAACTGGGAAATTGTGGAGACACAGAAAACCAAAAGAAAAAAACAAGAGGCTCAAAATGGAGAACTTCTTAAAGTGGAGCTGAAAGCAACTGAAGTCCTCAAAAAGGGGTGACAGAGAAGGATGTCAGTGGGGTCTGAGAAAGACAGCCAAGCTAAAGACAACAGCCTCCATGGCCTATTGAAAGGGAAATGCCTAAACAGTGTAACCTCCTATCCCAGCCCTGCTCACAGCCTCAGGACACAATGTCCCTCAGGGCCACAGGGAGGTCAGGGAAGGTGAAGTGGTAGCCGCACTCCAAGGTGCGTTTCGGCACCACTCGCTGCCCCTCCAGCAGCATGATGCCTCGCTCAGCCCCAAAGACAGCCCGTACTACCACAGTGGGCAAGGGTAGGAGGGCTGGGCGCCCCAGGGCAGACCCCAGTGCACGGGCAAAGTCAGCATTCGAGGTGTTGGGGGAGGCTGGGGAGACGCCATTGAGGACACCTCGGACACCCTCAGTCTCTAGGGCATGAGACACAATGCCGGCCAGGTCCTGAACATGGATCCAGGGGAAAGGCTGGACACCAGAGCCAATGGGGCCACCAAGGCCCAGCCGAAAGGGCCACAGCATCTGTGAAACTGCACCTCCATTCTTCCCCAGTACCACTCCTGCAGAGAGAAGAGAGTCAGACAATGCCCCTGTGTCAGCCAGTGCCCCCTAACTGGACCTTATCAAAGTAGCATCCTCTAGAGAGGAAAGGCCACATGTCCCATTCCCCATCCTTTGTGCTACACAATCTCCCTATCCTGGGCTGAACTGAAGCCACAACACTTCCCCCCCCACACCCCCGACCCATCCCCCAAAGGGAAAAGCCTATGCTCCATTCCCTACCCAGCTAAGAAACCTCGTCCCATCACGGTGGGGTCAGTCTTGAGCCAGAACCCTCCAATGGGGAAGTACCCCATACCCCATTCTCCAACCCCCAAGCCAGTCCCCTCAACCTGGGGCTGATCTGCACTAGTGCCCTGCATCCCACCTCACCAGATCTCACCACCACTTCACGGGTGATGTTCCCTGGAATTTTAGCTGCCAACTCCCAGGTGTGCACCAGGCGTGAGAAGAAGTCAAAGTCCCCACCAGAACTGTCTTCAGTATATTCAGTTGTCAGGCTAGGGCGGTAATACCCTGGCAGGTCAACAGAAGGGGCTGTTATTGCTGGATCATGGTCCTTATTCCCATGGTCATTCTGTCCCACACTGAAGCACTACAGATATCCCAACCTCTCCCACAGACATCATGTGTCGGAGACTATTTTCTCCTCTAAGTGATGGAAGCACAGCATTTCTTCTTGCAATGGAAGAAAGACATTTCTCAGGAGGTTTCAGTGGCTATTTTCTTCCACCTCCCCAAGGGCAGAAACACATATATTCCACAAGAGGCTGTACTCCATTTTGCTACAAGGGTAACCAGCAGTGATGGAAAGACAAGCCCTTTTGCAGACAGCTGTGTTTTGCCATAGCAATAATATTCATCTTCCCAAAGGCAGAACATCATCAATGTCACCATAAGGTGTGATTTGCCCATATACTACAGGCTAGGGAACTATTTTCCTTTTTAGTATCAGGGACAGAAGCACAAGATTTTGTGAGAAATTTCCCAAATAAATTATTTTTCCTCTGTGAGCATGGGTGGACAGAAATCTATGTGGTTAGGGAATGTACTCTATCTAGTAAACGGGGACTGCTTTATCACAGTGACAGGAGAATATCAGGACTGCAGAAGACGTGAGGGCTATTTTCCTTCTGCGCCAGAAGGCCACAGTAGGTTTGTTAAAGGCCGTGCTGCACTTGGCTCTGCTTCTTCTTTTCTGTTAGTAACCCACAAAAGTAAGAGGCTGCACTCTTCCTTTCCTGTACAGAGGGACTACTGACTCAGCAGGGCTGCAGATCAGGACCAAATCACACTTCATCCAAATACACAGTAAATACCTACGCCGGTGACAAGGACCCAGGCACGAGGGGGCTGTTCAGCCTCAGCAATGGCTTTGGCCAAGGTCTTGGTAGTCTCCACACGGCTGGTAACTACTTCCCTTTGGAAGGCATAGTCCCACCTGTAAAAGCAGAAAGATGGCAAAGGGGTCTTGCATAGTCATGCCCCTCTGCAATCATAATATACTCAATGGCTTTAATTTATATATGTGTATGCGTGTGCGTATCAAAATCCACAGCCACATCCAGCTAAATCTTCTCCCTGGAAATGGTAGCCCTAGAAGGAGGTTCCCTATACATATTTCATATTCAAACCAGACTCAGTCCCTGGATGATGCCACAATGCCACACCCTCCCCCTGCTGTGTAGTGGTTCAGGTAATACAAGCCCCACCACAACTCAGAACAGCTGGAGTAAATGGTAGGCAGGACTCTAAGCTCCAGAAGCAGACAAGCAGTCAGCTGCATGCACAATCCAGAACAAGCACTCGTTTAACTAACTGTTTCCCAGGAGAAAACCTCCCAGTGACGTTTTACCTTGAATCCCAATTCTCCACCATTTTAAGAATTGTGTTCTCCATCCTTTCTTTCCCTTGTGACATTAAAAGAGAAGGGCAGGGCAGGAAACAACTGTGGTGACAGAGACTCAATCCCTAGAGTGTAAAGGTCAGTAGCCTACAGTTTACACTTCAAATCTGGCCGACTGTGGCATGGAGAAATCAGCCGCACACAGCTTGGCCCAATCCATCCCACCCTCCCTACCCTGTATCAGGTCACTGATCCCCTCCACAGCATGCCCCTCGCTGCTCTCTCCCCGTACCCCAAGGTGGAAGGTGCTGTAGTTTGTAGGAGGGATTATCCTCCTTCACACAACCCTGCATCACCTTCTGCATGCATGGGCTCACCTTCGAAGTGGGTTGAGGACATTCTCACCAGCCAGGTTCACGGCAGCATCGCAACGGGGTAACCCAGAGCGGGATAGCTCATCCTGGGGACACAGGACAGAAACAGTGCCCACTCCCAGCTCTCAGGGCTGGCCCCTTGACCCAGCCTCTCCTATCTCCTGCCCTCCCCAGATTGACCCCGAGACCCAGCCAGCTAAGCACACGCGTGCCCTGCTCTGGGTGACTTTTACCATGCTACAGGCTCCGACCACAGCTTCCTCCTGAGCCCTGGAGTGTAGCGGCTGCCACTAGGAAAAGCTGGAACAATGGCTAGGTCAGAGCTGTCCAGCCCAGGCAGAAGCTGCCAGACACATCCAGGCCAAGCACTGATCTCCAGGTGAAAAGGAAAGGTCTCCACAGGCCACTACAACTATGGACTCCCATGATCACTGTACCCCACTGAGAATAGAGGACCTGCCCCACACTGTAAAGATCCCTGCAATCTTCCCCTCTGGGGATCCAGCCAGTCACATACCCAACTGATCCGGTCCTTCCCTGCATGTCGTGAGACATGGGTCACCTCATGCCCTCTGCTCCTCAGCAACTGGGTTAGGGCTGTGCCCACAAAGCCAGTCCCGCCTCCTAGTTTAGATATAATTCGAATTAGGCAGAAAGCAGAGCAGGGCAGCAGCTTAGACACTAACTGGTTCAGAGAGGCCCAGCAGTCTTGCAGGCCTCTAGGCTGTCAGATGCTAGAACAGATCTGCAAAATCTGAAAGAGTAGGCTGCTACCCGAGAAAGCTTGTGTCTCTCTGAGTTAGTTTTAAGGTCTCCTCCAGTTGTTACATTTGTCATGAAATATATGCAAATTTCATGCAACAGATTGGAACACGCCAGGTTTTAAAATGAAATAAAAATAGCAAATCCACTGCAAAACTGAGGAATTGGCCACAAATAAATTGCTAATTGATGCAGCAGGTTTTCTGGTATAGAAGCATCCCAGGGCCAATTTGAAGGTCTGGCCAGTCCCTCGGAGCCCCTGCATCCCAATCCTCCACCTCTCCCTCAGAAAGAAGAGTAAAGGGCTCTTATGTGGCCTGCTGCAGCAAGCTGCAAGAGACCTGTGAGAACTGCATGGCCACCCCACTCCAGAGCAAGGGCAACTGCTGGTGTGCTACGAGAGGCAGGGGCTATAGCAGGTAAAGCACCAGCACCACCACTGAAGCTTCAAGATCATGGTGCTTGGTCTCTCTAGAAACAGCCCAATGAAGCAGATAATCTGCCGCCCTGGACAACACACACATCACCCTTTGTCCTGCTCTTGATGGTGCAGTGTGATTTCCCTGCTTTTTCCCTGCCCACCTGGCTAAGCGGGGAAGGTGGGGTCTTCCCTGTCCAATCAGACCCAGACATCTGAATGGGGAAACATTTTTCCCAGCCCAGCCAGACCCAGGGCAGGTGTCTGGCTGAGTAGAGAAAGTGTCACAGAGGTAACAATGTTAGCTGCACCTTGTTGCACCATTGAGAGTAGAAACAGATGTTGTTTGATTTCTTGTTTGTACCACCTTACAAATTTTTAAGGCAACACAAATGCAGAATGAATAGACATTGATACCTTTTGTTTGTGCCACATGATAGGGAAAATCAGTAGCGCAGCAGGTAGTAATAGTCATACAATCGCGGACAATGAGGGCTGGAAGGGCCCTCAGGAGGTCACATCAAGTCCAACCCCTGCTCAAAACAGGACCAGCCCCAACTAGGTTATCCCAGCCAAGGCCTAGCCAGGCCTCAAAATACCTCCAGGGAAAAAGATCCCACCGCCTCTTCAGGTAACCTGTTCCAGTGCTTCACCACCCTCCTACTGAGGAGTTTCTGCCTAACACCCAACCTAAACTTTGCTGGATGCTCCTTGTCCTACTTTATTGTGGTGGATGTGTTTGGCCAAGCAGAGGAAACCCCTCTTCCCCACTGCTCCGGAGCAGCACTGTGGGTCTGACACTGGTGCTGGGAGGGTGGGGGTCCCAGCACCGCCCACTGCCCCAGACCCCACCGTGGGTGACAAGTGCTTCCCCACTGGGTGGGGGAGTGCCCGGCATCCCCTGCTGCCCCAGACCCGTGGGTGGGGGGAGGACCAGGCCATGGAGGTGATGGCGCCTGGAAGCAGCTTTCCCCACCACGAAGAGCCATGCTGCTTTGCGGAGATGGCTGCGCCCTCTGGAAAGAACAGGGCAGGGCGGCAAATCCAAGGCCAAAGAGCTGGCTTAGACTAGGGTCCCGGTGCGGAGCTGGAGGGCACCCCCAGAGCCCGGCTGTGCCTCAGTGTACCACTCCAGCAGGAGACCCATTTGTTTTCCCCGACACGTGGCAGAGCGGAGGCCGCGCGGCTCTGCCCTTGCACCGCCCGCAGACCCCCCAAAGCGGCACAACGGCCCTGCCCCGCCCCGCGCAACCCACTCACCCACGACCACCCGCATGCTTCGCGGGGGGCACATTGCGCATGCACCGGCCTGGCAGGAGTGGAACCGCGCATGCGCGACTTCCAGGCCGGGCGGGATTGCGCATGCGCGGCTTTGGGGCTGGGTGGGGCTTTCAAGCACAGGATGGCGGCGCCAGAATGGACGCGCAGCGTGGGTGGGGGTGCGGGGTCTGTGCCAGTCGCAGGCTCTTGGCGCAGGGCGGCACGTGCAAAGCCGGCGGGCTGGGCATAGACAAGGAGGGCGATGCTCGAGTCTCCCTGTTACTCCACAGTACACTTCTTGCTTCAGCGGGGCTGGAAGGAGCCTCCCAGGGTCTCCTAGTCCAGCCCCTTCAAGGCAGGATCGTCTCTGACAACCCTTCTGTGCCCGATCCCAAGCAGCACGTATCGTGCCGTGCCGTGCATACGTGGCGTGGCAGAATGTGCAGCATCGGATCGGGTCGGATCCCTCCTGTCAATTATCAGAACAAATGTCAGGCACCCGCCCTGATGCTTCATTTGTCCGAGATGAAAGCGAGACTTCCTGAAAGACTCGAAGACTTGCTGAAAGAGCTGTACGAAACGGGGAATGAGAGCATAGGTGGTAAAGACACTCCACAGCAATGTGCTGGTATCCTCGTTTCCCAAGGGCTCAATCCTGTCACTGTTACACCATTTTTTTCTTAATTGATTTCTGTGGGCAATGAAAATATACTGTTAAGTGGGAAGATGATAGAAGTTATGATTTAGAGAGATTTATTAATTTAGAAGAGATGGGAATTGGGAGATGTTTCCTCGGAGTAGCTGCAGTCAGAAACAGCACATCTACACGTTCGTTAACGCACCTTAAGTACCGCACGTTCAGTTTAGTACTTCCTTAAAAATGGACTAAACGTGCAGTACCTAGAGTTACTGCGCAGTAGTGCTGGCACACGGTTATTTAGTGACGCTGACTGTGCATTAGCCTAATAACACTGCGCAGTAGCTATTAGCATGGCTTGTGCCATGACACACTACTGCAGTGTTATTAGGCTAATGCACAGTATGCATCTCATGTAGTCACTCCCACTAAAGATCTGAAGAGGCTTATCTACAGCTGCATTGAATTTTTACTTTTTCTCATCCATGCCTGGCTGTCTTACCAGTAATTATTACAGTCATCCTAGCCCCTGCCCCCTAGGACACAGGCTCTTCTTGGTAACAGCCTGCAGGTTCCTACAGCTTAGGACACAAGTTGCAGTGGGGATGATTTGGAGGGTGACACCAGGAAGCTCCATGTGTTGGAGAATTTCTCAATAGCTCCAAAACAAGCTGCACCTCATGCTTGCAAGCAGCACCATGGAGCAAATGGCACTTCTAATAAAGATCCAATTTCTTGTAATCCTAATAGAGGCTTTTTATTATTGCAAAGAGCTCAGTGCGTGAAACATACTGACAGTAGATGAGCATCACAGTGAAGAGTATGTGATTCAAAGTATCACCCACACAGCAAAGAGGAAGCAGGATGCCTGGAGAGACTCAGACGCCCTGCACATTTGGATTTCCAGTCAAAGAACTCAAGCAGCTGTTTGGATGCAACGAAAGGAAGAGTTGACAATGCATCCTCTGTTTCACTGAAAGTTATTCCCACACCTGAAATGATGTTCACCTGAGTTAACATACCCAAGCTAATGTTTTTAGCTAGAGTTAAAAACAATCTGTGGGGCTTGAAATAGGAGTCACATCATCAGGAGCAGCTAACAGCAGAATTGCAGAAGAAAGGATGGCTTGATTAGCGGAAGGCCAAGACATTAAAAAGGAGAAAGGTTCATTAACACCTATCGAATGAAGAGCTTAGAAGGAATCAGGGAGATTATGATTTCATACATTTCATAGACGTTAGGGCTGGAAGGGACCTCAGAAGATCATCGAGTCCAGCCCCCTGCCCAAAGGGCAGGAAGTCAGCTGGGGTCATAGGATCCCAGCAAGATAAGCATC
>JAGPOW010001603.1:472559-483926 GCA_030014935.1 Caiman crocodilus | reverse complement strand
TTGAAGACCCCCAGGGTAGGGGAGAGCACCACCTCCCTTGGGAGCCCATTCCAGACCTTGGCCACTCTAACTGTGAAGAAGTTCTTCCTAATGTCCAGTATAAATCTGCTCTCTGCTACCTTGTAGCCATTATTTCTTATAACCCCCGGGGGTGCCTTGGTGAGTAAAACCTCACCAATTCCCTTCTGTGCCCCCATGATGAACTTACAGGCAGCCACAAGGTCACCTCTCAACCTTCTCTTGTGGAGGCTAAAAAGGTCCAGGTTCTCTAGTCTCTCCTCGTAGGGCTTGGTCTGCAAGCCCTTAACCATAGGAATGGCCCTTCTCTGGACCCTCTCCAGGTTATCCGCATCCCTCTTGAAGTGCAGCGCCCAGAATTGCACTCAGTACTCCAACTGCAGTCTGACCAGCACCCGATAGAGGAGAAGTATCACCTCTTTGGATCTATTCATCATGCATCTGCTGATGCATGATAAAGTGCCATTGGCTTTTCTGATGGCTTCGTCGTGCTGCCGACTCATGTTCATCTTGGAGTCCACTAGGACTCCAAGATCCCTTTCCACTTCCGTGCCACCCAGCAGGTCCATCCCTAGGTAGTAGGTGTGCTGGACATTTTTCCTCCCTAGGTGCAGCACTTTGCATTTCTCCTTGTTGAACTGCATTCTGTTGTTTTCTGCCTACTTGGCCAACCTGTCCAGGTCTGCTTGCAGCTGTTCCCTGCCCTCTGGTGTGTCCACTTCTCCCCGTAGCTTTGTGTCATCCGCAAACGTGGACAGAGAACACTTCAATCCCTCATCCAAGTCACTGATGAAGACATTAAAGAGTATCGGTCCAAGGACTGAGCCCTGCGGGACCCCACTGTGCACACCCTTCCAGGTCGAAACCGACCCATTCACCACGACTCTCTAGGTGCGACCCTCTAGCCAATTCGCCACGCACTGGACTGTGTAGTCATCCAAGTCACAGCCTCTTAACTTGTTCACCAGTAAATATATTATATTTACTAACTATATGTTATAGGAATGAAAAAACCCAGCATATAATTGACTTAATGGAACCAACTCTTCAGGACAGCACGGAAACACATTTCAAGAGACTTTTCATTTCACATGAAATTTTGAAAATGTCACTTTTCATTCTCATAACATCAGTAAGAAATGAAAATATAGGAAGTTTTGAGTTCTTGTATGTTGTACAGATTCAGTGATACTGCAGCTGACTGCTGGTTTAGTGTACAGGCGTGAATCTAGTGCACATGCGTGAATCCCACCCCCCTTTTCAATATTTGTCTAGTGATAATTTCTTGCAGGTTCACCGCATGGCAAACACAGAAATGAGAAATCAAACTGTCATCACAGAATTCATCCTCCTTGGCTTCTTCCTGGGGAACTTGTCCTGCCTGGAGACCTGCTACAGCTCTGCCATCCTGCCCAAGATGCTTTCAGGTCTCCTTACCAATAACAAAACCATTTCTTTTCTTGGCTGCTCCCTTCAGTTTTACATCTTTGGGTGCCTGGCCTGTACTGAATGTGTTCTCTTGTCAGTCATGTCCAATGACCGGTATTTAGCAATATGCAACCCCCTGCGTTATGCAACTGCAATGAACTCAAGGATCTGTGCTAAATTAGCTTCAGGTTCATGGATAACCAGTCTCCTGGTTCTCACCATGACATTAAGCTTAATGTCAACATTGACCTTCTGTGGCCCCAATAAAATTGACCATTTCTTCTGTGATCTGACACCCCTGCTACAGCTCTCCTGTACAGACACCCCCCTGGTCCGACTGGTAATTTTTGCCATTACATGCATAGGAGCATTCCCCCCATTTCTGCTGACTGTCGCATCCTATGCTTGTATCATTGCCACCATCCTGAGAATCCCATCTATCACTGGGAGGCAAAAGGCATTTTCCACCTGCTCCTCCCACCTCATATTGGTAACAATCTTCTATGGGACCCTAATTGCTGTGTATCTCACCCCAACAGTGGATACTTAGAGAGCCTTGAACAAAGTGCTGTCTGTCTTCTACACTGTCCTCACACCAATGGTTAACCCCCTCATCTACAGCCTGAGAAACAGGGAGGTAATGAAGGCACTGAGCCAGGCTCTTGGTCAGTGGGGAATTTTCAGAAGGACTCAGGATGCTGCAGGTGTGTTTCAGAGACTTTCATGCTGAGAACAAATGATCATTTTAAGATTCACTTGTGAAGACAATAAAAAGGTAGTTTCTTCAGTCATTTATTACAGTTCCTGGCTTTCCTTTCTATTAATTAAAAGGCATAGAAAACCAAGAGCAGCATTTCTCAACCCATGTGTCACAACCCAAAAAGTGGGTCACAAAAATATTTGAAAGGCTTGTTAACAATCTTTAAAAATTGATTCTCCTTTAAAGAAAACTGTGGATTTTCCCTTGCAGGCTAACAGAGCTCCAGCCTGCAACAGGGTGCTTGGGCCACACCATTCCCCCCATGTCCACCCTCTGCCCCAACGACTGGGGTCTGAAAGTGGGGACAGTGGGTTAGGAGCAAGGGGCACTGGCAGGGCCAGGGAGCTGTTTTCGACCAAAACTATTTGCTGGGTTGGGACTGGCCATTAACACTTACTAATGGGTCCTGGTACAAAAAAAGGTTGAGAACCACTGCCCTAGGGTAAAACTGCCTGCAGTGACTACTGGATCATTTGATTTATAGTTTTTATTGCCTATATCTAGTGCCTATGAGTTCCTACTGAGATGGGAATAAGCAGCAAGCTCACACAGTGAGAAACAGTCACACTTTTCCCAAAGACCTTGGCATGAACATGGACAAGGCAGTCGGTGGTTCATCCTTAAAGCAATCAGAACCCAGGTATGCAGTTCCCTATCAATTAAATTCCCCCCTCTTTGTATTATTCCCTTATCAAAGCTGAAGCTGAATGAATATTGTTCCTTCATGGGATGCCTTTCTTTGTCAGATGCAGATTGAAGAATTCTACAGGGAAGAGTCAACATTGTGATACTGTTTCAGATGCTTTTCTAACCAGTATGGAGTGTGTCAAACAGAGTGCTCCTCACTCCAAATGCCATTTTGTGCTGAAATGTGCCATGTTTGGACAAAAACTAACATAGAAAAAAAATTCCCCAAGATCTTCTCTATTAAAAATTTCCTCCCGTGGGCAATGCTGCAGAGCTTGTCCTTTATATCCCCTGCTTCCTGGGGGAATCTGTAGACCTAAATAAGGAGATTGCCTTCCCCATACAGTGCATGGGGAATGTTTGGGGCTTCAAGGTAGTCTCCACAATGACCAGTTTGGCAGAAGATGGGTCTTAAAATCACGACTCTGAAAATATACCTGTTGCAAATTTGCAAAACTCACTCTGATAAGGATTCACAATCCTGCATGCAAATAAAACAGAAAACATCTCTGTGACAGTATGTGAATCCAAAATACAGCCACATTTGCAGGACTCTGTGCAGTTCTGGTCACCCCATCCCAGTAGAACTAGAAATACAGAGAAGGGCAGCAAAGAACATCTTCAACATAAGGCGAAACCAGGACAGCTAGGGAGGCTCTGGTCAGATTAATGATGGATGCTAGCTGCCCTGTGCTATCATTTTACAGATTATAGAGATCTAAACAAACAAAAAGGGTATAGGAAAAGTGAATACAGAATTGTCCTTCACTGTGTGACCATGGCACCACTTTACCCTTTTTGGCTTTTTCACAGATTTTAAATTCTAATTTAAACAGTGGCAGGTTGATCGGGTTTGCCCGTAACTGCCCACAGAAAAATGGAATAGATCCACCAACCTTTTCCAGCAAAAGCCTAGATGTCCATGCCCTTCCTCATGGAACTGGACATACATATTCTAGACACATCTCTTCCAGCAGGGCAAAACCTGCATTGCGTTCCTCTATGGCAGGGTAGACATGATCCTCTTCCTTGGACCTCTCAAGTGTACTTGTAACCAAATTCTTCCTTTTGGTGACACTGACAGTGCCTTCATCCTTCTGCTTTACCTGTGGCAACATAAAGTGTGTTTGGAGCATTAGACCTGGAGATTATGCCTTAGGGGCCTTCAAAAATTTGAAGAACTGCTTAGACTAACAGTGCTTTTGGATGATTTAGATAGGGTGATTCTACCTAGAACACCATTTCGACTAGATGGCTCCCTGGAGGTCCCTTCTAGCCTGATTTTTTTACAATTCTGCAATTTCAATTCTCATCGCATGGCAGCTAAGAGGGGAAGATATGCTGGGACAGGAGGAAAACAAAGCAAAAGAACCATGGTGCAGTGACAGGGATACTGTCCTAGGTGTGAGGTAGCTATGAGCTATAGCCCTAGTCCCAAATGTCAATGAAGAAAAAGTAAAGGAGCAGAAAAACCACTGAGGCACAGACTAGAACCCATGGCACTCTTCTTTCAAGAGCTTAAAGGCAATACAAGAGGCAATGCCAGGCCATGGCAAATTCCAAGCCCTGATGGGTGAGGTTAGAACAGGCTTTGGTTTTGTTGTAATTTTTCTCCTTGAAATGTGTTCATATTACAATAATACTGCATGCCTTATTTTTCTAACCAGCTTGTATGCAGGGGAAGAAGTAGATAATTATGTTGACATGCAGACTGGAAAGATCAGCCTCTGTGCTCTGTTAGTGGGCCACGAAGCAAGAACTGGATGATTTAGATAGGGTGATTCTACCTAGCTCTAATCAGCAGGCCATGAGATAAAAATGGCTTTCAACATCCTCCAGCCCTCCTCCATGAAGATGACCACAGGGCAGCCCAGAAGAAAATACATGTTGGTACATGAAGATAAAAAGACAAAAGAAGCATGGGGCAGTGACAGGGATACTGTCCTAGGTGCAAGTTGACTGAGCTTCAGCCCTAATTCCTTATGTCAATGAAGAAGAAGTAAAGGAGCAAAAAAGCCAATGAAGCCTTAATCCATGGCCCTCTCCTTTTAAGGGCTTCAAGGGGAGGGCAATAGCCAGAATCATGGTGCAGTGACAGCGATACTGTCCTAGGTGCAAAGTGGCTATGAGCTATAGTCCTAGTCCCAGATATCAATGAAGAAGAAATAAAGTTGCAGAAAACCCATTGAGGCACAGACCAGAACCTATAGCCCTCTCCGTTCAAGGGTCTTAAAGGGATGGCACAAGGGGCAATGCCAAGCTATAACAGATTCCAAGCCCTGGTACATGAGGTTAGAACAGACTCCAGTTTTGTTTTGATTTTCATGGTTGAAATGTGTTCTTGTTACAATAATGGGCCAGATCCTAGCTGGCATAAATTGGCTGAAGCTCAGTCCCAATCAAAGGAGCCAGGTCCCTTGCCATGTAAACCAGCAGAGCTCTGCTCATGCCATAGATAACTGCTGCTAAGGATGCAGGTTGTATGTCTAACAAAGCCGTATCTGGGGGGAGAACTTTCTCCTTCTAATGAATCTCCCTGTTCAGTACTGTAATCACCAACAGGTGAGGCAGGAACCTGCTCTGTGCCATGTGGAGGCTGGATCCTACATAAATAGAGATGCAGACTTGTCTACACCAGCGGGGGCCAAAGTTTTTGGCAGGCATGCCACAAATTAGCCCAACACCCTGCCAAGTGCCCCTCTGATTCCTTTCCCCTGCCTTATATACCTCTCAGCTTTCTGCTCCCTGTCCTGTCTGCTGCTGTGCTTCCTGTGCCTTCCCCAATCAGCGTTGTGCCAGCCAGTCAGGCCACCCAAGCTGTAACTTAGCCACCCCTAGGCCACACCATGGCAGCATATTCCAGTACTGAGGGGCCACAGCAGGCCCCACCTACCTAGGTCCTCAAGAGGCTTCTTCCTCAGAGGTTTTCAGTAAGACTACTCCTGGCACAACCCCAGCCCTTTTTTCTGATGCTACTGTAGCTTCAGGGCTTGAGAACAGGCCCCAAGTGATGAGCCAAAACAGATTCACTGTGGTACTCAAAATCAAGTGGATTACACGTGTGTGAGGCACGGTTGTCCCCCTACCCCACATGCTAGGAGATATCAATACTGAGGTACAGACAAGCTCTTCAGCGCCCTAGAATGTGATCCCAAGCACTCAGTGATGTGTCATTACACTCAGTGAAATGAGGGCCAGAAGATCCAGAGGGGGTACAGGGCACATCCCTTCCACCCCCACTGCCCCTCTCTCCCACCCACCGCTGCTGAAGGCTGAAGCAGAGGTGTCTGCTGCACTGCCTGGGATACTGGCACTCTCACCTCCTCCTTCCCCCCACCACCCCTCCTTTGAAGAAGAGCTAAGATCTTGAAGCCAGAGGTTTCTCCTCCAGAAGCCAGGTCATGGCTGGGTGATGGGGGTCCTGCAGGAAGACCAGACAAGCCTTTTTAGGGGAAGGCTGAAAGCAGACCTTCCCTTGAAAGAGCAAGATCCAAGACACACTGCTAAGAATACCCAGCCTCCTCTCTACCCGCATGGGAGTTCAATGAAGTAAGGATGCCAGAGCAGCTTAGACAGGAGATAGGTGCAGAGATGCTCCATGCTGTGAAGACTGAGGCTCTTTGGAACAGGCCCTGCAACAGGCTCTTAGGCACTTGAGGAGCTTTAAGGTCAAACCTGAGGTATCGATGGGTTTTAAGCAGCTCTGGGACTAGGGGACATCTGAGTAGGCATCTCCAGGATGACAGCTTTGGACAGAGGCACCTCAGTGCCTTGTTCCCACAACAAGTGCCTCAGTCCTCCTTTAGACTAACTGCTTCTGTAGGTCAGATGTTCCCAACTGCAGGGCTGTGGCCCAATACCAGTCCATGGCAGGCTGGCTGGTGCGTCATGGCATGAGCCCCTGGCTCAGACCGCCATCTGTCCGCCTACGTGAGTGGGGTTAAAGCTGGCAGGGAGGCAGACGGCTCCACGTACCCCATCCCATTCCCACCAGGCCACAGTATAAAAGAGATTAGGAACCACTGCTGCAGGTGACCAACTCTCCCATCATACTCTATAACTTGTTGGGGAGCCTAACTCCTTTGTGCACATGCCACTTGGTGCCAGGGCTCCCAAGTTATCCTGTAACTGCAGCCCTCAGCTTCCCCTGCTGCCTTCCTACTTTGCAGACACATTGCAGATGCCAGAAGGAGCAGCACCAACAATGAAGGTTGAGCACCTCCATTCCAGACTATCCCATAGCAGCTGGCATACATGCAGGCATGGGCCTGGAAGGCTTCAAATCCTTTCAGAGGAAAAAGCTAATCCTGATTTCCCACCTCCTTCTTGGGTGACAGCTGTAGTCCCTTAGACACTGGATCAAAGGGCAACCCCACCTCTGGCCTCAGCATCATTAATCTGGCCCTGGATTTATTACCTTCTTTCATCCTTGAACGTTATGGTATCTTGACCAAAGCCTATGACAACCTTCAAGACACCTGGAACCACATTTATCTGTAAAGAAATGAGCCACCAATTTAAACTCCCTCATCTCCAAACAAATTTGTATGATGCATCTGCTTGCTGCATCAGAACTTGGAGTCAGTGGCGAAAGGGGTCCCGTCCAGCCCTGCGTCCTCGCTTTTCTTTGTTCTATCCATTCATTTGGGGCATTGGGCCATCAACTGCAGAGCTGGACTGAAGACCTGAAGCTTTTCAGTACCTGCAGTCCACATCTCATGTGAAATGAGGGATTTCCCTGGAGACAACAGCTTGGATTCCAATTAAGCACAGTGTTTACAAATTTTGCATTACAAACATTACACTAATCCCCTGGTTTTTCATTTAAAGACCAGCAGCAGCAAAGCAAAGACTGTTGGAAATCCTGCCAACTGAGCCCCTGGTGCCTTGTTCATGGGAATCATGAGAGCAGATACACAATCAGTTTCCAGGGAATGACACAGTGAAGTTCAAGGTAAAACCAACATTTCCATTTCAGGTAATTTTTCATAGTGTAGGAGATCTATGTTAACAAAGTCCTGGATATTCCTGTGTCAATGCAAGATTTTTTTTCTGTTTCCCTGGATACACTGAATTAGGAAAAAGGAGATCTTCTAAAATTCTGATCAAGGGGAAAAAAGAGGCCTCTCTCTCTCTTCTCTCTTGTTGTCTCTCAAACTGGTTTAAATTAGTCTGGTAATTGCTATGTTCCTATAATAGCTGCCTAAAAAAATAATTAATGGAAACACCAAAACATTTATATTTTCACTTACCAAATATCAAAACAGCAATTTTTTATTCAACATTTTGGCAGCCATTTTTATCTACTTTTTGAGGGTTTTCTCTTTCTCCCCTTTCACATTTTGCCACTGCAAAAAGCATGGGCAGAATCTGAGGTAGGAGAAGAGAGAGGACAAAACACAATCACAAAATCAAACAGGGAAATGATTGATTAGCTGTCAAAACAGAAATTTTCCAAAAAACATGAAAATTAGGTTATTTTTTTCAGAAAGCTCACTTTACCAAGCTCTGTAATATTAAGACATATGAAGCATTTATTTTTTCTGTTATTTTCTCTGTTGCTTTTTAATAGCTTAGTTAAGCACCTGCCCAAACTAGAAAAAAAACAGAGTAAAACACTTATCAGCAGAGTGAGTCAGACAAGGTAATCCTATGGTTCCTTCTAGAAATGGACTATCCAAAAATTCTCCAAATGTTTAAAATGTAAAGGGTTATCAGCTTCTTACACTAATTTCCAGAACGACTAGCTACCTCCTCTGCAAGAGAGAATCCTTCTTAGCCCGGCCTGTTGTTTTCAAACACTATTTACCTTCAAAGACTTGCAATATGTACCTTTGCAAATACTGCCTCAGATAACTTTGTTTTGTTACAATGCTCAACACCAAATGTCTCAGCTTTACAATCTATTCAAACCTATCAGTTTCTGTTGGGTTCAACTGTAACTGGCAAAACTCAGAAACAACTAAAAAACTCAGTAATAAAAAAGGAAATAGTTCTGGAACTATCTGTGCACCAAGACATAGATCAATATATTGCTTGTCAAAACAGTTTCAAAGAATATACCTAGAAGAAGCAGTGTCTTTACACAGGTTATGAACTTAACTAATCAAGTCTTTAAATCCATAGCAACAACACACTTCTCTCCAGTCCTTATTGTGCTGCTACGTGCACTGGTTTGAACCCAATGTAATTCCATTCATTCCAGTGGAGTCTTGTTTCCTAGTTCCCACCCAAGGAATCCAGAGAAGAATCAGCCTCCTTAACTGTAAAGTAGCAAATAATGACTTTTATAAAGCTAAGTAAGAGATGCTTCAGACCAATTGATTCCAGTTACAGTGCACCTGAATAAACCAGGGCTCCATTGGCATCCCCGAACCCCAATACTTAAGAGAACTGGTAAGACAGCCTTGTGGGGGTTATATGGATGTAAAGCACAGGACAGGAAGGGACTCCTGGACAATCAAGGCAGAATCCTGCAAATGCAAGGAGTCCCTCAAGACCGGCACCTGTAGCTATTAGGTAAAACACCAATTACAGCCTGTAACATGCCAGAGGAAAAGCAGAGGAGGGGTGGGCAGTGCCAATGCCCTGACACCGCAACAGAGAAGTAGTATCTAATGTAGGCTCAGAAGATCCTAAGGAAAAGACCATGCCCTGTGCTGCAAAGAAAGGTAGTTTTCCTTCAATTATAATGTTTTATGGAAATCAAAGCATTTCACAATGCCGTTTCTACATCATTTTTTAATGGGGAAAATTTAGAACATTTCTTGAATTGAGGGTGTGGCCACCTCTCAATCCTTTGGAAATTTTTGCTTTCTTAATGTTATTCTGATTATTTCCATTTGGACTTCTACAATATATTCATGGGATTCAATATATATTGTTTCGACAATACATTACATTTACTATTTCTATGACATAGGAATAAAAAAGCCCACAATTTAAATGACTTCATAGAGCCAACTGTTTAGGACAGCACAGAAACACGTTTCAAGAGACTTTTCATTTCACATGAAATCTTGAAAAATTGAATTCCCATTCTAATGAAGGGAGGAAGACCTGAAAATATAGGAAGTTTAGAGCGCTTACATGCTGTAGAGATTCAGTGATACTGCAGATGAATGCTGGCATAGTGCAGAGGCATGAGTACTACCCCACTTCTCAATATTTGTGCTATGATGACTTATTTAGGTCCACCACATGGCAAACACAGAATGGAGAAATCAAGCCATCATCACAGAATTCATCCTCCTTGGATTTGGGAATTTACCAGAAGAGAACATTCCACTCTTCCTGCTGTTTCTCCTGACCTACATTGTGACCATGCCTGGGAACCTGCTCATCATCGTGCTGGTTGTAGTTGATCACCACCTGCACACCCCTATGTACTTCTTCCTGGGGAACTTGTCCTGTCTGGAGACCTCCTACAGCTCTGCCACCCTGCCTAAGATGCTTTCAGGTCTCCTTAACAATAACAAAACCATTTCTTTCTTTGTCTGCTTTCTTCAGTATTACATCTTTGGCAGCTTACTCTGTACTGAGTGCATCCTCTTGTCAGTCATGTCCTATGACCAGTACTTAGCAATATGTGACCCCCTGCATTATGCAAATGCAATGAACCCCAGGATCTGTGCTAAACTAGCTTCAAGTTCTTGGATAACCGGCCTCCTGGTCCTCACCATAACAGTAAGCCTAATGTCAACATTGACTTTCTGTGGCCCCAATGAAGTTGACCATTTCTTCTGTGATTTGGCACCCTACTAAAAGTCTCCTGTACAGACACCCACCTGGTCCGAGTGGCAATTTTTGCCTTTAGTTCCTTAGCGACATTTCCCCCATTTCTACTGACTGTTGTATCATATGGTTGTATCATTGCCACCATCTTGAGAATCCCATCCACCACTGGGAGGCAAAAGACATTTTCCACCTGCTCCTCCCACCTCATTGTGGTAACAGTCTTCTTCGGGACCCTAATCACTGTGCATCTCACACCAACAGTGGATACTTGGAAAGCACTGAACAAAGCACGCTCTCTCTTCTACACTGTCCTCACACCAATGATCAACCCTCTCATCTACAGCCTGAGAAACAGGGAGGAAATGAAGGCACTGGGCAGGGCTCTTAGTCAATGGAGAGTTCTCAGAAGAACTCGGGATGCTGCAGGTGCGTTTCAGAGACTTTCATGCTGAGAAATAATGATCACTTTAGGACTCACTGATGAAGATAATAAAAAGGTAGTTTCTTTCATCATTTATAACTGTAACCCTGGACACGACGCTACATGCACCCTCACCTGAATAATGGGATCCTGGGGTACCCAATAGCCAGTAGCCCTGCCCAGCCCCCCTGAAGAGCTGCTGCAGTGCTCCGAGCGGAGAGCCTCCCTGTACAATCAAGCACCCTTGCAGACAGTTCTCAAACTATTTACAAGATTTAATTATTTACATCATAATAAATAATCAAGAAATAAACAC
>JAGPOW010001603.1:455018-469924 GCA_030014935.1 Caiman crocodilus | reverse complement strand
ACCTTCAGCAGGTCCCTCCTGAAAATCCCATTCCTTAACAGCAGTGACAGATTGCTATATGTCTAATGTGGGGTGTGGCAGGGCACTGTGTGTGCCTGCTGCTTTTAGAGATGGCAGCAGGACAGCCCACAGGTGTGTGTGAGTGATGAGTTGGTCATATGATGGCAAGAGGGCCCTGAGATTGGAGGACAGGGCTGAGCAGCATTCATTTTAGATCTGGGCCCTCAGGGCTGAGCCAGCAGTCTGCTGGTGGCAGCCAAAAGAATAACACCTGCCTGGAGCTGCTGCTCACAACACCGTGGAACATGCTTGGAGGTATATGGGCAGGGGCTTTGGAGGAGGCCCCAGGTCCTGGGTATAACTAAAAACTGCACCCTGCTGAAGCAGGATGGTCTGGTGGGGCTACCCATGTCAGGGTCATCCCATGAAACACCAAGCATCACTTCCCCAGTGAAAGGTGGACAAGGGCATCTTCAAGACCCAGGAGTTGGGTAGATATGGGTAGGAAGAGCCCAGAACAGAGTTGCTATGCGCAGGGAGCCTGAGATGAGTTAGGACAGGTGGGCAGCCCAGAGTTGAGTAGAGGCTGAGAGAGCGGAGGTTCAAATGATAGAGAACTCCAGCGAGGGGGCAGCAGAGCTGTGAGGAAGAAAAGGCAAGCCTGAGTTCAACCTGCCTGGATGGACCCTCAAGCTGGTCAGTGCTGGGACTGGGACCTAGGGGATCAAAATGGCCAGAGGCCCGCTGTGAGAGACCCAGATCCAGGGGCATGCAGTCCAACTAGCTTGTGGAGGCAGGGCCAGAGCCTGCATGATCAAAAGTCCCAGAGAGGGGACCCCAGCTGAGATGGTGAAGGGCACGGGATAGCTTGGCTGCCTGGGATGCCATCTGCAAGGCATGTGACATGGTAAGGGAAAGTCTGAGCTGTTTGTAATGCCCTTGGCATCAGGGTAAGTAAATGGGCAGCCTGACTGACATCTTAATTATTACCATCAAGGCATGGAAGGAAAGGAAGGCAGGTGGTTAGCCCAGAAACAAGCAGACAGGCCAATGATTCACCAGCCCCAGCAAGGCCCCCTGTTACATGAGGCTATAGATACATATCCATATACACACATGTATGTATGTGTTTTCCTCAGAGATGTTCAGCTGGGATGAGCAGAGATATATCCAAATGCAGGAAACCTCTGAGTGGGAAAGGGTAGGGATAATAGGAAGAGGGAAAGAAAAAGGGCAAGCCAGTGGCAGATTGTGGAAGTGGATGAATACAAGGGAATTGAAGATGGGAGTAAATGTACAATGGAGGCATCAGAACTAGGAGAAGGAAATTTGCATACAACTTTGGTGAACAAGAAGTGTGTGCTGCTGACCACCCAGGTGAGACAGCTGCTCATGAACACACAGGGATCCCGTGCTGGCATTTTGATTTTCATGAGGGAAAAATTGGTGTGGTAAGATACTCTAAAGAATATAAGATGCTCACTCAGGACCAGATAAACATGAGCCAGGAACTTTTGTCAGGGTCTGGCTTGAGCTAGAATCCTCCTGAGCAATGGGGAGCTGCCAGGTGCCCAATGCCACACAATACCTAATATGTCCTTGCCTAATCTCTAGCCACCCCTCAAACCCATCTAGCCTTCTGTTCGGAGTCGCACCCTGCTCCATAGTCTGGTGTCCTACCATACTGAGCAGGTCTGTGCTTTCCTTGCTATATTCATTTTTATTGCCAGCTTGGGTGCACTGAGACTAAATACCTGAGATAAACCCTGAAGAATAGGAGGATTAAACCCCTAGATGACAAAGTAAGGGCACTTGTCAAATCTGCAGTGTGTAGACTGAAGTGTTACATGAAGATGTTCCTAGCATTGGGCAGGGATTGCACATGCTTTCTTCCACAGTTTTGACCCTTCATGATGGTGAAAACTCCTGATATCCCAGCAGTGTCCCATTATAAGCTAATGTTGGCTTGTGCCTTTTAGGCAGTTATCTAGCCACCTTCTTATAAGTTTATCAAACCCATGTTTCTCCAATATGCTTTGGAGAAGGTCATGTAGGACTTTATAAAAAGCCTTATTAAATCCAAGTAGACTATGACCACTGTATTCCCTTCATCCACACAGCTGGATACTTTGTCTAAGAAAGAGATCAACCTGGTTTGGCCAGTCATGCTGGTAGACTGAAATCAGGTTTTTCTCCTCCAGATGCTTTCCTATTTATTTCTTTATAATGTACTTCCTGTGACACTTATAACACATGCCGCTGGTCTTGCACATTCTCATTCTCACTCCATGGCCTTGTGATAAGAACACTGGAGTGAGAAGTAGGAGATGCAGGTTCACACCCTTGTGGGATGAGAGTTGGCAAGAAAACAGCTTCCATTCCCTGGGAAGTGCTCAAAGCATTAGACTGTTGAGCAGGGTTTTCAACCATGTTAGACTCAAGGCACCCTTCGTAACTTTTCTGATTTCAGTGGCACCCCATTTAAAAAACTAATGTCACTTGTTTCTTCACTATGGAAAGATAATAGAGAAATTCTTCACTATCAAAATTCAGAAAAATTCAGAGTCAGCAAGTTCCTGAAACTATGGATTCCTATTTCAAATCTCTGTTTTTTCTTGTAAATGCTGTTTAGGTATTTGCACACCTCACAGTGCTAATATTGAGCATCACCGTTAAATGAATCTTACAGCACCCCATATGTTGCAGAACTATAGTTGAGAATGAATGACCATCGAAGTGGGCATATCCTTCATTTCTCTTAGGGGAGTTGTGTGCATGTGCAGCCCATCTGTCCACTGTGTCTTGGACGCTGTGTGTCCAAGAATCCCAAGCCTTCACATCAGCACCACCATCTTCAACATGCATTTACTTCCTTGAGAGTATGGCCCCTGCCTGCGCCCCTGCCTTCCACAAGAAGGATTGATGACAACACCGCCTGTGCTCCAAGCTCCTTAATCTTCCTGCCAGGAGCCTTGTGTTCTGATCTGATCTCAGTGTCATTCCTGGCAGTGTAGCTGGTGCTCATATGGACAAATAATAGTGAGTCTGTCCCCTGAAGTACATGAAACCTCAGAATCAGGTTGGTTAGAAACTGGCATGGCATGGCTGTCCCCCTGCCAGCTATGCCAGGAGATACCAACACTGAAGTACAACAGACAAGCTCTTCAGCACTGTAGAATAGGATCCCAGACACTCAGTGATGTTAATCTGAGTGTCAGTCCTGAACACAAACCACCTCAGGCTGTTAGAGTCAGGGAACTATTGGGTAGGATCCTTTGTGAGGCAAATCTGAAGAGAAATGAAGGGCAGAAGAGCTGGTGTCAAGGACAGGTCCAGAATGGGAACGGGGCACATCCCTTCCATCCCCACTGCCCCTCTTTCCCTATCCACCGCTGCTGCTGAAAGCTGAAGCAGAGCTGTCCATTCTTCTGCTTGGGACACTGGCACACTCATCCCCTCCTTTCCCCAGCAACCCTCATTTCAAGAGGAACCAGGATGTTGAAGCCACAACTTAGTGCTGCAGACACCAGGCCAGGACTGGGTGGTGGGAGTCCTGCAGAATGGAGACCAGACAAGCCTTTTTATGGGAAGACTGCAGGCAGGGCACCCCCAAAAGAGCAGGATACCAAACACACCCCTGCTAAGAATACCCAGCCTCCTCTCTACCCATTTGGGACTTCAGTGGAGTGTTGATCCCAAAGCAGCTTAGACAGCAGATAGGTACAGAGATGCTCCATGCTTTGAAAATTAAAGTCCTTCATCAAATGTCCCACAACAGGCTTTTAGACACTTGAGGAGTTTTAAGGTCAAACCTGAGGCACTGATGGGGTATAAGCAACTCTGGGATTAGGGGCCATCTGATTCTCCAAGCTGTGAAGACTGAAGTCCTTTGGCACAGACCCTGCAGCAGGTGTTTAGGCACTCGAGGAGGTTTCAGGTCAAACCTAAGGTACTGATGGGGTTTGGTGGGAACCTGAATAGCTATTTCCGGGATGGCAGCTTTGGAAAGATGCAACTCAGCAATCCTTGTTTCTCACAAGTGCCTCAGTCCTCTTTCAGACTAACTGCCTAACTCTCACTGTAGATGACCAACTCTCCCATCATGCTGTATAACTTGTTAGGGTGCCTAACTCCTTCCTGCCCCCCCCAGGTGCACCTAAGGCTGTGACTGCAGTCCTCAGCTTGCCCTGATGCCTTCCTTCTGTGGGCCCTTTGTAAAAATGCACCTTTGTACGCACAAGCTCTAATAAAAGATTGATTTCTGGGGTGCAGGGCTACTGGCAGCAACCAGGGCCATCTAGCCCCATCTTAGCTTCTGCTAGCTGCCCCCTCTCCTAAACCAAATCGTGATTTTCTCACCCTGTACTCTTCAGGCAGGGCTTTGAAAAGGGCCTAGTTAGGGAGAAAATAAGATTCACTTATTATAACTGTGGCAGGGGGCTGTCCCAGGGCCATCACAATATCAGCCTGCCCACCTCTCTAGAGCAGTCCATCCTGATTTTCCCGCCATGCCTTAATGTATCGGAACCAAAAATGGAAAAATGCAGGAGGCTGCCACCCATTTAATGCCCTGATGCCAAGAGCATAATACAGAGCTCTGACATTCTCTTTACCATGTCCCATGCCCCGCAGATGGCATCTAAAAATCACTCCCCCGGCTCTCTAACTGAGCCGCACTTGGCCTCTGGCCCAAACTTGAGCTCAGGTCTCCATAGACATGCCTTGTCGCCATGCTCCCTTACTGAGGCCTCTATTCATGCCCGCTTGCTGGGGCCTCTACCCTCCCACACTCTCTGAGCTCCTTGCCTCTAATTAGGCTTCTAGCCCCTCACCCTCTGTCTCTTCACTGGGGCTTCTGGGCCTTGCACCCCATGGGCTTCAGTTACCTGTTGATATGCCTGGACCCCTAACTTGCCCCACGGCCCACTCAGGCCTCAGGCATCTGTTAACGTACCGGAACCACACTCTTACCCCCACACTAGGTCTCGTTCTCTCAGGTTTTGGGCCTTGGGGTCTCCTGGTGCCTGGGCTGTTTCAAAAGCCTGGAGCTCCCGTAGCCTTTCTCCTCCATAGGATCATGCACAAGGCAATGGAGGCTAAGGCTTTCGGGCACTCCATACTCACCTTTCACTAGGGAGGCAACAGGAGTAGCATTTCCTAGGGGCTGCCCTGCCACAAGAAGCCCCATCACATCATCCTCCCCAGAAGGGTGTAGTTTTAGATCTTTCCCCAGGACCACCACAGGCCAACCTGCCCTGGTCTTTCCTCCCCTCACTGGGCTCTGGGATGTTCTCCCTGGGCTACTCACTCCTAGGCACTCTGCTGCAGCCTCCATCTCATTGCCTGCCCTCAGTCACTGGCCCCATTTCTCTCAGACCCCTTGTAGGCTACCTCCCAGCAGGAGTCTGAGCTTCAGCCTCCATCATACCAGCCTGCTTGCTGGCTGACCTCCTATTCTCTCTTGGCAGTGGTTCCCCAATATTGAGAGGACTTTTTAGGGCCCTGGCCCTGCTTCTGGGCCAGTCAGGGTGCCAGTACCACTCCGTATCCCTGGCCTGCCCTTTGCAATAGGCTTATTTGCCCTTTGGCCTGTCAGCCCTGGCCCCTTACATTGAGCAGTCGAGATTCAAGGGATCAGTTTGTAAGCAGCTGACCTTCTCCTGCAGCAGGGGTCCACCCTAGACCTCACCATACAGCAGTCCTGTCCTACTGGGCTTTCCTAGAGCCACCAGAGATCTGGGAAATCAAACTATCATCACAGAATTCATCCTCCTTTTGGAATTTGGGAATCTACCAGAACTTCTTGTTCCGCTCTTCCTGATGTGTCTCCTGATCTACATTGTGACCATATCCAGGAACTTCCTCTTCATCATGCTGGTTGTGGCTGATCACCACCTGCACATCCCTATGTACTTCTTCCTGGGGACGTTTTCCTTGCTGGAGACCTGCTACAGCACCACTATCCTTAGCCCCCATTGCCCAAGATGCTTTCAGGTCTTCTTAAACGAAACCATTTCTTTCCATGGCTGCTTCCTTCAGTTTTACACCTTTGGGGGCCTGGTATGGTGTGGACCAGCAAGTGGCCAGATCCCAGCTGGCATAAATTGGGTAAAGCTCTGAGAAGTCAGGTCCCCAGTCATGTAAACCAGCAGAGCTCTGCTCAAGTCATAGATTACTGCTGATAAGGGTGCAAGTTGCATGTCTAACAAACCCATATCTCAGGGTATAAATTTCTCCTGTTAATAAATCTCCCTCGTCAGTACTGTAACCACTTCAGTGCTGTAACCCTGAAGCAGGGAGCTGCTCTGTGCCACAAGGAGGCTGGATCCTACATAACAAATATAGAGATCATAGAATCATAGAAATTAAGCGCTGGAAGGGACCTTAAAAGATCATCGAGTCCAACCCCACCCTGCCCTGGGCACTAATACTGCTGAGATCAAATGATCCCAGTAAGGTGCCTGTCCAGTCTCCTCTTGAAGACTTCCAAAGTTGGAGACTGACTTGTCTACACCAGCCATGCCACAAAGCAGCCCCATGCCCTCCTGAGTACCACTCATTCCCGTTCCTTGCTTGATCTGCTACTCTGCTTTCTGCTCCCTGCTCAGTGTCTCATTGTGCTGCCTCTGCACTCCCCATGGGCACATGAAAACTGCCCATGCCACTCAGGCCACAGGAACTGCACACTGGCCACCCCTGGCCTGCTCCATGGCAGTGCATCCAAATACTGAGGGGCATCAGAAGGCCACCCCCACCCACCTAAGTGCTCAAGAGGTTTCAGCCCAAGAGGTTTGCAGTGAAACGGTTCCTGACACATCCCCAGGCCTTATTATGATGCTACTTTAGCTCCTGAGCTTGAGAACAGGTCCTGAGCGATGAGCCAAAAGTGGCTCACTGATGTGCTCAGCATCAGGTTTGCTAGACATAGGCACAGCAGGGTTGTCCCTCTGCCCAACATTCAGGGAGATATCAACACTGAGGTACAGACAAGCTCTTCAGCGCCCTACAGTGAGACACTCAGTAATGTGCGTTTGAGAGCCCGTCATGAACACTAACAAGCACAGATGGTAACAAAGTCAGGAAACAATTGGATAGGATCCTTTGGGAGGTGAATCTGAGGAGAAAAGAAGTTCAGAAAAGCTGGTGTCAGCAACACACCCAGAGTGGGTACAGGGGTGCAGTCACATGCTGTGGTAGTGCATCCAGATACTATGGGGCTGAAAGAGGCTCACTGATGTACTCAGCATCAGGTCTGCTAGGCATGGGCACAGCAGGGTGGTCTCTCTGCCCAACATGCAGGGAGTTATCAACACTGAGGTACAGACAAGCTCTTCAGTGTCCTAGAATGGGATCCCAAACACTCAGCGATGTGCATTTGAGAGCCCATCATGAACATTAACCAGCTCAGACAGTAACAAAGTCAGGAAATGTTTGGACAGGATCCTTTGGGAGGGGAATCTGAGGAGAATGGAAGTTTAGAAAAGCTGGGGTCAGTGACACACGCAGAGTGGGTACAGGAGTGCAGTCACACGCTGCTTTCAGGCCATGCCAGAGGGGCAGCCTCTGGGGAGCTGAAGTCCTCAAGTCAGGCACAAATTCCCCGTTCTTTCCCTTCCATGTTCAGTGGCACATCTCCTCTGCCCCCCTGCCCTCTCCATTACCCACCACTGCTGCTGAAGGTGGAAACAGAGCTGTCTGCTGTGCTGCTGGGGACACTGCCACTCATCCCCTCCTTCCCCCACACAAGCCAACATTAATTTTAAATGTGTCAGTGCTGGGATGGCAGGAGTTGTCATTGCCATGAAGTCAGTGTGCCAACAGTATATCTGTGAATAGTCAAAAACTGTGGGATAAAGCATCTGCAATTCCTAGCCTGTCCTAGGAATGACTTCACATAAAACTTCAGTATAGACACTGCAGATTTGTCCAGTGCCCTTACCTTGTTGACTAGAGGTTTAATCCTCCCATTACCCAGGTTTTATCTCAGGTATTTAGTCTCTATATACCCAAGCTGACAATAAGATGAAATATAGCAATGAACACACAGGACAGCTAGGGGAGTTAGGGTACCACACTGAGGAGCAGGGTACGACTCCAACCAGAGGACTAAATGAGGCCACGAGAATGGTCAGAGATTAGGCACTGACATATTCTGCGCCCTGTGGTGTTGGGCTTTGGAAGCTCCCCATTGTTCAGGCGGATTCTAGCCCAAGCCGGGCCCCGACAGCAGCCCCCAGCCCATGTGTACGTAGGTCTGAATGAACCAGTCTTTATGCAGTGGTACCAGCTCATTGTAGACACCAGCCAGTGCCTTGGTGACCTTCTACGAGGCATCCTGGCCACATCTTACCCCACCAATTTTTCCCTGTCAGTATCCCCAAGACCAGCACTGCCCTTTGTGGCAGGGCACTGTTGGTGCCTGCCACTTTAAGGGCAGTCAGGCAGCTACCAGGTGCCTGATGGCAGCAGCCATTTTGGGGAACCAGGTATAAAGAGGCTGCAGTTCACTGCTGCCAGGGCAGGCAGAAACATAAAAATTTTAGAGGCCCCATGGGCTGGACCCGGCCCGCAGCCGTATTTTGACCACTCCTGTGCTAGCACTACGGAGACAAATCCTCTCACCTCCCAGCTTAGGACCATGACCTGGGGGGTGGCCCAGACACATTCCAGTCCCTGCTCTTCTGCCTCCTTAATTATGGATGCCAAAAGGAGCAGCACCAACAATTGAGGTTGAGCACCTCCATCCCAGACTATCCCATAGCAGCTGTGCAGGCATGGTGACTGCTCCAGTCCTTTGGATACTGGATCAAAGGGTGACCCCACCCCTGCCCTCAGTGTCATTAATTTAGCCCTGTATTCACTACTTTCCTTCAACCTTCAGTGTTCAGGTAACTTGACCAAAGCATGTGAAAACCTTCAAGACACCTGGAACCACATTTATCTGTGAAGAAATGGGCTACCAATTGTAACTCCCTCATCTCCAAACAAATTTGTATGATGCATCTGCCAGCTGCATCAGAACCTGGAGTCAGTGGTGAAAGGGGTCCCGTCCAGCCCTGCGTCCTTGCTTTTCTTTGTTCTACCCATTCATTTGGGGCATTGGGCCATCAACTGCAGAGCAGAACTGAAGACCTGAAATTTTTCAGTACCTGCAGCCCACATCTCATGTGAAATGAGGGATTTCCCTGGAGACAACAGCTTGGATTCCAATTAAGCACAGTATTTACAAATTTTGCACTATAAACATTACACTAATCCCTGGTCTTTCATTTAAAGACCAGCAACAGCAAAGCAAAGACTGTTGGACGCCCGGCAAACTGAGCCCTTGATGTCTTGTTCACGGGAAGCCTGAGAGCAGATACAGAGTCAGTTTACAAGGAATGACCCAGTGAAGTTCAAGATAAAACCGACATTTCCATTTCAGGTAATTTTTCTTGGTGTAGGAGAAAGTCCTGTTATATTGTACTTTTCTGGTGTCAATACACAATTTTTTTTAATGGCTATGTGCTCTGCTGTTTCCATGCATACACTGAATTAGGGAAAAGGAGGTCTTCTAAAATTCTCTTCAGGAGGCAAAAAAATTCTCTTCAGGAGGCAAAAAAATTCTCTGTCTCTCATGCTTGTTTAAATGAGTCTAGTAATTGCTATGTTCCTATAACAGCTGCCTAAAAAAATAATTAATGGAAAAATAAAAACATTTATATTTTCACTTACTAAATATCAAACAGCAATTTTTTATTCAACATCTTGGCAGCCATACTTATCTACTTTTTAAGGGTTTTCTTCCTCCCCTTTCTGATTTTACCAATGCAGAAAGTGTTGACAGAATTTGAGGAAGGAGGAGAGAGAGGACAAAACACAACCCAAACATGGAAATTGTTTACTAGCTGTAAAAACAGAAATTTTTCAAAGAACATGAAAACTAGGTAACTTTTTTCAAGAAGCACAGTTTTCCAAGCTCTTTAACATTAAGAAATATGAAAGATTTCTTTTCTCTGTTGCTTTTGAACATCTTAGTCAAGCATCTGCCAAAACTAGTAAAACCCAGAGTAAAACACTTAGGAGCAGAGTTAGTCAGACAAAGTAATCTTATGGTCCCTTCTAGAAACAGACTATCCAAAAATTACCCTAATTGTCCAAAAGTTTAAAATGTAACGTGTTATCAGCGTGATAGACTAAATCTCCAGAGTGACTAGCTACCACTCAGCAGAGCTGCATCATTTGCAAGACAGAATCCTTCTTAGCCAGCCCCCTTGTTTTCAAACATTACGTACCTTCAAAACAATTGCAATATGTACCTTTGCAAATATTCCCTGAGATAACTTCATTTTGATACAATGTTCAACTCTTAACTGGCAAAACTCAGAAACAAAAAAAGACAGTAATAAAAAAGAAGTCATTCTAGAATTACCTGAGAACTGAAATATAGGTAAATAAACTGCTTGTCAAAAGAGTTTCACAGAATATAGCTAGGAAAAGCAATGTTTGGTCACAAGTTTATGAGCTCAGCTCAGGTTGGTGAATCCTTAGCAACAATGCAATTCTCTCCAGTCCTCCTTCTGCTGTTCCATGCACCGGTTTGAACCCCATGTAACACCATTGATTACAGGGCAGTCTTCCTTCCTGGCCCTCACTCAGGGGATCCAGAGAAGATTCAGCCTCCTTAACGGTAAAGTAGAAAATAATGACATCCATAAAGCTAAGTGAGAGATGTTTTAGACCTGTTGATTCCAGTTAGAGTGCAACTGAATAAACCAGGGCTCCATTAGCAAGCCCTAACCCCACTGCTTAACAGAACTGGTAAGACAGCCTTGTGGGGGTTGTGCGGTTGTAAAACACAGGACAGGAAGGGGCTGTCCAGGGGAAAATCGAGGCAGAATCCTATAAATGCAAGGAGTCCTTCAAGACCTTCACCCGTAGCTATCAGGTAAAACACCAGTTACAGCCTGTAACATGCCAGAGGCAAAAGCAGAGGAGGGGAGGCCACTGCCAAGGCCCTGAAACTTCAACAGAGAAGTAATATCTAATGTAAGCTCAGCAGATCCTAAGGAAAAGACCATGCCCTGTGCTGCAAAGAAAGGTAGTTTTCTATTAATTATGATGTTTTATAGAAATCAAACAATTTCACACTTATCATTATATCATTTTTTTAATGAGGAAACTTTAGCACATTTCTTGAATTGAGGGTGTGGCCACCTCTCAATCCTTTTTTGCTTTCTTAATGTTATTCTGATTCTTTTCATTTGGACTTCTACAGTATATTCATGGGATTCCCAATATATTGTTTTGACAATACATAATACTTATTATTTCTGACATAGGAATAAAAAAGCCCACAATTTAAATGACTTCATAGAGCCAACTGTTTAGGACAGCACAGAAACACATTTCAAGAGACTTTTCGTTTCACATGAAATTTTGAAAAATTGACTTTCCATTCTAATGAAAGACCTGAAAATATAGGAAGTTTAGAGCGCTTACATGCTGTAGAGATTCAGTGATACTGCAGATGAATGCTAGCATAGTGCAGAGGCATGAGTACTACCCCGCTTCTCAATATTTGTGCTATGATGACTTATTTAGGTCCACCACATGGCAAAAACAGAATGGAGAAATCAAACCATCGTCACAGAATTCATCCTCCTTGGATTTGGGAATCTACCTTTACTGCGCATTCCGCTCTTCCTGCTGCTTCTCCTGATCTACATTGTGACCATGGCCGAGAACCTCCTCATCATTGTGCTGGTTGTAGCTGATCACCAGCAGCACACCACTATGTACTTCTTCCTGGGGAACTTGTCCTGCCTGGAGACCTGCTACAGCACCACCATCCTGCCCCAAATGCTTTCAGGTCTCCTTAACAATAACAAAACCATTTCTTTCCTTGGCTGCTTCCTTCAGTTTTACATATTTGGGAGCTTACTCTGTACTGAGTGCATCCTCTTGTCAGTCATGTCCTATGACCGGTACTTAGCAATACGTGACCCCCTGCATTATACAAATGCAATGAACCCCAGGATCTGTGCTAAACTAGCTTCAAGTTCTTGGATAACAGGTCCCCTGGTTCTTACCATATCAGTAAGCTTAATATCAACATTGACTTTCTGTGGCCACAATGAAGTTGACCATTTCTTCTGTGATCTGACACCCCTGCTACAGCTCTCCTATACAGACACCCACCTAGTCCACCTGGCCATTTCTGCCTTTAGTTCCTTAGCAACATTTCCCCCATTTTTACTGACTATTGTATCATATGGTTGTATCATTGCCACCATCTTGAGAATCCAGTCTACCACTGGGAGGCAAAAGACATTTTCCACCTGCTCCTCCCACCTCATTGTGGTAACAGTCTTCTTTGGGACCCTAATCACTGTGCATCTCACACCAACAGTGGATACTTGGAAAGCACTGAACAAAGTGCTGTCTGTCTCCTACACTGTCCTCACACCAATGGTCAATCCCCTCATCTACAGCCTGAGAAACAGGGAAGTAATAAAGGCACTGAGCCGGGCTCTTAGTGAAGAATTTTCAGAATTTGGGATGCTTCAGGTGTGTTTCAGAGACTTTCATGCTGAGAAATAATGATCACCTTAGGACTCACTGATGAAGATAATAAAAAGGTAGTTTCTTTCATCATTTATAACAATTCCTCGCTTTTCTTTCTATTAATTAAAAGGCACGAAAAGGTAAGGGTAAACCTTACTGCAGTGCCAACTAGTTTGTATAATTAATAATTCTGATGTTATAACAGTCCCCATGAGTTACAACTGGGATGGGAGCTCTTTTACACTAAGCAGCAAGCACATCCAGTGAGACATGGTCACACTTTTCTCAGAGATCTTGGCATCAACAAGGACAAGACAATCGGTGGTTTATCATCAGAGGAACTAGAACCCAGGTATGCAGTGCCCTCTCAGTTGAATATCTCTCCCTCCCTTTGTATTACTCCCTTCTCAGAACTGAAGCTGACTTACCATTCTCTCAGGGGAAGCCTTTCTTTCAAAATGCAGATTAAAGAATTCAAGTGGGAAGGATCAACTTTGTGATATTCTTGCAGATGTTTTTCTAAGCAATATGGAGGGTGTCAAAACAGAGGGCTCGTCACTCCAAATACTATTTTGTGCTGAAACATGCCATGTGTGGACAAAAAATACCCTAAAAAATAAATTGCCCCATATCATCTCTATTGAAAATCTCTTCCCATAGGAAATATTACAGGGTCTGTCCTTGACATTCCCTCCTACCTGGAGGAATCTATAGGCCTAAATACAGAGCTTGGTTCCCCTACACAGAATATGGGGAGGGTTTGTTGTTTGAAAGTAGTCCCCACAATAACAAGTATGCTGCACCTTCCTCTGTACCCCCTTTCACTCTGTAACCCCCTTTCACTTGCACCCCACAGTTGTTCTTCTGCTCTAAACCTCTTTCTCTGGGCTCATCCAAATCTCACAATATGTTTTCAGTGCTGAGCCCCTTGCTCTGGGTTCCTATAAACCTCCTGCAGCCCCTTAGTTTCTCCAGGCTGCTTTAAGTGCTACCTTTGGGAGCTGCAGCCATGCTGGTGAGGTAGTGTCCTCTCAACAGACTCCAGATCTTACTGCTGGGCTTCTCTCCAGGCCTGGGCTTATACCTGTTCTAAGCCGAGCCCTCCTTCTGGGGCAGATGACTCCCTCCTGGGTCAGGTGAGTCCCTCTACCCAACCCAGCCTCATCTGCTGGCAGCTGCCTTCCCCATTTAGCCCTGGCCCACACCTGCTAGTGGCTTTGCAGGCTGCTTAACCTGATCTTGGATGGGCAGAGATGTACCTAGATGCAGACAATATGTGAGTGGGAAAGGGTAGGGATAATATAGAGAGGGAAAGAGAGGAGAAGATGAATCGGGAGGATTGTGAAAGGAGATGAGTAGAAGGAAATCCCAAGTCAGGTGAGTCGCTTTACCTGGCCTAGCCTCACCTGCCAGCTCGCTGGGTCACCGACTCCCCTTTTAGCCCCGGCCAACAACTGCCGGCAGCTCCACAGGCTCTTACAGTGGCTGGCAGTCCAAGACCCCTGCCAATGTAGAACAGTGCAGCGCCCAGCTCCTGTTTCTAAAGGTGTGGGGGCAAGAGAGCTCAATGATGTATGGGTGCTAAATCCCCTCATCTGTTTGAAAAGATTCACACCCACATCTCTCACACACTGAGTGAGTGCAATAAATATACTGTCATATAAAGGAAACAAGCACTCCCTTCTCCACCCCAACTTCTTATGTGTTTTAAAAGAAACAACCTCTCTACTTAATTCATACATTCCATAGACATGAGGGGCTGAAAGGGACCTTGCGAGATCATCAAGCCCACCCCCCTATCACAAGCAGGATGTCTACTGGGGTCAAATGATCCCAGTGAGTTAAATATCCAATCACTGTTTGACTGAGTCCAAAGTAGGTGATTGCACCACCTCTAGGGGGGAGTTTGTTCTGTTTCTAGATATGATTTATATGAAAAGAGCAATCCCTGCTTGTGTTGTTCCTCAGTGTCCGCCTTCAGGGCTGTGGGTGGATCACAGGTAGGGAGTGCTCCTTCCTAGTAGTCCTAAATCAGGTGTGTAAGATCCAGAGGGGGACATTTTGAGACAACCCCCATTCTCAGGATTTCCTAATGGCTAGCTCTAGTCCTCTGTACGCTCTGTATACTTGCTGTTTGTGATTCAGGTTGGGGTGCCGAATTCTCCATGATCTCCACAGGTAGCTTTGCCACCAAAGAGGGTTCTGGCTTCCATCTTGAGTGCCAGACACCCACACACTAGACTTTGCAGTCCTCAACACTGTGGTGCCAGAGTCCATCTTCAGTCTACCCTGTACCTTCAGCAGGTCCCTCCTGAAAATCCCATTCCTTAACAGCAGTGACAGATTGCTATATGTCTAAT
>JAGPOW010001603.1:409559-445385 GCA_030014935.1 Caiman crocodilus | reverse complement strand
CCAATTCACCACCCACCAGACTGTGTAGTCATCCAAGTCACAGCCTCTTAACTTGTTCACCAGTATGGGGTGGGATACCGTATCGAAGGCCTTCCTGAAATCTACGTATATGACATCCACCCCTACTCATGTGTCCAGGCATTTTGTAACCTGGTCATAAAGGCAGAGCGAGGTGAATGCAGCAGGAATGGTAGCCCCTTCTGAGGGCATGACCCCTGCCAAGTTTCAAGGAGATAGGTACAAAGAAAAACTCATATCACTTGTGTGTGTTAAGGGGTGTAGGTTGTAGCCGTGTTGGTCTAAGGACATAGGCAGACATGGTTCTTTGGTTTAATCTGATATCTTTTATTAAACCAACTGAATATTTGGAAAAAGGTATCTTAGCAAGCTTTCAGGTTTAAAAACCCTGTGTCAGGCTGAGGAAGCATCTGCAGTTGGTGTGTGTGCTCTTCCTGGATGGAATGAATAGTAAAGAATCCAGAAGCAGGTATGCATGCAAGAAATCCAGTCAGTGAAAATGTAAATTGAGGCACTGGGGTGAGAGAAAAGCTTGGACGGGGAACACTCCAAGTCCTCGACAAGATAAGTAGCCACCAAAGCCTCCATGCTACCTGCCTCATGGTGGGGCCTGGTGCCTCTGTACCCCAACATTGAAGCCATGCTCTTCATCCATATTGGCAGCAGCTGTGATGAACGAGAATGGCTCATGGTTGGAGTGCTGGCACAGGAAAGTGGATCCCCTTCTTCCATGTCCCTCCACCCTTCTGCCTCTCTGACTGTTCACCAGCACCTCCATCCAGTGATCGAGGCTTTTGCAGCTGCAGATGCTTCCTATCACCCTCAGATTGCACATGCCCACCAGCACGTGGACTGTACTGGACCACAATGGATCCAGCAGTTTTTTGATGCCCACCTTCAGCTGCTCAGTGCCAGCACCTCTGGTGAAAGTGACTTGCCCCACTCTCCCTCTTCCCAGTTTCTGTTTCCTGAAAGTCTGCCTTCCAAATCTCCAAATCTTTCCAAATCTTTTCCAAATCAATGTGGATGCCTCTGATTTGATTCAGACCTTTTAATGGATGTCCTAATTTGATTCAGATATGGAGATTCAGCTGCCAAATCTCCTCTGAATCAAAGCAGCTACCGATGCTTCACACAGCCCTACTGAAAATGGTTTAGACCAGTGTTTCTCAACCCGTAGGTCACAACCCAAAAGGTGGTCACAAGAATATATGAAAGGGTTGCAAACAATCACGGAAAAACATTGAAAAACTACAGATTTCCTCCTTTAAAGGAGAAAAATGTGGGAAACCAGGTTTTCTCTTGCAGGCTGGCTGAGTTCCAGCCTGCATGGGGTTGCTTGGGACTGGGGGGGGGAGCCGGAGGAAGGTGATCAGGCAGGAGGCACCACATGCATTTGCACGTGGCAGCCAGGCAGGTTGGAGAGCAGCTCCCACAATTCCCTGTAGGTAAGCGATGGGAGGGTAGGTAGGGTACTGGGTAGCAAGAGTATATACAACACATCTGAGGGCAGGGAAGGCACAGCTGATGCATCAGGGTGACATGGGGGGGCATGTGCCCTCCATATTTGTGCATCGAGAGGGGAAACAGGGCTGCAGCCTGACTGGACTGGCATGGGCAGGACCCACCTCAGCAGCCCAGTGGGCAGGACCCAGCACGGGAGGAAAGCACAGAGTGGTAAGACTCATTGCTGCCACCACCACTGGGACCCCTGTGTCACCTGCTTTGCTAGTGGAGCGAGGAGTTACTCATGGCTGAGTGGGAAGGGGTGAACTGCCGTCATCTTCTCCCAGAGGTATTACTAGGGAAAGTTTGAGGGGGGCTATAGACACCACAAAATTTGCCTTAGCACACCACCACAGCCACCCCTCCCAGAACTGCTCCTCCCCTCCCTGCCCTCCAAGCACAGCTGAGCCTGCCCTGGTCCCACCTGCAGTGCAGCCCCTGCAATTTTCTGTCTAGCCCACCTCAGCCCCACCACCAGGAAGAGTCTGGCACCATCCCTGCCTCCCTCCACCACCAGCCACTCCCCTCAGGCCATGGCTGTACCCCAGAGGGAAGGTGGGATGTGGAACAGCAGCCAGCACATGGTGGGGTGGAGCCAAAGCCCAGCATGTGAGCAGCTAGTGGGAGGAGGAGGTGAGAGGGCAGCACGCTCACACCCTGTCCTTTACTCCTTGTGTTGCTGGTGGTGCAGCTGGCATGGGGTCCCATGGCAGCAACAATTCTCAGCACCCCATTCTACCCTCTTGTGCTGGGTCCCGCCTGCTGGGCCACAGAAGTGGTTCCTGCCCATGCCATCCCAGGCAGGAGGCAGCACCTGCCTGCTGTGGGAACAAAAACATGGGGAGGCATGTGCCATCCTGCCCCACACACCCACCCACAGCCCCACATACTGGTGGGATGGGGCTGGAGGCAGGAAGCAAAAGGTTGGGAGTGAGAGGCACCAGCAGGGCTGGGTGGCCTGTGGGTTGGGACCCAGGGTCACTGGCAAGGCTGAGGGGACAGAGGGGCTGTGAGTTGGGACTGAGGGGCACTGACAGGGCCAGGGGGTTATGAGTCAGGAGTGAGGGGCACTGCCAAATTGCATTGTGCATATTACACAATTATGAGTATCACTTGAGTGTAATGAGGTGCTGCATGCTGAGATTGCTATTTATGTTTTCCTGTCCATTTATGTCTTTAAAATTAAAGTTTGTAGTGTGCAATAAGTATTTTGGAGGCAAAATACTTGTGTTTTTTCTACTTAAACTATTTACTGAGTCAGAAGTGGCTATCATTGTAATGGGTCCTTGTACAAGAAAGGTTGAGAACCAAGTGCCTAGACCATCTTCCAGGGACTAGCCACAGGGCAGCTCCCAGGGAGAAGAAGAAGACAGAAGAAGCATGGGGCAGTGGCAGGTATACTGTTCTAGGTGTGAGGTAGCTATGAGCTACAGCCCTAGTCCCAGAAGTCAATGAAGATGAAATAATTCAGAGAGCCAGGACAAGGGCAGCACTGAGAGGCTCAAGAGAGAACAGCCAGGTCTTCTTCTCCTGGCAAAGACTGCTTGGGTTTCAAGGCAGGAGGAAGCTGTCTGTTGCATTGCTGTGGGTCAATAAAGGTTTTTTAATTTTAAGAAAAGCATCCTGCTTTTCTGCTTGCAACTCCCAGTGTCCTAAATCCCTGTGAAGAAGTGCCCTCCATCAACTGGAAGTGGCCAGATCCCAGCTGGCGTACACTGGATAAAGGTCAGTCCCAGTCAAAGGAGCTAAGTCCCCAGTCATGTAAACCAGCAGAGTTGTGCTTCTGCCATAGATTAATGCTCCTAAAGATGCAGATGGCATGTCTAACAAAGCCGTATCTGGGGGGAGAACTTTCTCCTTCTAAGGAATTTCCCTGTTCAGTGCTGTAACCACCAACAGGTGAGGGGGAACCTGCTCTGTGCCATGGGGAGGCTGTTTCCTACATAAAATTTACAGAGATGTATGTAGGCTTGTCTACGCCAGTGGGGGCCAGCCTTTTTGGCAGGCATGCCACAATTTATCCTTCACATCCTGCTGAGTGCCACTCTGATTCCCTTCCCCTGCCAAATCTGCCACTCATCTTTCTGGTCTCTACCCTGTACTCCCTCCCTGATCACTCTGCTGCTCTGCATCTTACTCCTCAACTGATCTGGTACTCTACTTTCTGCTTCCTTGCCTATTCATCACTATGCTGCCTGTGCCCTCCCAGTCAGCTCTATGCCACATGCTAAGGCTGCCCATGCCACTCAGGGAACCCATGCTTCATCTTGGCCACACCTGAGCTACACCATGACAGCACATCCCGGTACTGAGGGGCCTCAGCAGACCCCACCCACCTAAGCACTCCAGAGGCTTCATCCCCAGAGATCTGCAGCAAAACAACTCCTGGCACATCCCCAGCCCTCACTCTGACACTATGGTTAGCTCCAGGGATTGAAAGCAAGCCCTGGCTGATGAGCCTAAAACAGTGGTCTCCAGCCTTTTTAAGTAGGAAATCACCTTTGGCATTTAAAAGCAACCCAAGATCTACCATGCACTGCTGCCATCCCTCCCCGCCCCCCGCAGGTAAGTCTCATAACACTTAATTCTGGACATTGTGAATTCAACTAGTGTCCTTACTTTGTCAATCCGGGGTTTAATCCTCCCATTCTCTTGGTGTATTTCAGATATTTAGTCTCAGTGAAGCCAAGCCAGCACTGAGCTGGAATTTAGCAAGGAACTCCCAGGGCAGCTGGATGTGGTGGGGCACCAGACTAAGGAGCAGGGTGGGACTTCAACCAGAGGGCTAGATAGGCCTGGGGAGCAGCCAGAGAGTAGGCAAGGACCCATTCTGCATCCTGTGGCATTGGGCACCTGGCAGCTCCCCATTGTTCAGGTGGATTCTAGCCCAAGCCAGGCCTCGACAGCAGCATGCAACCCCTGCATATGAGAGCCTGAATGACCAAGTCTTTATACAGCAGTACCAGCTCACAGCAGACACCGGCTAGCACTTCTGCAACCTTCTGTGAGGCAGCCTGGAGTCATCTTACCTCACCAGTTTCTCACCCTTAGTATCCACAAGTTCAGCACTGCCCTTGGTCAATAAGTCCTTGGCCTCTGCCATCCTAAGCCAGTTCCTAGACATCCTTATCCCACATACCCTAGACTGTTGTCTTCCTCATGGACCTCAGTGCTCTTGGACACAGCATGTGGCACTTCCTTGCGTGACATGGATGGTGTACATGCGAGCATCAAAGATCCAGTATGGGACTACCCTTTGTTCATGAGCAGCCATTGTGCCTGGGTGATCAACTGCACCCATCTCATGTTCACTGAAGTTGTGGTCAAGTTTCCTCCTCCTAGCTATAATTCCTCCATCATACAGTTACTCCCATCTTTGATTCCATTCTTCTCATCCCCTTTCACAATCCTCCCCTGATTCACCTTCCTCTATATTTCCCTCTGCATATTATCCTTACCCTTTCCCACTTACATATTGCCTACATCTAGATATATCTCTGCCCACCCCAACTGAATACCTCTGAGGGGAAAAAAACGTGTATCTACTTTGGGCATACAGCAATCCATCACTGCAGTTAAGGAATAGGAGTTTTAGCTGGGATCTGCAGAAGCTAAAGGATAGACCTAAAGGAGGACTTTGATACCACAATGTTGAGCCTAGAGGTATCAGTGCCAGCCTTCTACTGGCACTATGGAGATAAATCCCTCTCACCTCACTGTTAGAACAGCTGCCTGGGTGGTGGCCCAGACACATTCCTGTTCCTACTCTGCCAGCTCTTTAATTATGGATGCCAAAAGCAGCAGTAGCAACAATGGAAGTTAAGTACCTCCATCCCAGGCTATCCTATAGCAGCCAACCTATATGCAGGCATGGGCCTGGGAAGCTGCAGATCCTTTCAGAGGAAAGAGCTAATCCTGATTTCCCACCGCCTTCCTGGGTGATTGCTCTAATCCCTAGCATCTTGGATAAAAGGGTAACCCCCACCTCTGGTCCTAGACTTATTACTTCCCTCAGCCTCAGCCTCAGCCTCTTATCTTGAGAAAACTTGACCAAAGTCTGTGAAAACTTTCAAGACTACTGAAAGCACATTTATCTGTGAATAAATGAGCCACCAATTTAAACTCTTTCAGCTCCAGTCAAGTTTATATGAGGTGCCTGCCTGCAGGATCAGGGGCGGGAGTCAATGGCCAAGGGGCCCTGAGGCCTCACTTTTCTTTATACTACCCATTCATTTGGAGCATTGGGCCATCAACTATAGAGTTCAACTGATGCTCTGAAGCTTTTCAGTGCATGCAGCCCACATCTCACATGAAGTGAGGATTTCCCTGGAGAGTAGAACTTGGATTCCAATTAAGCACTGTGTTTCCAAAGTTTGCATGACACACATTACACAATTTCCCTGGTCCTTCATTAAAGACCAGAAACAGCAAAGCAAAGGCTCTTGGACACCTTGCAAACCAAGCCCTGGTGCCTTGTTCACAGGAAGCCTAAGAAGAGAAGATACAGAATCAGCTTCCAGAGAATGACACAAGGAAATTCAAGGCAAAACCAACATGTCCATTCCAGCTAATTTTTCATGGTATAGGAGCTCTACGTAAACACAATCCTGGACATTGTTTTCTTGTACCTTCCCATGTCAATGCAAGGCCCTTTTATTTTCTTACTCTTTTTTTGGTTTTCTAGGTCCATTGCTGTTTTCCTGGATATATTTAATTAGTGGAAAGGAAGTCTTCTGTTCAGAAAAAAAAGAAGTCTTTCTCTTTCTCTCTACATCTCTCAGTCTTGTACTGACTTAAATTAGTCTGTTAATCCCTATGTTCCTATAAAAGCTGCCTAAGGAATAAATTAAATCATGGAAAAACAAAAAAAAGCATTATTTTCAGTTAGCAAATATCAAAAAAGCAATTTTTTATTCAACATTTTAGCAGCCATTTTTTATCTACATTTTTTAGGGTTTTCTTTCCCCTCGTAACAGTTTGCCACTGCCAGAAGGGTTGACAGAATTTGAGAAGGGAGGACAAAACAGAACTAAAAATCAGAAATAATTTTTTAGTTGTAAAAACAGATATTTTCCCAAAAACAGGAAATCTAAGTTATTTTTTTCAAGCAACTCAGTTTATCAAACTCTTTAACATTCAGAAATATATGCAAGATTATTTTTTTTGTTGCTTTTCAATGTCTTAATCAAGCATCTACCAAAACTAGCAAGACCCAGAGTAAAACACTTAGCAGCAGAGTTCATCGGGCAAGGTAACTTTATGGTATCTTCTAGAAACCATATTTCTAAAAATTATCCAAATTGTCAAAGTGCTTAAAATTTAAAGTGTTATCATCTCGATAGTAAATTTCCAGAATGACTAGCTACCACTCAGTGGAGCTGTATCCTCTGCAAATGAGGATCCTTCTTAGCCTGACCCACTGTTTTCAAATATTCTGTATCTTCAAAAGAATTGCAATATGGACTTTGCAGATATTTCCTGGAAAACCTTATCTTGATATCATGTTCAACTCCAATGTCTCAGCTCTAAAAGCTGTTGAATTCCATAAGTTTTTCTTCGGTTTGATTGTAACTGGCAAAATTCAGAAACCAAAAAGGACATTAATAAAATAGGAGGTAGTTCTGGAATTACCTGGGCACTGAGATGGGGGTAACTAAACTGCTTGTTAAAACAGTTTTAAAAATATAGTTAGAAGAAGCAGTGTTTGTTCACAGGTTACGTGAACCCATCCTAACCTTTAAAGAAGCACCAGACCTTGCTAACCTCATCAACAGAAACAAACTCCCTATGACCCAAAACACACCCAATGGGTCTGCAGCATGCCAGGACAATAAATACAAAACCTACCAACGTATCTCTACCACCACAACAATAACTACACCCCACAATAGAATCATCACCATTCCTGGATCCTACATCTGCACCTCCAAAACGTAATATATCTCATCCCATGCACCAAATGCCCTGATAAAAAATTTGTAGGAGAAACCATACAACAACTGCATGACAGAATTAATGCACATGGGAAATCCATCAAAGGCAAAAATACCCAACTACCTGTAGGGGCACACTTCTCACAAGACAGTCACTCCCTCTCCAATCTCTCAGTTGCAATCCTCAAAAGGAATTTACAACACAACTTTCGTAGACAGGCCTCTGAACTTCAATTCATCAACCTGGTGGAGACTAAAAATCATGGACTCAATATAGACATTGGATTTATGACATATTACAACCTGCCTGACATCTGATTCACCTGATACCTGCCTGACCTGACCTGACCACTCACATATCTTTTTTCCCCGTCTTTTCTCCCCAACCCTCCCCTTCTTCTCTGCCCTTTTACTTCAGTATTCCTTACCATTTCCTTTTTATTTATAGCCTCTTTTCTACCTTATTATTACCAATGTAGTGCTTTTCCTTTGGCCTTTGTCCTCTGTTTTTCTTCTCTCCCCCGCAACCTAGGACAAGCCCATCGTATCCTGAGAAACCTGCAGCTGCAGGGGGCCCTGCAGCTAAGGGGTCCCCTGCATCTGGCCGCTTGCCACCCCCACCTTCACCTCCGCTGCTGGCTTCACATCTGGCTGCTCATGACACCCCAACTCCACTGCCAGCTTCTTCAGCCACTTGCCATCCCCTCCTGCCCCCTGCCCCCTGCCTCCCGCCAACCACTGGCCTTACATCCAGCCGCTTGCCACCCCCCCACCTCCTGCTTCCACCGCTGCGACCAGCCTCTTTGGGGCAGGGGGCCCCAAAGCTATTTCTTACAAGGGGGCCTAAAAAAGTTGTGGGCCGGCACTGCCCACCAGCCCCCTTCCCTACTTTGCCTTTTGTTTTTTGAATGTCTGCCCTTTTATATTTTCACTGAATCCTGTCACATTTTTAGCTTTCTCATTCCTGCTTTCCTGATCTCCAACTATTCCCTTTTTCACATTCAGCCTCTTTTCCACCTTGTATTTTATCACTGTTCTTTTCCTCTGACCTTTTTTTTCTCTTTTCCCCTGCTCTCTTCCCCCTCCCTGCTTTACCTTTGTCTTGCTTATCTTTATCTATTTACATTTTCACTGAAACCCCTCCACACTTTTAGCTTCTCTCATTCTTTGGGGTCTCAGACCAGCGAAGACTCCCTATGCCTGAAGAAGGGTGACTGTTCCCAAAAGCTTGCTAAGAACTTATTTCCAACTACTCAGCTGATCTAATAAAATGTATCACATCTAACCAAAGAACCTTGCCACCTTATGGAAATCAAAGCATTTCACAAATGCATTACTATTTCATGTTTTTAATGGGTAAAAGTTAGAACATTTTTTGATTTGAGAGTCAATTCATTCTCTCAATCATTTGGAAAGATTTGCCTTTGGTAATGTTGTTAAGATTCATTTCGTATCAATATTTGTCTGGTGATCACTTCTTGTAGGTTCACCACATGGCAAACATCGAAAGGGGAAATCAAACCATCATCACAGAATTCATCCTCCTTGGATTTGGGAATCTACTATTACTGCGCATTCCACTCTTCCTGCTGTTTCTCCTGATCTACATTGTGACCATGGCTGGGAACCTCCTCATCATCATGCTGGTTGTGGCTGATCACCACCTGCACACCCCTACGTACTTTTTCCTGGGGAACTTTTCCTGCCTGGACACTTGCTACAGCTCCACCATCCTGCCCAAGATGCTTTCAGGTCTCCTGAATAACAAAACCATTTCTTCCTTTGGCTGCTTCCTTCAGTTTTATACCATCGGTTACTTTGCCTGTATTGAGTGTGTCCTCTTGTCAGTCATGTCCTATGACCGGTACTTGGCAATATGTGACCCCCTGCATTATGCAGCTGCAATGAACTCGAGGGTCTGTGCTAAATTAGCTTCAGGTTCTTGGATAACTGGATTCCCAGCTTTCACCATAACAGTAAGCTTAATGTCAACGTTGACTTTCTGTGGCCCCAATAAAATTGACCACTTCTTCTGTGATCTGACACCCCTCCTACAACTCTCCTGTACAGACACCCACATGGTCCACCTGGCAATTTTTGCCTTTACTTCTTTAGCAGCATTCCCCCCATTTCTGCTGACTGTCGCATCCTATGCTTGTATCATTGCCACCATCCTGAGAATCCCATCTACCACTGGGAGGCAAAAGACATTTTCCACCTGCTCTTCCCACCTCATTGTGATAGCAGTCTTTTTTGGGACCATAATCACTGTGTATCTCACACCAACAGTGGATATTTGGAGAGCCCTGAACAAAGTGCTGTCTGTCTTCTACACTGTTCTCACCCCAATGGTCAACCCCTCATCTACAGCCTGAGAAACAAGGAGATAAAGGAGGCACTGATTAGAGCTCTTACTCAGTGGCGGGTCTTGCAGGAGGAATCATGATATTGCAGGTGCATTTTGGAAACTGTTTCACGCTCAGAAAAAATAAGCATTAAAAAATGCACATAAGTTAATAAAACAGCAGTTTCTTTTTCTTTACCACAGTTACTCTCTTTTCTCTCTATTAAAGAAGACATTTCAGAATTATATAGTTAATTCACGCCAATGCTTATGGCTGATGTAATCATTGTCATTCTACCTGTTCAGCACGGGCAAGGCCTCATCTGGTTGTACTGTGTCCAGTTTTGGCTCTCTCCAATTAGATAAGATTTTCTAGAAGACAGAAACAACATGACATAGAGAAAAGGTTGAAGGATTATTTAGTCTGGAGAAAAGAAAAGTGAAGTTGGGAAACTGATAACATTCTTCAAATATGGGAAGGGGGGTTATGAAAAGGATGATGATAACAGTGGAACAGATAAAGAGTAACAGTATTCATTTACAGTGGGGGGAAATTTAGGATGATAAGAGGAAGAATTTTCTTGCTATGAGAGTGGTTAAACATTGAAACAGACCACCTAGAGTGGCTGTGGAGTCTCTATCCTTGGAAGCTTTTAGGGGAATATTAGACAAACATTTGACCAGAATCATTTGGACAAGGCTGATCCTGCTTTAAACATGGGTTTGCATTCAGTTATCTCTTGAAGTCCCTTCCAGCCCCCACAGCCCTTTTTCCCTTGTGACTTATATTAGAGTAGTGTCTATTAAGCCCAGCTGGAATGGGGTCCCCTCTGTACTAAGCACCAGATACATGCATAGTGAGAGTAATGTTTTAATAATTTAAAATCTATAAAGACAGAGACTGGATTCATAGTGAAACTGGGCAGAGGTGGGACCAGAACCCATTATCCAGGGCACTAACCTTCTCTGGCCCCTTTACATTATTTCTTCCTCATGACTGAAGTTGGGTTTTTCTTGTAGAAGGCTTTTCCTTTGGAAAATACAGGTTCATGAAGACCTGACACCCAAGGCTCAATCGCCATGACTCTGCTGATGCCAACAGAGATTACCACCGGCAAGGATCCTATCAAACAGAACCACATACAGGGAGCAGAACTTTCTCCTTTAACTTGAATGCCCCATCAGGGGCCCTAGCAGGAAGCTCACCCTGGGCTACTTGCCTAGTGGGCCACACTTGTTTGGGGTTTGACTGGCAGCCCTAGTCCAGCTAATGAGTCCAGCTAATGGCTCCAGCTTGCTGTGGTCTGGGCCTCCTGTTCGGCTACTGTGCGAGCAGCTTCCCCATTTACCTCCTGTAGAGCTGTAGAGCAGACTCCAGGGCAGGCAGCAGTTCTTGCTGCAGGTCCATGATCAATTACTCTTGGCTTCCTGATCCTGCTGACTGTTCCTGGATTGTGGCTTTTCCCTTGAATTTGGTAATTCAGCCTCTGGCTTCTCACCTTTGATTTAGCTTGTGATTCAGACCTTGCCTATGGATTTCCCTGGGATCCGACGCCTTGATATCAGTTTCCTAACTGTCGATTATGCCTGTGTTTCATACTCTGCCTTGGCCTCTTGTGCCCTAACCACTAGGCAAGACTGCACACAACCTGGTCCATTATAGTTTGGCTGGCTTCCACTCCCCCTAGCATGTCAGTGTCTGCTGCAGGGCACGCCCCGTTCCCCGTGATGGGCTCCTCAGCCACTGCGGTTGGCTGCTGGCAGAGCTACTATAAGACAAGGGCAAAGCGCTGCAGCTTCAGCTGCGATGAAGACTCCTTGGCAGAAGCGGGAGACACTGAGGGCCCAGGCTGCTGCTCATAACTCTTGCTCATCCTTTCAGAGCTCCAGAGGCACCTCTACCCCTGTGCTTGAACGGCAGGCCTAGGAAGTTTGTGGGGTCTCTTCACCAGTGCTACCACCTATTTATTCCCTGTCCCCAGATCTACCACTCCAACAAGGAGAACATGGGCATGATGATCCACCTCCTTTCTGGTGAAGCCCTGGATTGGGTTGTGCTGTGATGGAGAGGTCCACGTCCCCTCCTGGATAATGTGGATGAGTTTATTCAGGCTAGATCAGCAGTGTCTGACCCCATCTGGACCAGATAATTGTGGCTGGCCCTGAAAGGGCAGAAGTAGGGTCCCAGTGGGTCCCAGCCCTGTTTCCAGAGTCCAAGAGGCCTGCTCTGACTCCAGGCCTGTTCCCAGAGTACCTGAAGCCTCCTCCTGCTCCAGCTCCAGTTTCTGCCCTGTTCCTGGGACTCCCAAAGCCTGCTCCCAAGCTCAGCCCCAGTTCAAGCCCTGTCCCTGGAGTGCAAAAGGCCAGCTCCGAGTCTGGTGCCAGCTCCAGCTCTGTTCATGGTCCCTCTGCCTGCTCCAGCTGCAGTTCCTGTTCTGGCCCTGAAGCCTACTCAAGCTCTAGCTCCGGGGCTTGCCCAGTTCCCAGAGCTCCTAAACCCAGCTCAGGCTCCTGCACCCATTCTGCACCCAACATCTCCAAACCTGGCTCTCGATCTGCCCTCTCTTTTTGCTTGGTCCTTGGAGCATTCAAAGTCTGCTCCAGTCCCTGCCCTGTTTCCAGAGCATTGCTAACTCACTCCAGCCCCAGTGCTAGCTCTAGCTACTTCTCCATTCCTGTAACCTCCAAGGCCTACCTGGATTTCAGCTCTAGCTCCAGCATGGTTCTTGGCAAATCTGGTTCAGGCTCTGGCTTCAGTATAATGTGACATCTCCAAATCCAACTCTGGACCCAGCCTCTAGCCCTGCACTGTTCCCAGAGTACCTCAAGCCTGCTTCTGCCCAGTTCTCAGGGCCTCTATATTTGGCTCTGATTTCTGTTCTCACTCTGCTCCTGGAGCATTTGAAGTCCACTCTACTGCAGCCCCAACCCTGGAATCTCTTAAGTCCACCCATTTTTCTCCAGGTTAAAGGAAACTAGAAGATTTACTAATACATGGGGGGCCTATAGCGGTATTTGTTCAGTTTAAGGTAGAAACAAAAAGAAATAACTTGATTGGAAACTGCATTCACTTGCTATATCATACATTATTTTTGACTAGCTTGCTCTTTTGAATACATAAACAAAAGATGTTTTTTCTTTAGTCCTGTAGTCATTAGCATTAAATAGACATATTTTTCAGATTCATAAAACAAAACCTGGCCTTCTTAAGCATTTTGGCACTTCATCCAATACTTCGATGAAAGTTATTTCTGGTAGACCCTGACTCCATGTGGCGCCCAATGACTAGAGAGAAGAGGATCCAATTGCCCATGGATCCTATTACTCATTAGCCAGAGCAAGCAGGCAGCAAACACCAGCACACATTAAGATCACAGCTTTATTAAGAATGGAGACAGCTTTGGACAAGGGTCCCAAAAAACAAATAAACCTGGGACCTGCCCTGAACAACAGTTCTTTTCACATTTTATACACCTTGGTTCATAGTCAGTAAAATCCCCTGCCTTCATCCTTCCTCCTGTTCCACTCATTTCTCCTCCCATTTCAAGTTTCTCCGTTTACTCTTTACTTCATTAGCATAGACTTGCCTATGCATTTCATGCACTTACATGCCTCTCTGCTAAGAGTGCATGCATAAAGCCATGAACTCAGGTACTCTCAGTGACTTGCTTGTTCTTTCTTGTTCTTTGCTGATTTCAGCACCATCTCCAAGGTCTGACTTCTGTCTTATCTCCTGACGATAGGTGGTGGGCTGCATCTTGTTCTTCTTATACAAGGAATCATGTATCCTATACACTATTCCACTGTTAAAGAAACTACTTGCCTAAGCATTTGCAAGGTAAGTCTTAGGGTTTCAGAGCCTAACAGACTTTAAGATGTGATTGATCTCCTAGTCTCCTGGACCCTAGGTAGTGGACATGGGCTATAGAACCCCTCTGGATTTCTGCATCAACTCCCACAATTTTTTATGTATTTTAGAAAAAAATTCCAGTCCTCACTGAAGCCTATGTAGTTCCAGTTGGAATATTTTCCTCCCTAAGGAAACTTGAAATATTTCAAAGTTTTTATGGAAATTTAAATTTTGTAATGCTTCCTGGTTGGGAGCTGTAATTTGTTTCTCTTTTGCCTACTCTTCTCTGGGCCACGGTCCTTCTTCAGACTGCACCTCCCATAATATTCTATAGTTTCCACTCCTTGGTGACAGAAGGAGCTGCAGTAAATCACATAACTGAAATCTTTATATGATGGGTTATCAGGTCAGGGCTGAATGATGAGAATGATACCCACAGACATACCACTCCTATTACTAGCTGCGAATTCTACTGAAGTACCAAGCAGAGACATGAGTCAGGGCTTGCAGTGGGCATCCATGTTGTAAAAAGCTTTAAAAATTCAATTTTGTTTTATTACTGTCATGCCCAGGAGCATATATAATCTTAGAACAGGACCCCACTGCATTAGTACCCGTTATTTCAAGTACTAAACTTAAAGCACCGTAATTATGGCCCATTAATGAATGTGTAGATGAGCCCACTGACTCACACAACACACTGATTCACAATTTGATCCCACATATGAGTGCTACGTGAATGAGATGCCTGTGTAAATGTAAATAGCTAGCTTATAAAGCACCAGAAGATGGCAGTGCAGGAAAAGTACAGAAAGAGGAGATGGCTCAAAAATGAAGGTAGACAACTACAGACTGGAAATAAGGTGCTGCTTTTAAATATGAGAATAATAAACCATATGAACAGCTTGTGAAGGACTGTGGTGAATTTCTCCTTCACTGGCAAATTTCAGATCAAGACTGGACTTTTTACCATTGATGAACTGTTGGTCCTGGGATCAGTTCAATTCCTTGCTCTGCAAGACAGCTTCCTCTCTGAACTTAGCAGGTTAATGAAGTCTGCATGTCAGTCTCAACCCCTCTCTCTCCTATTTTTCCTTTTTTCAAGATAAATAGGATGATGATGAGTGATTACTTGAGTGCTTTCCAGCTGCTTTCAATCAGCAGCTGTCACTAGTTAGTTCAGAACCAGCAGTCAGGGCATAAATGGGATTCCTGATGGATGAAGTTTCCCTCCTTGCTCGTTTTGGCCATCTTTGTTCCAGGACTGATATGAACAGCATCACTAAAAAAAGTTGCTTTAAGGTCCTGAGGCTAATTGTCCCTTGTTGGAAAGCCAATTAGTAATGCCTACTGCCACTCAGTAGGAGTGGCAAGGGATATTGGGCACAACAGGGCGTTATTTATACCATACATATCAACCTAAGTTTGGCCTTCTGGCGGAGACAACAACATTTAGATCAGAGATTCTCAGTCTTTTTAGACTCAGAGCACGCCATGGAAAATGCCAGCTCTTAGTTTTTGCTTCTTTTTTGACTACAGAAAAATATCAGATCAGTTTTTCTGTTGTAAAGAACTCAAAAAGGCTACAACAGGTCCAAATGCTTTTGCTACTACAGATTCCTATTTGAAACCCTTGGTTTATGTTGTGAAGCATATCTGTACACTTATCAGTGCTAATACTGCATGACACCCTGCAGCACCCTTGAAAGGATCTCAAGCTACCCTGGGTGAGAAACACTGGTTTAGATATACCCTTATACCATTTGCCCAGCAATGCCTGATGCCAGACTCCACTGGAGAAGCAAACCCCTTTGTAACAGGGGACACATCCTTATCTCTTTCCTTCATAGGAATGCTCCACACTATTCTCTCCACAGTGATGGCTCAAACCCACCTCAGTCCTGCTTTCTCTGGGCCCCTTTTGTTTTTGTCTCTGCTGGTAAATGACTCCTGTATGCTTCCTTTTGACACCGAGGTCCTATCCTCCAACCCATTCTCCCTCCCCCAAGGCTGGGCACCCCTCTCTATCCCTCTATCCCAGTGTTTCTCAACCTTACTAGAATCGAGACCCCCTTGAAAAAAGTCAGTTCTGAGCTTTCACTCATCTATGGACTACAGACAAATAACAGAGCTGATCTTCTGTTGCAAAGAACTGAGAGAGACCATAACACACCAGACAGAGTTTTTTTAACACTTTGGATTCCTGTTTGAAACCTCTGGATTTGTGTTGTGCATCTGGTTCACACACCTAACAGTACTAGCAGTGTATGGTACCCACAGCACCCTTGAAAGGAGTTCAGGGCACCTTAGGTGCCTCAGCACTGTGGTTAATGTGTCCTGATGCATCCCAGACCCCCCAACCCCACTATCTAGCTATACCCACTACCCCATCCATCTATACCCATCTCTCTCTATCCCCACTTACCCTCTATCCCCATAAGACCCCTCTGATCTCACACACCTGCCCCACCCTGTACCCCCTCCCCACTCCTCTTCTTCCAGAAGCTCCCCCTAACCCCTGTCCTTTCCTTCCTCTTCTCCCATGAGTTTCATAGTTTTCCATATCCAGGGCAAGAATGCTGAGATGCGTGTGAAAACTGCCGGAGGTCTGCCATCCTGTCTGCCAAAGGAAACGATGCCTTGGGCCACTCCATCACAGACCAGCAGGCCCCTAGAGTCACCCTGCAACACAGCAACAACACAGGGGTTAGGACCATAGTGTCCTTCTGTGACCCCCTTCCCAGGGATAACCTCAGTGTCCAGACTCCTGCTTTTCATCCCCAGCTCTGGGAAGGGAATAGGTCTGGTGGGTTAGAACAGCTAGCGGGGCTGGAGTTGGGACTCCTGGGTTCTACCCCTGCCTCTTGCATCAGAGGAAAGTGTATGCCCCTCTGAACCAGTTAGTCTCTAAGGTGCCACCCTGCCCTGCCCTGCCTTCTGTCTGCCTGACTTCAGACTAACACAGCTACATACCTGTAGCCACGGCAGGGGGTCGGACTAGATGATCTGCCCAGGTCCCTTCCGACTCTAGACACTATGATACTATGATACCTCTATCTGGCTCTAGGAGGGGGGTGAGACAGAGGGGCACTGCTGGGCAAGGAAGGGGAGAATCAGGGCTCCTGGCTTCCTTCCCAAGTTATGGGAGGTGGAGGAGGTTTACTGGTATTGTGTAGATGGGTTAGCAAGTGTGGTATCAAGTTCAGCATCACTCTCTCCTAGCAGGGCTGAGTCTGGACTTCTACTGTTGGTACTGGGAACTGTGTGTGGCACCGGCTCTCAACTTTTTTAAATTCAAGGCACTCCTCCCCAGCCGAGTGGAACTGTCTCACTTGCCTTGTTTCTAAGACAGGAGAGCAGACCTGGACTAGGAAATACTGCAACAGGAGCACTCCCTCCTTCCTGCCTTAGGTTTGTCTGATAAAGCAGGCAGGAACGCCTGCTCCTGATCTAGCTCCACTTGAGGCATGATGGGCAGTTTCACCTGGCTGCAATGGCCACAGCAGCAGTGTACATGCCACAGCACCCCTGAAAGGGTCTTGCAACACACCAGAGTGCCACAGCACCCCAACTGAGATACACTGGTGTAAGGTTAGTGCAGTGATTCTCAACCAGGGTGCCATGACACTGCAGGGTGCCAACAGTTTCCTTTTGAAGAGTGCCACAGGGTATAAAGAGATAAGCATAGGCTCAAGCTTGTTCCTGCCTGGCCTGTCTCCTGCCCCCACTGCCCAGCCTCTCTTGCAAGGTAATATATGCATTACGTTTTGAAAGTGGGTGCAGTTCAATTCACAAAATTATGGGTGGGGGCCTTGAGTGCAGTGAGAGGTGCCTCGAGTCCAAGAAGGTCAAGAACCACTCATCTAGAGCATGGGGCAGGCCTGAGAGTCATGCTTCTTCCTAGGTACTGTTTCCAGCTCTGCCACTGACTCACTCTGTGTCCTCAAGCAAGTCACTTAACCAGCACTCCCAAGGCCTCCTTTCTGAGAAGCTGAGCTAACAGAGGCTGCCTGTGCACAACTATAAGAGCTGTGATAAACTCCCATGAGAGACTATTAAAAAGAGAAATTATTAGAAAGAATTTAGTGTACCTTAAACAGTGTCTTCAGTCCTTGGGGATCATCTGCACACATCATGGTGGAGTGGTCATATTCCCGGACAAACCTCTTTTGACCGGCAGTATCATTCACTCTCAGATCCACTTGCTGCAGAGTGGCTGGAGGAAAATGGCTGTTCACTGATGTAACCCCCCCAGCCAGCAACATTGCAAATGGTCCCTTTTTTCACCCGGCATCTTGGCTTAGGGAAACGTATAGGTTTCACTGCCTTAGTCAACCTGGCTTTATGTTGGAGCTGACAGATAAAAGAAGCATGACAACTCAGTGGGGTTATCCTTCTTGCCAGATTTCTGTTTAAAAGATACAGCTGTAATGGAACTGGTCAAAAACCTATAAATATATAAACCTATATTGCCCCTCCTTCATCCTCCTTGCAAAATAGAAGTGATTATATTCCTAACAGCATAGCTGCATTTTCCTAACAGATCTGCCTACGTGCGCGTGGTAAACAAAAGGTGTGTCAGCTTCTGGCATGAATGAATAGTTCATGCTGTTGATCTGTTCACTGTCTCAATAAATCTGTTCGTACAGTATATGTGAGCAGAGCAGTCATTTGCTCAGCTGACCGCAGCTCTGACACAACTTAGAGCAGTTTGTGGGCTGCTATATATTACTGCTTTACTCCCCGAGCCACTGAACAATAGCAGAGCTTTTCTTCACCATCCCCTGACTTATACCAAACACTGGAACAAAGATAATGGTTAAGGAAACTTTACATCTTAGTTGGACTGTTCTGCTTTGCAAGGGTCATGCTTTCAAAAGCCCCAGTTCCCCCTAACAGAGTCCTGGCTCTGCAATTGTGCCAACCAACTGTGTCAGAGAAACTGTGAGAGCCCAACTATATCTGGACATTGGTAGGAAAAAGGGAACGGAAGTAAAAGGACTGAAAGCTGACTACTGTGACTGACTTTCATTTTGCTTCCTGTTCCTTGGTGACCACACCTGGGTCTATAGTTAGCCTCTTAGGGAGCCAGGATGGAAACTCATGTGAGCACATGACTTCAGCATACATAACGGGCAGGCAAAAGGACAGATCTGGCTCATGGCTGGACTCCATTTTCCAGCAGCCCCTGCCCATGCAGCTCCCAGCCAGTCTCCCTGGAAATCCCAGGATCGCGGGGCCATTATAGTGTGGGACCACAGAATTGGGGCTCTGCACTAGAGCCACACTGTCATGGCCACACATCCCCCCTGCATACTCTGCCCACGCAGGTTCCACACCCAGCAGCAGGTGCAGGGCGGATGGACCAGGGTGCCCAAGCAGCAGGGTTGGGTCCAGTGGCAGCAGCCAAGAGTTACTGCTCCAGGGACTGCTGAGAAATGGAGTCTGCCACAGCCAGATTTGCCCACCCTGATACATAATAACATCAGTGGGAAATGGCGTGATATGGTGGCTCATCTAGCAGCATAAGCTCATTAGAGATAAGCACTGTGATGGCATAGTAGCTGCAGTCACACAAAATTATTGAGAATGGGGGTGTCATCTCAGGGCAGCACCTGAAATACGGTCAGGTCATTACAGGGAGATGTGACAAAGCTTGCATCTGAACCTCTGTGAGCATAACGAGGGCCAAACCCTGTTACTGAGAGCAGGGCCAGGCAGCAGAGGTAGAAAGCTGCAAACCCAGATAAAAAGCAGCCGGCAGCTCATTGAGTAAAGGGCTGCTGATGGGACCAAGAAAACACCTGTAGCCTGCTGAGAGGCTCCCACATCAGGTGCTGAGAAGGAGGAATGAGAGATAAAGGGGGCAGTCTGATATGGGTAGAGCTGGGAGAAGCAGCGCAGGGAAGTGGAGAATGGCCCTGGCTGCACTTGCTGGAGGAGCTCCGGGCTGAGCAGAGAGGCAGTGCCGGGACTGGAGAGCTGCGAGCAGGCCCAGGAGGGCCCAAGCTGGGAGCAGCAGCAGAACTGCAGAGGAGCAGGGGAGCACATGGGGAAAGGCACCCAGTGCCCTTGGTTGTGTTAGGGTTTTGCTTTAGGCTCCTGATAGGCTGTGAGGCCTGGATGTGGCCAAGGGGTGGAGAAGGAGGCCACTGAACATGCCCCACAGAGGGGCTTAGATGAGTGCTGCCCTGGTGGGCTGCTGGAGCCTATGAGCTGTGAGCAGGCTGTTGGAGCCCAAGACATGATGCAGGGCCGTGCACCCAGGACCCCCCAGGGCTCTGGAGGCAGCTCCCAGACTTGTTAACAATGATTAAGGCATGGCAGGAGAGGACAGGGTGGCATGTGGAGTGACCCCAGAGTGGAAGGGGTGGGATCAAAGTGGGCACAAGGAGGCGCCGCTCTGGCTGCTGACAGCAGATGTCTCTACAGAGAGGCTGCAGAGCACAGAAATGGGACAGTACCTGCAGCAGCAGGATGTCATTTTCCAGAGTCATCACGTTGTATTTCTTGTGAGGGAACATCTTCTGCACTCGGATCCATTGTTGGCTCTTCTCTTTCTTTTTCAAATTATGGGCTCTCAGATAAACAGTGATGTTCCTCAAAGGAAAAGAGCCAGAGCTGAAACCTAACCTTGGGAATCACTACACGGTACTGCCCAGCCCATCCGGGGTCCTTCCACACACATGTCCTCTCCCACCAGCTCTTTGACCCCAGTTCAAGCAGGATTTGTCCCTTGCTCCATTTGCCTCCTTCCCTCAAGGCCAAGTGAAGCTTTGTCATAATGACCAAGGTTTGTTACTGAAACCAGCAGAAGAGAAAAGCTGGCCACTGAGTCACTTGGAAGTTTAGAGATCAGAAGATTTAGGTTGAGTGGAAAATTAGGAGTGCAGGTCAGTAAAACTTCAATAGAGCTGGGCAAAAAGACAGACACACTTGTTCTCTGGTTCTCAGGAAGCATTCCATGAAATCTATGCTACAAATTCTCACCTTTTGATATTTTGTGGTTTCTCTTTGGCTGGTATTTCTGATTTCCCCTTAGGTTTTTTCTCATGTTCATGATCTCTCTTCCTCCCTCCCCTCTTTTGTTTTATTTTTTCTATTGTACCACAGAAAAAGGGTGTGGGAAGAACAACGAGGACTCACTTTAAAAAAAAAGAAGGAAAATAATGGAAACAATTCCCAAAAGCTAACTTTCTTGTTCTGCTTTTACTGAAAAATAGATTTTTTTCCTTGTACATAACTTCAATTTGGTCAAAATGACATTTTTAGTCAAATAATAATTTGCTTAAAACATTCTCTTCAGGTCAAACTTCTCTTATGTCTTTTCCACATTCCTTTTTGGAAGGCAAAATTTTGGTAGGTAGGTAATCATTAAAACAACAAAGAGAAGTAAAAATTAAAGTAAATGCTTTTAAAGGTAGAAATAAAACATTTCCAAACAAAAAATGCTAAATAAAAAGTTTATATGGTGATCAGGTAGCCACCCACTAATGCTAACACAAACCTTGAAGGGTGCTTTCAAAAGTGAGATCATTATCAAATGATGTTATGCTTGGTTAAAGTTAGACATCCTTGCTTAAGCAGTCATTAATTAATGACCAGACATTGTTGTTGATCATTTTAAAGTCAGGTAGACAAATAAATGGGTTGCTTCAGCTAAAAGTGTGAACAGGTTTCTATTAATGACCAATTAACTACAAAATATCTGTAAAATGTGTGGTGTTGATCATTAAAAGAAAACCGAGTTCTCATTAATAGTGAAGGGGATTGGGCATCTCCTCAAAATATCACCCTCTTCAAGGTTAAACCTTAGTTCTGCCCTACCACTTTCCTTCTCAGTTCAGGCCCCTCCTCTCTTCCCCACAATGTCTAACCACAAAAATCTTCCCAACCTTGCAGAAAATGGAGATTGGCAGAGGAGATGATGTCTGAATTACCTTCCCTTGCCATAGTGAGCAGCCATTATTACAAAGTTCTTGCTCACCAGGAACCCACCACATTCACCATTATAATTCTCACTTCTGATTTTCAGGAAGGCCATGTAGGGTTTGGAATGGGCCTTCCCTCACCGGCCACCAATTATCTTCCCTTTAAAAAAATATTCAAAGCGAATTAGGCAGGGGCCATTGTGCTGTACTTTCTGCATGGGTCCAACACAACCAAAGATCCCTCCTCTCTGAAAGCTATTTGGTGGTCTGTGTGTGGGGTCTCAGCTCAGCGTGCGTCTGCCATCGTATTGGCATTAACCAGTTTCCTTTCTGGCAGCCCCAGCACAGAGGACATAGGCTGAGTGGGTGGCATATACTGTACTGAATGCTCCCCTTCTCCCTTGCATAATTTCATACTTGTCTAGTGAGAGCAGTAGAGAGAGACAAAGCTACCAGGTCCTTTCTCTGTTATTAAGAAGAGAATGAGGTAGGAGTCACAACTCGCGAGTTTTATTCCTGTTTCAGTAAGAGAACAGAATCAGACAAGTCAGGGTTGGAAGAGGCCTGAGAGTCAGGTCTCCTGGATTCTATTCCCATTTCTCCCAATAATTTCATGGATAATGCCAAGCCAGTCCCTTTTCCTCTCTGGCTGGTTGCCATATGTAAAATGCAGATAATGAGCTTCATGTATTAAACTGCTGGGGCTGACAAATGGGAAGATGAGATCCTCAGGTGAGATGGGGGTCTCAATGCAGGACAAATGGGAATACTGTCATTTGTGGCTTTAAGACAGATCACTACATTCATTCCCCTTTAGTTAGGTCAGTAACATGGTAATGGTGTAACATCAGCATTGCCAACAGTTTGTATATTTAGGAACCCTCCACAAATAACCAGGCTAAAAATTCCTATCCATAAATTGCATGAAGAAATGTGGTTGGGTCCTTCTCCAACCCTCAGCCATGTTCTGGTACTGCCTCCTGTCTATGGGTGTCAGGTAGGCAGAGAGAGGAGCTGGTGAGGCAGCACAGTGCCTGGTGCAGTCCAGGGGAACTGGGTGTCAGGGTTAGTAAGGGACTTGAGGGAACATTGTGTTAAACTATGGTCACATTCAAGTACAGTTGCCATCCCAAGAAAACTTAGGGTTTTGCTGATAATCTGCATATTTACTGATGAGTGAACTTGTTAACTATACCCTGTTTTGGGGCCTACGATAAGGGTTCCATTTACATTTCATAAAACAGATGTCAGTGAACATGTTTGTCAGTTAAAAAAACTGCACATTTTCCAAAGAAAAAAAGAAAAGAAAATGTCTTGGGTAAACAACCTTGTGTTTCATGGAGGAATCAGGATTTCCCTTGTATTGAATGGGTGCTGAAGTCTGTGGACCTGTTAAACCTAGACAACAGACGCTTCTGTCACCAACCCTGGCACAGATATAAGCTCAGGGACTTCACCCAGAAACACGAGGTGTCTAACAATCAACATTTAAGGCTATAAAGGATTATTAGATCAGCCAGTCTGAACTGTAGTGCACACTTTGCTAGAAAACAACTTGTCTTCTATGAAAAACATCATCTTTTCAAAAAGTTTCCTCCCAGGTGCAACAAAGAGTTTAAAAAAAGCAGATCCCCTGAGCTCCCTGACTCTCCAACCCTCCTGCCTGATTCCTCCCAGACTTTTCAACACAACTCCATGTCCCTGCAGACCACTTCATCAGAGCTCTCCCGTGGGGCACTCTCCCAGCAGAGATGTCTTAACCTGTAAAGCAAGGACAGTACAGTTCACTTGGCTTCCCCTGTACTCAGCACAGTGACTTGTGTTTGTCAAAAGCATCTTTCAGGAAGACAGGTAGTTTAGGTGTGCAGGTTTAATCACCCTCCTTGTACCTTGTTTCTTATTTGAATTTTCCAGCTTTGGCTTCCACCCACTGGGCCTTGTTCTATTTCTTTCTCCCAGTTGAAAGAGCTTTTCCCTAGTCTCTATTTCCCATGTCATTGTCATTGTACACTGACATGAAGTCACCTCTCGGTCTTCTGTCTGAGCAGTCAAATAAATTGCTTTCTTTAGGTCACTTGCCATCAGGCACATTCCCCAACCCCCAAACCACTTTTGTTGTACTTTTCTGCACATTCCAATGTTTCAGTATTTTAAAAATAATATGGTATCCCTCTAGAGCTTAGATAAACTTACTGAGACCTCTGCAACCCCAGCTACTAAGCAGGTACTCTGGCAGGACTCATGGACCGCCTCCATCCCTACTGCCCTTGATCCCTTTTACTTACCAGCCTGAGCCCAGGGAAGAAGGAAGAAGACTGTGGGGAGCAGAAACATCAACTGCATTGTCACAGGGAAGTACACTGGCCCCTGTGGAGCTGGGGCTTATATGGCCTGGAGCTGACCTCAAGGTGAAGTTCACATTCACAGTGGTGAGGACAGGGGTGGGATCTGCCCCTGCAGGACAGCGATCTCGCATGAAGTACTGGAAGGTAGACAGACCCTCCAAAGCTGGGGGTGTTCCCCTTACAGCTGGGTAACACATGAGTAGGCTCAACCTCTGCAGAGGAGCTGGGAGCTGATGGACTTGCTAGCTGTAGCTCTTTTCCCACGTCAGAGCTATTGGGTGGTGGCTGTGGTTAACCCCGAACTGTTTTAGTTTTGGGTGAGAATGTAGCATTTGATCCTTCTGGACAGACCATCAGCATGACAGGGTCTGCACTCGAGTTAGCACAGTGCGGAAAACCATGGTGCAGCACCTGGGTGCTCTTGGTGTGCAAGTACCTTGGAGCCCCAGCACAGACTCCAACCCAATCATGCCAAGTGCTGCACAAGCACAAATAGGACAGCACAACCACCAAAGAATTCATGTAGAAGCAAGTGCAAAATATGTGGCTGAGATCTGCCAGGACACACTATGGACAGGAACAAGTTTTGGTTTCAGCCAAATGTTCCCTCAGAAGTTTTAATTTTTTTCCGTTGAAGAAAAATCAAATTATAGCTTCTTGCCTCTAGATTTTTGGTGCAGGGCCTGGGATCCATTTTGATCCATTTTGCATGCCTACATGTACAAAGCCAAGACACCGATACCTAAACTACAGACCTCAAGATCAGGCTCCATGAGGGCGTGGGCAGAGGACACATTATACTGGTTTAATCAGCAGTGCACAAGTGTGACAAGCATGGGCTTCCTTCTCATCTGTGGAGAGCTCAGTCACTTACTGACAGTAGAGCCTCAGCTCCCTCCCCCACACTCCGGGCTATAGGTGAGAGTGGTGGTTAACCCGATCCCACAAGTTTTGCGTGAGAACACAGCTCTTTGTTCTTTCTCAACATACCACCAGAGTGACTGTGGCCAACCCTTGGCTGCAAGGCACTGGAAACATGCATGAAGATTGTGATGAAAAGGGTTGAGTAGTTTGAGCTCTGACCTGTAGACCTTGTGAGGAGCAACCTGGAAGATGGAAGGGGGAGCTCAGTGTGAGCATATCTTGGTGTCAAATACTTTATGGTGTCAAATAATTGCTATAAATACTCATAGAAGCAGGACAACTTGATGCCCTTTTCCTCCTGGGAGGAGATGGCAGTCTGGGCCTGGTGCCAGTGCCCAGAGATCAGTTCCCTATGACCTTGTATTTCATTGTATTGGGTAGGTGTTGTCCCCAGGTTAATACTAGTGTTTTGTACCTGTGTTGTTGCAAGGGTGGCTCACTGGGGCCCGAGGAAAATGAATGAGGCTAGTAGCAGGGCTTATTTGGAGCCAAGCAGAGCTGCTGTGCTGTTGGGGATGCTGGCACTCTGACACCCTCCTCTTCAAAGAAGCCGAACCCACTTCCTCCCCAGGAGCTCTTCGAGGCAGAGCTGCTACAGATCACCAAGGGCAGGGAAGAGCCAGGGCCTCAAATCCAGAGGCTGTCATGCTCTCACAATGAGCCAGCGCTGGGTTCAGGGAGATCCTTTCAGGACAGGGAGACCAAACAAGGCTGCTGCTTGGGAAATCCCAAGAAAAAGCATCCCACCCACTTTCCACTATGAACAGGTGCTGGTCTCATGACAAATCTCCACTGCCATTTTGTCTCCAAGAAACAGTTTGGTGTCAGGGACCCTGTACCTCATTCTCCTCCCCTGAGTCAGCCAAGGCCCTTTCTGGGGCCCAGTGTGCAGTCAACTCCACATAGCTGGGAAGGGGCAGACAGAGATTTGTTACCACCTCGGTCCCTGGAGCTGTTGAGCATCTGTGTGAGAGTGGGATTGGTCACCCTCCCTGCATGTGGCATGGAGTTGGATCTCACTAACCTCTTGGACCAGGGACAAAAACACTGTAGCCCCATGTGGGCCTGAGCTGGGACCCTGAGGCTCACCCCTGCTGATCCAGCAGGCCCCGCATCACCTCCAGTCCTAGGCAAAGTCTAAATGAGTTTAAACAGCAGAAGGGGGTGCTTGGCAGTGGGGTCCCAGGCAATAACATGAAATTAGGCTTTGGGCCCTAGGCAGGCACTGGGGAGACATCTCTAAATGCTGCCCAATGGCTCCAGCACTCCACAATGCTGGAACTCTTCATGTGATGCAGTGCTCGCAACTACTAGACCTGGGACCCAGCCAGTCTGGGGCTTCCTGTGAACTATCACTGCATGAGACCAGTGAGCAGGTGAAGGAAAGGGTGTGGGAGTGCCTGTATCATGGATGGCGATACCTTGTCAGGTCCTGGGGATGTTGGGGAGCCCAGACTGAGAAATGGATCTCCATACCTAGAGCAGTGTTACTTCATGAAACAAACAGGACTTGAGACACCTGCAGCAACTGCTGCTTAAAGCCATTTATTGCCAAGAAGAGCATGTTGTAGGATTTCACTGAAACATTACAAGGAAAGGTTTTCACACTAGAAATGAAGAAGCAAAAGAGAAGAGAATGGCACCAGGGACCTTTCCTCTCTGGTGGGCTCCAGCTTCAATCCATCCACAGAAGAGTTTGTTAATGAGGTACAAGGTCTTTCTCTGTGTGGGGCTGGCTGGAATCTAGCCCCAGAGTGGGGAGAAATCAGTTGTATCAAGACCCTCGGGGAATGGGATTTTGGGTTCTTCCCTCAAGGGAGAAGGAAAGGGAATACAGGCTAGCTCCGGGTATCCCCGTGTAATGATGGCAAGTGTCCAGGAACATCCTGACATGCTCATGACAGAGTTGGGACTCAGAGAGGAACATCTCAAGGGAGTGACTGCAGGGGAGCAGCGCAGCAGATTACAGTCAGCCTCCGTCTGGGACAAGCACAAAGAGCTCCCCAGTGCTACTCCTGGCCCATGTTCTCCTCTATCCAATCGATATAGGCCGAGACCCGAGTATAGACAGCAGGAGGAATGCCACTGCGTTTTCCAAAGGACACGATACCCTGGGCTATACCTTTGCAAACCAGAGGCCCCCCGGAATCACCCTACAAAAAGGAGAGAAAGGAATCTTAGAGTTGTGGAATCCTAGAGCAGAGGTCATCTAGCCCAATCCCTGCCTGAGGCAGGATCAGCCCTACCCAAACCATCCTGTACCTATCCACTGTCTAACCTCTGAACTAAACAACAATCATTCCTGACTAAACAGAAGACATAACATCCAAACCTGCCACAGGTAAAGCAGGGGGACCATGGTAGCCGAGGTCCTGCCAGTATTAAAATATGCTCGAGAAATCCAAGGCAAAGGGCCATGCCTCAACAACAGAGGAAGGAAAAAAATACCTCCAGTCCACCCCAGTTTGACCACGGGATAAAGTTCCTTTCTAGTCCCAGATGTGGCATCGGTCTGGCCTTGAGTGGTGGAGAAGGCCCTCTAGCCAAGAACCTCTGGGTTTATGTCACTGCATGAGCCCTGGCATGGTCCAGTCAAAGTCCCAAATACCATTGCCTTCCAGAAGACTTAGAAACACCCTGGACATGTGTAGCTGCAGGAGTGGAAAGAATTCCCTCCCAGCCCCATGTGGCAGCCAACAAAGTGCCAAAGCAAGGGAAATACCTGCAGTAGTACCTGGACACAACTACATCCTCAACCAGTGGCTGTCCAGCCTCTTCTTGAAAACCTCCAGTGGCAGAGGCCACAGCTTCCCAAAGCAGCTGTTCCTCACTGCTCTAACAGTGAATAAGTTTTTTCTGATCTCTAGTCAAAATCGACTTTGCTGAATCTGCAGAACACTGGGTGCTCTACTTGCTGCAGAAAAGGAGAAAAGATGTTTTCCTCTCTTTTTCTGGTGTCCTGCATATATCTGAAGACTGCTGTCATGTCTCCTCTTAGGCACCTTTTCTGCAAGCTGAACATGCCCAGCTGCTTCAGCCTCTCTTCCTATGTCTTGCCTTCCAAGCACTTTAACTTCTTTGTCACCCATGTGTAGACCCCCCACCTCACTTACCCATGTCTTTCTGGAAGTAGGCTAACATGCCAATTGACTACCAGTTTTCTCTGAGAATCAGGCCTCTTTGAAAGCCCAACTATTTGAACCCTATCTGGGCATGAGACCAAATGAAAATATCAAGATATCGTGGCTGTTTGCACTCACATACAGCATTTTGTAGTATCAGGATCAAGCCTGGAAAATAGTGGGTTCTTTTAACACCTTCCTTTCCAAGTGTAGCAGGCCAAGCTGCTAAATTACTTCATGCCATGTTGGGAATTCAGTATTTTAGTAATGACCTCAGCATAGCAGGAGGAGGAGCTGCACTGTAGGAAGCAGAGTTGAGCCAAAAGTTACCTTGAAAGGTGACTTCTTGTCTCTGCTGTCTCCCATGCAGATCATCAAAGTAGAGTTGAAAGAGCCATACAAGCGCCTACATCGCTCGTCATCACCCAGGTGGATTTTCAAATCCACCTCCTGGAGTTTGCTGGATGGCGGGAAAATGTGCACTCCAGTCCTTCCCCATCCAGCCACACTGCATGTGGCTCCTGGTTTCAGCGCATTATTAGCTTGGGGCAGACGAATCAGGTCCACAGTCTTGGTTATTTTAGCTTTGCGCGCCAGCTTCCATAGGGAGGACAGAGGGAAGAAGAAAGAGATATATCATGCCCTCTAATTTGCTGGCAATTGCAGCCAGAGTAAGACCAATGCTGAGAGTTTGGCTTTTGCTGCTCACTCTCTCTAATAGTTTCTTCAAGCTCATTAATAGACCTTGGGAAGAGAGGCTACAAAAGTCCCCATTTAGCAAAAGGGACAGTAAGGCCTAGGGCTGAAGGACTTGCATGAAGTCACCCAGAAGGGGTGCATCTACATGTGCAATTAATTTGAAGTAATAAACTCTGGCACTTATTCACAGGACTTCATAGCTCTTGAGAACAATATTTGAACGTGCGCCTGGGACTGGGAAAGTAAGAGCCAGATCAGAGCAGCCCTGGGTGGCAGGGGTCTGGAGATTCAGCCTGCCAGCCTCATGTTGCTCCAACCTGGCTCAACATGCTGTAGAGGGACTGGCTGGAGCATAAGGGTGCTCCAGTGTGGGACTAGCTGGTGGGCAGCCCGCACACTGAAGTACTCATGTGCTGCAGCCACCCCTGTCAGCATCTACATATGAAAAAAACTCTGCTGCAGGATAGTACTTGTATTTACATCAGAGTTTATTAGTTTACTGCAACCTAATAGGGTTACACATGTAGGCACCAAGAGGTTTACAGCAGCGTTAATTAGGCAATTCCACAGTAAACATTTGTGTAGATGTGCCCAGTACACCACTAATGGATCCAGGACTGGAGCCTAGGTCTTCTGGTGCCCAAATCCCTCTCCCTGGTATAAAGGCAGGTCTTCCCTGCAGCTTTGACATATCCTCACTGGGACACTTTTGAGCATTTGCCCCCCACACACTCCAGCTGACAAACACCAAACCCCCAAATCCACAGGAAGAGCTTGCAGGCACAAGCAGACATACCCAACTCCCCAGTCCTCACTCCCCTTTCCAGAGTCAGAGATAAAACAAGGCGCCCCCACTATCTCTTTTCCTTCTTACAGATGGGAAGAACACCTACAGGTCCTGACTGCCAGGGTCCCGCTCTAACCCATTACTGTTACTCACTTCCCTTCTAGAGCAGGGGTAGCAAACACAATCACAGCTCCCAGGGGCACGTGCCTTAGCCACTAGACCTCATCCTCTGCTAGCCGTAGAGAGGGAGTTTCACGCCTGCTATGTGCAGAGAAGCACAGCCCTTCCCCACCACCCTCTTGTTATGGACAGTACCTGGAGCAGCATGATGTCATTTTCTTTGGTTCTCCTATTGTAGTTCTCATGAGGAATTATGACTTGCACAGCAATTTCCTGCCTATTCTTCTCCATCTTGCTGAGGTCATGGGCTCCAAGAATGACTCGTGTATCGTTTCCCTTTCTTTGTGGCCCAGACTGACTGAAATGGTATAATTCTGAGTTCAGGAAGGATACTCAATCCTAAGGGTTATATTTTGATGTCTCGGGCTTTGTTCCTGGCTGCTCCCTAGCTGTTTACTGCTGGTAACTAGTGACATTTTACCACAATTCTTCTGATAATCCACATTTTTCATCAAAACCCCAGCTCCTGGCATCATGGGATTACACAAAATTCCTCACTTCCGGTTCCTTTTTACTGATATTTCAGGAAAGAAGAGCTGGGCTCAGAGTCAAAGCTTAGCAAGCAAACATACAGTAGCCATGAAAAATGGAGGCAGGGGAAGAGTAGGAAAAACCTTGAGCAGTTTGGGAAAGGGGTGCAGGATGGTCAGCATGACCTAGGAGATCTCTTCCAGGCCTGTGTCTTATGCTTAAGCTGAAGCTCTTCATGTCTTTAAAAATATGGAGGCCCAGAAACTGACTGAGAACAGAGGCCTCTTGCAGAGGGGGGATGGTCCTTGCACACTCCCTTCTGCAGGAGAGGCAGATTCTCTCTTTCCCACGTTATTCCAAGTCTTAGCCATCCTCCCTGCCTCTTCCTCCAACACCCTCCCATGTCACCTAAGTAACTTGGAGAGCAGCTTCCCCTCACTGTCAGTATAATTTAGGCTTCTAAACCACGTGGGCACTTGTGAACTGTCCCCTGACCGGCTGAAGCACAACAGTGTGTGGCTCTGATACCAGAACAGACTTTTGAAGATTTAGGTTGAAGCCCTGGCTCGGCCATGGGCTCCCTGAGTGACCTCCAGGCACCTACTGAATTTGCCAGTATGTGGTGACAGGGCCTAGAGCCCAAAGTTCAGATAAATGAGACACTCTTAGCTAGGACTGAGCACAAGAGGAGGAGCCCTGCTCCCTGAGCCTGAGGAGGAGAAAGCCAAGTGAATCTCTAAGGGCAGTCTCCCCAACTGGATCATCATCTCATCCTTTGAGGCTGTGGCAGGTGAGACAAGCAGGTGATTCCACAGGCAGCCAGTGTGGGCCAAGCAGGTCCCATGGAGCTGCCCAGGTTGTCAGGGTCAGCCTCAGAGATATCCTGTTACAAGACCCCTGCTCTCACTCGGGGTCAGTGCAGCATTGGGATGGACGGAGGCCCCATTCTCTTTGCTGGGCAAGGGAAGAAACCCGTCTCCTTCATGAGGAGTCAGAAACTACCCTGCCTGGGGCAGCCCATTCCCAACAATGGCCCACCACCACCAGGAAAGTTAGGGAAGGATCACCTTGTCCCCAAGCAGCCAGGCATCCACACCTGTGCCCAGATGGCCCCTCTCAATCCCACACAGAGATCAGGGATGGAGGAAGGTGATAACATTGCAGCCAGGTACGTGCAGAGTGCAACTGCTCTGCAGTACTCTCAGGGCCAAACAGAGGGACAGGGGACCGCCGCACTCAATTCCCAACCCAGATTCACAGCTGGAAGGACCCTGGCCATGCAGAGAGGACCAGCTGCTGCCAGGGAGCACAGAGGGGAATCTCACCCTTTAGGATCACAGTGTGCGGCTGTCAAGACGAAATCCTTTCGCACCAGGAACCCTCCACACCGAGAACCTTTTATCTCCACATAAGCCATGTATGGTCTTGAGTGAGGCTTGGCTTCCTGTCCACCGATGATTTCCCCTGGGAATCCCCCATCCCAGAGAGACACAAAGTAAGGAGACAGAAGGCCACAATCTCCCACCTCCCTAAATCTCTCGGACCACAGCTCTGGCTGGTCAGAGCTCCCTGACCCTGGCAACAGCCCCAAATCCTGCCCCTGAGCTGAGCCCCTGGAAATGTTCCTCTTGGTCCCCGTCCCCTGAGAAGCTCGTGTCCACACACACAGCACGCTCATCCCTTATGAGCTCCAAGTCCCAGGGACCAGACTGAAGTTTAAATCTAACTCCCTGCACAGTGCCTTGAAGAGAATGGGCTCAGCTCCCTGTGGGTCTAGGGCGAAAACCCTCACCCTTCTCTGCACTCACCAGCCAGAGCCCCACTGGGGAGGAGCGAGCTCACAAGAAGCAGGGGCAGAAACATCGCTGGAGCCCGACTCGGACAGTTCACAATGCCACTGCTTTAGGGGGGTTATAAAGAGCAGGCTGTGATGGGACAGGAAACCTCCACGTGACGTCCCCACACACCAGGCCTGGGTACAGCCCTCCCTGTTACTGGAAACCCCATTCTGTGGAGATGGGGAGTAAAGACCACATCCTCCCAAGTCATCCTCCCCACATGGCTTAGCAACATGAGGGGATGCTCAGCACCTGGGCTTGTATTCTGCCGGGGCTGTATCCTGCCATGCATGCCTCATTCTCCTTTGCCTGGGCTGCAGCAGCCTGGTACTCTGCAGCGTTTGTCACTGCCCATAGCCACATCCCCTGCACATCCAGAGCTGAGCTGGGTGGGATGTGACTTACTAGCCAACACAACTCGCTCAGCTCTCTGCCCAGCTCAGTGCTAGTGCAGCAGGGGCTGTGGTTAACCCAGACTCATCTCAGTATCTAGTGAGAACTGTGGCCACACACTGGAGTTCACATACCAAGGTCTCAAGGCATCTGTGACATCAGGATTTTCAGGAATGGTCTGTTCAAAATCAAAGGGCAAAGTGCTCAATTCCTACCAGTTAATCCAGCTGGTCACACTACTCTGGGCCTAAAGTCCTCACTGGTGTGAATTGGAGTCATCTTGGTGAGATCCTCCTTTGGTGCAAATCACATGTATCTCTCTGGGAGGCTTGAACAGTTTACAGCAGCTGAAGATATGGCCCATACAAGGCAGCTGAAAGGACAGACTTGCCGTCCCCATTTACCAAACCTGTAGCAGCCCCTAGGAGGTGTTCACACAGGCATAAGTGCAGGCTCTGCAATGCTCTCAATGCCAAGCAGAGGGGGAGGGGAGTGGTGGGCTCATTGTCTGACCCTGATTCAGAGGTGAAAGGACCCCAGGCTTCCCGGAGAAAAGCTGCATTGAATGGAGAGGAAGAAAGCAAGCCCTGGGCAGATTCAAGGGCACATGGTATTCATTGCAAGTGTCCTGAGAACTGTGTGCAACCACATAGTTTAATAAGGAACCACCTGAGCCCAATCTAGAGATGTTAAATATTTTTAAGGGGACTTGGCCATTCAAGCACCTCCAAGGGTTTGTCAAGCTAAGACTTGGACATATTGCTTGAAATAGGACTTTGCTCTCTTATTGCTGGTGCCTATGTTTGATGGACAGCTTGAAAAAAATCATATGTGCCTCTAATCACCTATAACGGAGAACTCCCTGGTCCTTGGCCAGAAAAAAATTGCCTAGAGTTTCTCTCAGGCTCCGACATTTCTATGGGCAGCACTGCACACAGCTCCCAAATTCTCACCCTCCTACACAGGCCATATTCTCTCAACCCACCTGACTGGACCTTTTCATTTCGGATGCTGTGTTACATAACGCTTTCAAGTCAATCTTTAACATCAAGGTAGAACTCACATTTGATTTTATGGCATTTGGGATTTGAATCCCCCTTGGTTCTATTTCAACGGTTGAGCTTTCTTTTTTTTGTATCAGATATATGTTTCTTTCCCTAATTACTTCCTTGTTTCTCTTTCTCTTGAAAATTAAATTTTCAAACAACATTTTCATTTCATTCCTATTTTAAACTTACTTTCCCTTCTCAATGAGCACTTTGTAATTGAACTTACCTTTGTTTCCTTGCTGGATGCAGGTGGAAGCTGCAGCATTGTGAGAGCATTCACAAAAGGCTGACGTGACTTTAGAAGTAGCTACAGGAACTTCCTGTGGGGTCTCTGGGAGCAGACACATGCGATGAGGGTTGTACACGCTTTCTTTTATAATTGGAGACGGGGTGCTGTGATGTTCTAATTCCTACAGTACTGTCATGTCCCAAGAGGAGGGGTGATAGGGATTGTGAGACCCCAGGAGTGGGATGATGGGATATAGATCTGACCAACAGCACCGGGAGGCACTAGAGGCAAAGGTATTGTGCTGAGTGTGGAGCCTGCAGCACTGGGTGGTCAGTGGAGCAAAGTGATGCATTTGGGGCCATACCTGAAGTCGTGCCAGCAGGAATGTGAGCTCACAGGGGTCATGGTAATATGACAATGGCTGTGCCACCATGTGCTGAGATGACTGGATTGGGGCAAAACCATGGGCTCCATGCACTAAAGAGAGGTAAGAAAGGCTGAAGGCATGTGTGGAACAGAAGTTTTTGCTGGGTTGGTGAACTCCTCCTGTTGGTCAGAGCAGATGGCAGCAAGAGGATGTGGAGTGTCAGACATCAAAGGATAACAGTCCCTGAGAGAAGCAAGAGGGGTAAGAGGGCTCAGAAACCCCCTTGGCTCAGCAAGGGCATTCAGCAATGCCTGAGGACTAAAAGAGGGGCATACAACCAGTGGAAGGGAGGAGCTATCACCAAGGAGGAGTACTCCTCCTTGGCCTGGGAGTGTAGGAGGGCTATTAGGAAGGCCAAGGCAGAGATGGAAATCAGGCTAGCATCCAGGATTAAGGACAACTAAAAGTCCTTTTTCAACTGCATTGTGAGCAAGAAGAGGGCACCAGGCAATGTAGGTCCCCTGCAAGATGCAAACGGTAATCTTGTGGCTACGCCAGATGAGAAAGCTGATGTTTTTAACAGTTTCTTTGCCTCTGTTTTCTTGAACAGGGACCGGGATATCCCACCTACCAGAGATAGGGACAATCTTGGGGATAGCTCTGTCAGGCCTTCAGTCAGCACAGATGTAGTTAGGGATCTTCTGGAAGAGCTAGACATTTTTAAATCTGTAAGTCCAGATGCCCTCTACCCAAGGGTGTTGAGGGAGCTGACAGGGGTCATCGTGGAGCCCTTGGCCCGTCTGTATGAGCGTTCATGGTCATCTGGCCAGGTGCTGGGGGATTGGAAACTGGCAAATGTGCTCCCAATTTTCAAGAAAGAGAGGAAGGAGGACCCAAGCAACTATAGGCCTGTAAGCCTCACCTTGGTGCTTGGGAAGATCTTGGAGAGGGTCGTCAAGAAGCACATCTGTGGGGGGCCTGCAGGGGAGATCATGCTCAAGGGCAATCAGCATGGGTTCATCAAAGGCAGGTCCTGCCAGACCAACCTGATTGCCTTTTATGACCAAGTAACTAAATCCTTAGATGATGGTGTCACTGTGGACATAGTCTTTCTAGACTTTAAGAAGGCTTTGACACTGTCTCTCACCCCATCCTCATCAATAAATTAAGCGACTGCAGCGTTGATGTCTGCACAGTTGGCTGGGTAAAAAATTGGCTGATGGGGCTCACCCAGAGAGTAGTGGTGAATTGGTTGTACTCAACCTGGCGAGATGTGAGCAGAGGTGTCCCCCAGGGCTCGGTCCTGGGGCCCGCACTGTTTAACATCTTCATCAGCGACTTGGATGAGGGGATGGAAAGCACTCTGTCCAAGTTTGCTGATGAAACTAAGATGTGGAGTGAGATGGACACACTTGAAGGGAGAGAGATGCTGCAACTAGATTTAGGCAGACTACAAGAGGGGGCAGACAAGAATAGGATGGGGTACAACGTAGACAAATGCAGGGTGCTGCACCTTGGGAGAAGGAATCCACAGCATACATACAGGCTGGGGAGTTCCCTTCTCGAAAGCACAGAGGCGGAAAGGGATCTTGGAGTCATGATTGACTCCAAGATGAACATGAGCTGCCAAAGCCAGACCATAGCCAGCAAGGCCAGCCCTACCTTGTCATGCATCCAAAGATGCATCTTAAGCCAGTCCAGAGAGGTGATACTTCCCCTCTGTGCGACTTTGGTCAGGCCACAGTTGGAGTACTGCATCCAGTACTGGGTGCCGCACTTCAAAAGGGATGTGGCCAGCCTGGAGAGGGTTCAGAGGAGGGCCACCCGCTTGGTGAGAGGG
>JAGPOW010001603.1:392564-403646 GCA_030014935.1 Caiman crocodilus | reverse complement strand
TTGGTCCTAGTTACCCCTGGTGGTGCCCAGGAAAAAAGAGCCTGCCCTATTCCCTGCTGATCACCCCTCAGCAGCTTATATGCCGCCACCAGGTCCCCCTGACATTGTATGTCATTTATTGCAGAGAAAAGCATGTTGCAGGATTTCAGGCGTATTGCAAAGAAATGTTTTCACACTAGAAATGAAGAGGCAAAAGAGAAGAGAATGGCACCTGAGACCTTTCCTCTCTGGAGGGCACCAGCTTCAGTCCAGCCACAGGAGAAGGTCTGGCTAGATCAGGAGAGCTGTGTAATGGGGGACGGGGTCTTCTTCTCTGTGTGGCTGGCTGGAATCTAGCCCTATACTGTGGAAAAATCAGGTATACTGGGACACTCAATGAACAGGAAGTTGTGTCTTTCCCCTCAAAGCAGAAGGGAAGACAGGCTAGCTCAGGGTATCCCCATCCTATTGAGATGTAATGATGGCAAGTGTCAGGGAACATCTTGAAACCCTCAGGACAGAGTTGAGACCCCCAGCTCTGAGAGAAACATCCCGGGGCACTAAATACAGTGGAGCAGCAGAGCAGCTTACACCCAGCCTTCCTGTTACCTCCCCAGAGCTATTCCTTGCCCATGTTGCTCATTATCCAAGGGATATAGGCCAAGACACACGTATCAACAGTAGGAGGAAGGTTGCTGTTCATTCCGTAGGACACAATAACCTGAACTGCCAGAGGTTCATTCTCCTGCCTGAAGCAGGATCATCCCTCTAAAAAAACATCCTATACATATCCACTGTCTAACCTTTTAGCACAATGGCATAGCTGACACAACACAAGACACAGCACCTGAACCTGCCACAGAGGGATCACAATGGCCAAGATCCTGCTGCTGTTAAATGTGCTTGAGAGATCCCAGGTACAGAGCAGTGCCCCCACTACTGCAGAAGAAAGAACTACCCCCCATCCATACCAATCTGAGCATGGGATAAAATTCCTTCCTGACCCCAGATGTAGCATCAGTCTTACCCTGAGCACAGAGAAAGGCCCTCTAGCCAGTAACCTCTGGGTTTTAGTCCCAGTGGAAGCACTGGCACAACAGAGGCAAGGTCCCCAGCCTTGGCTGCAGCCAACAACCAATGCCTTTAAGAAAAGCTTAGAAACACCTTGGACATCTGTAGTAGCAGGATTGGAAAAAAATTCCCCCCCGGCCCCAGGCAGCAGCCAGCAAAGCCCCGAAGCAGGGGAAATACCCACAGCAGAGCATGGGCACGGCTACACCTCGATCATGCCTAGCCAGTGGCTGACCATCCTCTTCCTGAACATCTCCAATGACAGAGGCCACAGCTTCCCAAGGCATCTGTTCCTCACTGATCTAACAATGAAGAGGTTTTTTCCTGAGATCCAGTAAGAACTGACTTTGCTGCAACTGCAGACCATTGGGTGCTTTACCTGCTGCAGCAATAGAGAAAAAGTGGTTTCCTCTCTCCTTCGGATGCCCTGCATGTAATTGAAACCTACTGCTACGTCCCCTCTTAAGCACTTTTTCTGCAAGCCGAATGTACCCAGCTCCTTCACCCTCTCTTCTATTGACTTGCCTTCCAAGCCCTTCAGCTTTCTTGTCACTCATGTCTGGACTCCCTCTCACTTCTCCACATCCTTTTAGAAGCGGCTTAAAATGTGAGTTGACTGCTAGTTTTCTGTGAGAATCAGGTCTCTTTGAAAGCCCATCTACTGGAGACCTGTCTTGTCACGAGAGCAAATGGAAATATCAAGATGCAGTGACTCGTTGCACTTGCATACAGTACTTGGTAAGTATCAGGATCAAGGCTGGAAAATCGTAGGTTCATTTCATGCATTCCCTTCTGGATGTATCAGGTCAGGCTGCTAAATGACTTCACGCCATGATGGAAAGTCAGTATTTCAGTACCAAGCTCATCATAGCATAAGGGGGAGCTGTCTTGTAGGAAACAGGGTTGGGGCTGAAAGAATTACCTCAAAAGGTGACTTGTGATCTTTCTCGTCCCCTGTGAAGATCATTGTAGCAGAACTGAACAAGTCATCTTTTTCTTTGTGCTGCTTTTGGTCACCTGTCTTCAAATCCACCTCTTAGAGGACATTGGGTTTTTTGCCTAATCCGGTCATTCCCCAGCCAGCCATGCTGCATGTTGTACCTGGTTTCACCACATAGTTTGGTTGGGGCAGAGCAATGAGTGTCACATTGCTGTTTATTGCAATTCTGCATGCCAGCTTCCATAAGGAGGGAAGAGGAAAAAGATATATCATGCCCCCTAATGGGTGGTAGTTGCAGCAAGAAAGAGCCTGATGGGAAAATTTTGTTCCTTGCTAGCTCACTGTCTCCAAAAGTTTCAGTGGCTTATTAATGGACCTGGGAAGAGGAGCTACCAAAGATCCTGTGTAGTTAAGGGGGACAAGAAGGCATAGTAGGGGGAGGATTTGCATGAAGTCGCCCACAGGGGGCCAGTAACAGAGTGGAACTACAGTGCAAGTGCTCTGGTGCCCAAATCCCTCTACCTGCTATAAAGGCAGGTCTAGCCTGAAGCTTTGACACATCCTCACTGGGACACTTCTGAGAATGCACAGCCACCCACTTGACAGCAAACACAAGTCACAGCTCCCAAGGGAAGATGTCTTAGCCCCGAGACTCCAACCCTCGCTCAGTAGGGAGGGAGCTTCACAGCTGCTGTATGCAGGGGAGCACAGCCCTTCCCCAGCACTCTGTCATTATGAGCAGTACCTGGAGCAGCATGATGTCATTTTCAAGGGTTTCATTATTGTAGTCCTCAAGAGGAACGATGCATCACACTGCAATTACCTGCCTATTCTGCCACATGCTGAGGTTGTGGGCTCCAAGGATGACCTGTGCACCACTGAGTTGAAGTCTGAGTGAAAGAAGATACTCAATCCCAAGGGTTATATTTAGCTGTCTCTGGCTTTATTCCTGGCTACTCCCCAGTTGTGCAGTGCATCTAACTACTGACATTTTATCACAATTCTCCTTTTACTCCACCTTTTTCTACAAAACCCCAGCTCATAGTGGCATAGTATTATGCAAAATTCTCCCCTTCTAATTTGCTTTTATAAAGGTTTGGGGACAAAAAAGCTGGGTTCAGAGTCAAAGCTCAGCAAGAGATCATAGAGTGGCCATGAATAAACTAAGCCAGGAATTTAGGAGGTTTCTAAATATCCAAGTGGTGAGATCCTGAAATAACCTTCCAGTGGGTAGAGCAGGAAAACAGACAGAAGTAGCTTTAAGCGAGAGTTTGAATTGTTTGGGAAAGGGGCACAGGATGATCTGCATGACCAGGGAGATCCCTTCCAGGCCTCTCTTATACTTAAAGCTCAAAATCTCCCAGTCTCTAAAAGTATGGAAGCCAGATGCTGACTTGAAGAACAGAGGCCTCTTGCTGAGACAGAATGGTCCTCGCACCTTCCCATCTGCTGGAGAGGCAGATTCTCTCTCCCTTACATTATTCCAGGTCTTAGTTATCCTCACAGCCTCTTCCTCCACCACCCTTCCATGTCATCTAAATGACTTGGAAGCCAGCTCCATTCACCTTCACAATAATTTCAGCTTCTAAAGCACTTGGGCACTTGTGAACCCTGACAGGATGAAGCACAACAGTGTGTGCCTCTGATACGAGAACTGGCCTTTGAAAATTTAGGTTCAAGCCAGGCTCTGCCATAGGCTTTCTGAATGACCTCCAGGCACCTGCTGAACTTGGACACAGTGAAAGGGCCTACAGCCCAAAGGGCAGTTAAATGAGCCACTTTTGTCTAGGACTGAGCACAAGAGGAGAAGTCCTGCTCCATAAACCTGATGAGGAGGATGCCAAGTGAAGCTCTGAGGGCAGTCTCCACAGCTGGATTATCAGCTCATCCCTCAAGGCCATGGCAGGCAAGAAAGCAGGGTGATTCCCCAGGTGGTCATCATGGGGCAAGCAGGTCACGTAGGGCTGCCCAGGGGCACCACTACTAGCATCAAAGTTTGTGTCTCTGGGCAGGGAAAGGTCTTGTCTCCTTCACACATCCCAGGAGGTTGAAATTTACCCTGTCTGGTGCAGCCCTTTCCCAACATCAGCCCACCATGATCAGGAAAATCAAGGGAGAATTGACCTGTCCCTGAACACCCAGGTGTCTACACCTGCCCAGGTGGTGCCTCTGGGACCCATGCAGATATCTGGGATGGAGGAAGGAGGTGACCTTGAAGCCAAGTACGTGCAGAGTGTGACTGCTCAGCAGTGTTGTCACTGCCCAAGCAGAAGGACAGCAGACTGCTGGGTTCATTGCCCCACACAGGGAAGCACCCTGGGATTGAGGACAGGTCCAGCTGCTGCCTGGGAGTGCAGAAGTGATCTCACCCTTCAGTGTCACAATGTGCAGCTGTCAAGACAAAATCCTGTTGCACCAGGAACCCTCCACACCAAGAACATTCCCCTGATTGGGTAGGGATCTGCACAAGTGTCATGTATGGTCTTGAATGAGGCTCGGCTTCCCATCCACTGATGATTTCCCCTGGGAATCCCCCATGCCAGAGAGACACAGTCAGGAGATAGAAGTCCACAATATCCTTCCCCCCTTAATCTCTCTGACTACAGCTCTGGCTGGTCAGGGTTCCTCATCCCGGGCAATAGCCCCAAATCCTGCCCCTGAGCTCCGGCCCCTGGAAATGTTCCTCTAGGTCCCTTCATCCTGAGAAGTGCATGACCAACCCCTGACCACCCCCCCCACGCCACCCCGCATCACCCCCTTCCACCCTTATGAGCTTCAAATCCAGGGGACCAGATGGAAGTTTAAATGTACCTCCCTGCCCAGATCCTTGAAGGTTTTTGGGTTAGCTCCCCATGGGACTGGAGGAAAAACCCTCACCTTTCCCTGTACACACCAGCCAAAGTGTCACTGAGCAGAAGTGAGTTCACAAGAAACAGGAGCAGAAGCATTGCAGGAACCTGACTCTGGAAGTGAACCATGCCTCTGCTTCAGGTGATGTATATACACCAGGCTCCGATGAGACAGGAAACCTCCATGTGATGCCTCCACACACCAAGCCTGGGTACAGCCCTCTCTGTTGCTGGAAACCCTGCCCTGCAGAGAGCAGGTGTAAAGACCACATCCTCCACAGCCCATACCTGGGTACCCTGCACATCCAGAGCTGAGCTGCAGGAGGTGTGACTTACTAGCCAACACAGCTCACTCAATTCTCTGCCCAGCTCAGTGCTAATGCAGCAGGGGCTGTGGTTAACCCAGCCTCATCTGACTCATCTCACTATCTAGTGAGAACTGGGGCCACACACTGGAGCTCAGACGTCACCTTCTCAAGGCACCTATGACAAAAGGATTTTTAGAAACATCCTGCTGAGCACCAGAGGACAATGTGTCCAGTTCCTTCCACCTTGAGCCACCAGCTTTCACTGCTCCAGGCCTGAAGCCCTCCTGGTATGAACTGGAGTCAGCTGGGTTAGCTCTCCCTTGGTGTATATCACATATAGCTCTATGGGAGGGCAGGACAATTTACACCAGTGTGTTTTTATGGCCCATGCAAACCAGCTGACAAGACAGAACTAGGATGCCCATTTACCAAACCCGTGACAACCTGCAGCACTGGGGAGATACAAGAGCCTATCATATGATTTTCACGACATCAGTCTTGAGATCTGCACATAGCCATATTGTTTAAAGTCATAAGGAACCATCACAGCAAAACACAAATTATTCTACTTAGTGGATGTTGATTATTTTTAAGGGGACTTGCCCATTTCAGCCCCTACAAGGCTTTGTCAAGCTAAGACTGAAACACACCGCTTGAGATAAGCCTTTGCTCTCTTATTGTTGGTACTTGGGTTTGATGGACACCTGCCATCTGGAGGGCCTACTGGGAAAAAAAATCCCACATGTTTCTAATCACCTGTAACTCGTCCTTGGCAGAAAGAATATGTCAGAATTTTTCTCCCAGGCTCCAACTTTTCTGTGAGCAGCACTGCACACAGCTCTCCACTTACTGCCTTCCTTACACAGCCCACCTTCAGTCAACCTGTCCAACACAACTTTTCACCTCATTGCACACCAGATCCTGTGTTAAAGACTGACCTGAAAGTTTTACATTATATCAAGGTAGGAATAACATTTGATTTTATGGCATTAGGAATTCAAATCCCCTTTTGTTCCATTTCAAATTGTGATTTTTTTTTTGTACCAGATCTGTTTCATTTCCAAATTAATCTTTAATTTCTATCATTTGAAAATTTAATTTTAAAGTGACTTTTAGATTTCATTCATATTTTAAACTTATTCTATCTTCTAAATGAGAAATTTGTAATTTCACTTGTGCCCCGACCGCCTGCAGAGGGTTCAGAATTGAGAGTATGGTAGGGTGTAGAAAGGTAAGAAAGGTTTATTGACTTAATAAAAACACAACTACGTGTAGTAACAAGATAAACAATGCATTGCAAAGAATTGTATTCTTTGCACTGCAAAGAATAATTCACATCAGCAACTTATCAGCAGTTCCCTCTGATGCCTGATGTACAACAAGTTTCTCTTTCCATAAAGCTCAGTGAAGTCAGGAGTCCCTGATCAGCGCTGTCCGAGAGGTACTAGGAAGGACCCTGGTATTCAGTCCTCAAGATCCACGGGCCCACTAATCCAGGTCAACAGCTAACTAATCTTTTTCACAGAGTTATATCTTCCTTCAGAATGATTTCCAGATGTTTTAGCCAATGTATAGCTTCTGAACGGTACTGATAACATACAGCCACTCAGATTCTTTTTACTTCAACTGTCCTTAGACTGACCAATAGCAGTACAAGCCTTGCATTCCTTTGATAAGGTTAATTTTAACTATGCCACAGGGCCTTACTACTTCAAGCCTTTGCTAAATTTACTAGGTCTTTCTTTAAACAAGGTGTTTCTACATCTTAAACTTTAATTAGGCTCTTAGCAACAACATAAAGTTTAATATCTAAACAAATTACAGAAAAACACTTGATCTAATCTTCACCGACACTTCAGCAAGCACTTTTATCACACAGACATAATTTCAGCTGTCACAACTTGATATCTGCTCTCTTACTGGATGCAAGTGGAAGGTGCAGCACCATGACAGCTCTCAGGAAATGCTGATGTGACTTTGGAAGTAGATACAGGAAGTGTGAGGTCCCTGAGAACAGAGTCCTGTGATGGGGGGCTCTACATGCTGCCTTTTGATGTAGTTTGAGGCAGCACACTGTGATGTGTTAGTTCCTGCAGTATTGTCATGTCTCCAGGGAAAAGCCAATGTCATGGGGTCTGTTCTGGCAGCAGTGTAAGGTCAACACCGATGGAGTGATGTTCTGAAGCACTGCCTACATTGTGTCCAGGTCAGTGCAGGAAAAGAGAGATGACAGAGGAGGTTCCAACAACACCAGTTTGAGGTTCCAAGAAACGGGGTGATGTGAGAGGGGCTGTAGCAGGAACACTGTGAGCTCGCAGGGCCAAGGCAATACAGTTGCTGTCTTGCATCAGTGGGGTCAGGTGATGTGGGCATCCAGCTAGCAGGGGTGCACAGCACTACAGCAGACAGCATTTGAAATTGTCCTAAAGGATTTCATCAAAGATGTTGAAGAGCCTGGTGTGTACAAAGGCCTGCCCGCTTTATTTACATTGGATCTGACCGTAGTACCGATTCAAACAAAGCCTCGTCATGGCACCAATTCATGAAGCCTCATCTTCTGTCCAGGGCCCCATGCAGAAGCCAATCATCATGTCAGAATAAGTGTCCTAGAACCAATAGCAAATCCATCATGGCCCACTCCCAGTGTACCTGTCATAACCCTAAATGGGGAGGGTCCCATATGTGCTGACTACAAGATTACGATAAGCAAAGCACTACCAAAACAACTGTATCAGATTCCATCCATGCACCAGCTCCTTGCCTCTCTTGCTGGAGTGAAGGATACCATGGATTTAGCACAAGTGTATCAACTACTCTTTGTGAATGACCAAGCTCCTGACAGACAGACAATTGGTAGCCACTGATGAGCATTCCTACCCACACGCCTACATATTGAAATAAGCTATTACACTGGGAATTTTCCAAAAGCTTTTGGGAGACTTATTCACAGGTTTCAAGGGGTTTATCCCATAGTTTGATAATGTCCACATGAGAGCAGAGTTGGTGGCAACATTAGCTGCTCAACTGCAAGGGATTACATAGCAGGAGGGGCAGAAATCTGTTGAAGTTTCTTGGAGGAGAGTAAGGTGATAAACAGCTTCTGAGGTCCCTGGGGACAAGATCTTGCCATGGAGGTGTTACCTCCAGCATTGTGAGTTCACTAAGGGAAGCAGATATGACAGGCATAGTCCCACAGCTGTATGAGGACAAAGTAGGTAGCTGGATGTACTTTGAGTGGTAGCTGGTACCTAATGGCAGAAGCAGTCATGGAGGACTGGAGGATGAGCCAAGGAAGTACTTGCAATAATGTGAAATCAGTAGGGTGGTGCGATGTGATAGAAGCAGACTTCAAGGTCCCTAGAAGGGGGAGCAATGTGATGTCCTTGTCTGCAGCATTGGTCAGTGATGATGGGATGATGTTATGAGGTGGTTTTTATACCATGTCACAATCACAAGAGGAAGGATGGTTTCTATAGCACTGTGAGTTCCCTGTCAGAGAAGGAGGTGACAAGAGCAGCCCTGTGAGGTGATTGCAAGGACACTATGACAAGGGAGATGCCAACAGCTGTTAGCTCAAAAGGCGTGAACTGAGGCTGCTGGTACCACTGCCACTGTGGTGTGAGACCAGTGGGCAATGGGAAACATCCCTAGGGAAGGACATGCAATAGTGTGAAGACATGAGGTCTCCTGGCTTGGGGCGATATAGTGCCCAAAAAGCAGAAGTCCAATATCCCTCCAGCCTCTGCCCAGTGTTTGTAGACGGCTAGATTTAATATTCTAATGAATGATCTCAGATTTACATTTCTTCATTTCACTGAATCTTTCAGAACTGGATTCAATTAGATTTCTTGGGGGCCAGGAAGGTGTGAATTACTTGTGATGTATGTCCCTGTGAAAGCAAGAGGGCAACAAGAGAAGTTGCCTTATCTCCTTTCCCTTCCCATTCCCAAATGTTTCTTCACACTGGAGTGTTATTCCTCCACCTTCATTCATGGTCTGGCTAGGATTTGGAGTCTTCAGACTAAAGCTTTGTTATGGCTTTTCCATGTTCCTCTCTGGAAAGTGGTATTCTGGTAGGTAGATAAGTAGGTAAAAAAATTAAAGAAAAAAATATATATATTTTTAAATATAGACATCAAGTCATTCCCAAACAAAAGCTTTGATTAAAAAAAAAAATCTAAATGGCAATCAGATAGCCACTTACTAACAGTATTGAAGGATTTTATTAAAAGTAAGATCATGCTCAAATTATGTTATTCTTGGTTAAAGCTAAATTGTTAAGCAATCATTAATTAACAATGGCCAGACATTATTGTTGTTCATTTTAAAGTTAGGTAGACAAATAAATGGGTTGCTTTATTCAAAAATGTGAACAGATTAGTATTAACAGCCAATTAAGTATAAATAACTATAAAATGTGTGGGGTTGATCATTAAAAGAAAATCAAGTTCTCATTCATTGTAGGGATTGGGTGTCTCTTCAAAATATTGTCCTCCTTTCAAGGTTAAACCTTAGCTCGGCCCTGCCACTTCCCCCTTCAATTCTGGCCCTTCCTCCCCACCCCACAATGCCCAACCACAAAAATCTTTCCACCACATTCACTGTTATAGCGTTCTCATTTGATTTTTCAGGAGGGCTTCCAACAACCTGCGTGTCTAGTGCCTCAATTCCACTCCATCAGCGGACCCATTCCGCCAGCGTTTTTCGGCCCCCACATGGCGTCATGAACAGAATCAGTACGCCAGGAAGACGCGATGGAGCTGGAATTGGTTAAGGGTTGTCCCTGGCGCGGCGGAAAATGCCACGTGCTAGAGACCGCAGAGTTGCAAGTGCACATGGCTTACCATCAAGCGGGTGGAACGGGTGGAAGAGTTGTGAGCAGTTGCCTTTCGCTCAAGGGAGAAGGGGAGCCTGAGAAAGAGTGGGAAGTGAGCCTCCACCCAAGAGCCTTCAGATGTGTGATGGGGAGCGAGCAGGTTCGGTTTAAACCCCGGGAGCAAGGGGGCAGTGAGTCCTCAGCCGGACAGAACCCAAGTGAGGAAGATGCGGCTCTCAGTCAGGAGTTCGCTTGCTGTGTGTGTAAAGGACCAGCGCTAATTGATGTAGACACGCTGCTACCGGATTCGGGACAGCTGGACCTTTCGGAGCTTCACGGAGAAGCAGAGAAAAGCTGCTTCATATCTGAAGGGACTGGCACAGTGTTAGACAAGGGGAGAATGCTGTGAGTAATGTTCAGCACGATCACAACCCTTATTCGGGAAAGGACTGAGATGGAAACCCGATTGCACACTGTACACGTGGTTAAGCAGGTTGCAGCTGTGGAGAGGAGCTGGAGTTCCCCATCATCACAAGATGGCGGCAAAACGGAAGGGGACCACCACGGAAAGATCAAGAAGGAGGGCAGAGTTACCCACGGTGGGGCAGAAGTAGCAACTCCACCCCAGAAATACCGCCAGGGAAGTGAAAAAGAAACAGGCGGAGCTAATGGCAGGGCAGAAGTAGTGACTCCACCCCAGAGCAGTGGGGCGGAAGTAGCAACTCCACCCTGGAGCATTCCCACTGGCCTACCCCTGGGCTGTAACCAGGAGCCAACAGACAGCATCCTGCAACTGAGTCTCTCATCAGATGCAGTGACAGCTCGAACAGCCATGCACCCTATGGCAACAGAGGGTCAAGTGATGAGTGCACTACTGCCAGCACCTATCATGCCAGGACCTGGACTGAGATGCAGGCCTTGTGTAAAAGGTCTAGAATAAGAACAGCGGAGACCTTAGCTATGTGGATTGGACGCCTGGTTGTGGAGTTCAGATCCAACCTTGTGGATCAGAACGAGGCGAGCTCTTTAGTTAGACGAGCCTCGTGGAGCGGAGGACATGCTGCTGATGTCGGCATGGTGAGGTACAATTTTTACTGGCCAATCTTGCTTCCAGCACTT
>JAGPOW010001603.1:310127-386917 GCA_030014935.1 Caiman crocodilus | reverse complement strand
GTCCTGTGACCCCAGCACTTGTTCCTGCCATTGGCAGGGGGTCAGACTAGATGGCCTGCTCTAGGCCCTTTCTGACCCTAGATACTATGATACTATGATGATACTATGATACTATGAGACACTGGCAATGTTATGACAGCAGCATGTAAGGATTGAGAAGGGAGGCTGCCAGTGAAGGGGTGGGGAGAGGCAGGAATAAAAGTAAGGGCCCAGCAGGGTCTGAAAAAGGACCAAATAGGGAACAAGCCTGAGGAAGGATAGGAAGGCCAATGAAGAGAGGGAAGAATGAGGGAAACTCTTCCAGGCCCCCTGGTGGAGGATTTACTTAACACTGTCTATGGGAAGCAGAGCTGAGGTGCATAATTAATTGCTGTGCTGCAGGAGGGGCAGATACCAGGATAGGAGTGTAGCATTATTTGATCAGATTGGCAGATGCAGGGAAAAGCTGGGAGGTACCATACCCTCAGCAGCTCCCCCACTCCTGCAGTTTGGCCAAAACCAGCTCAGAGTATGCTGATGGGGGGAGAGCTGATGATAGCATCTTTCTCACACGCTGGAGGGAAGCCGGGCAGGCAGGATGGAAGGAATTTTAAAACAAAAAACACTGAAAAATAATGTGGGGGCCAAGAAATGCTGGCGGAATGGGGCCGCCTATAGAGCAGAATTGGTTGGACAAGAGGCAGCAGTGGATGTAACAAAAAAACTTTACTTACAAGCTGTATACACGAGGTAGACAGTGTAGGCACAATCCGTAGACAGACAGACCAAAACTGCAGACAGGCACACCGATGTTCACACACTCATGCAGGGATGGAATATGTCATGGCGACCGTGATGGGGAGTTGTTGGTGGGTGATCAAGCCTCCTCTGTGGCTCTAAAGTACACGTGGGGCTCTCTCCCTATACATGTTTGAGCGCTCCTCCAATTTGGGCGGGTACCACCCAAGCCTTTTATACAGCCAGCGAGCCAATTGCTGACCGCCATGTGTGCATAATTTACACTAAGCCAATCATGAGCATGCACTCAATGGTGCAGCTGCAAACTTTTGGCAGGCTCTGATCTTGCACCAAGGACTTTTCCTGCCTTACAGGGAAAATCCCTGCACCAGGGACTCACAATGTGCCTAACACAGCTGTGCCGAGGCATCTCTTAACCGAGGAGCTCTGACAAATAAAAGCAACAATACAACTTGTTTTATAAATGTCTCATGGCTGCTGAGCTGACATTCTTGGGGATCTGAGCCAAACAGAGAAAATTCAGAACCAAGAGCCCTTCTGAACACAAAGAAGAGTGAGGAAGAGTCACTTAAGACACAGCCATTGTGGAGTTCTGGGCCTTTTGGCTCAGATCAAGTGTCTTGGCCTCTGGTGGGCTAAGATGGAGAGCAGTTATCCAAACCCCAAGATTCCTATGCTTGGGCCTGCATATAGGATACCTGTGAATGGATTTGGGAATATCTGAAGTCCCACAGTGAGAGCCTAGGATGGAGGATGTTCACTGGTTGTAGTGCCATACATAATGTTTAGAATGATTGAGTTCTGCTCATTCGATATGATTTGGAACTGATTTGGCTGATTTGACCAGGAACACACACACACACACACACGAAGCTGCCCTTAGAGGGGAGGAAGTGGAAATGTTTATAATAGTAGGCTCATCTGAGGCTTCCTGGAGAAGGGGGTTTGGAAGCCTGTACTGTGAGTAGTTGGAAGAGCCACAGGGCAAAAGGCCTAGCTAGATGGGTGGTGGGATGTGCTTTGGGTGTGCAGAGCAGAATGCAACTGTCATTTCTGCAGCTCTTTTTATGGTATTTTAGGGAAAGGATTTGGGTGCAGCTGTAGTGCTCTCACTTTCAAAGCCTGTTGAGCTAGCACTGCTGAGAATATTGCCCCAATGGTCCTTGTAAGTCAAGTCCTGTGTTTTCCTGTAAGACAAGGCTCCAACACCAGGAGCCTCTCACCTTTCTCCAGGAAGAGGGTAGCACTTCCAAAAAGTTCTTGGTCTCCCTCCAGTTTCAGCCAGGTAAGAGAATGAGTTTTGAGGAAGCAGCTGTAATTGAGCACAGCTTATTCTGCCCAGGGCCCTCAAAGCTTCTATTTGATGAAAGCAGGAAAGCTTCTTTGAGTAGATGTGATATCTTTTATTAGACTAACTGAGTAGTAGGAAAAAAGTTCTTTGCAAGCACCCTTCTTCAGACACAGGGAGTCTTTGCAGGTCTGAGATCTCCAAGGTTGACGAGAACCATTTTTACTCTTTTTTTTACCTTTACTGAGCTGGGGTATATTCATGTCCATTGTTGCACTTAGAAAATGAGTTTTTAAACCTAGTGTCCAAGAATTGACACAACACCCACTTCATCAATAGCAGAAAGGCTTTAATAACAATACCACATGCAAGCCATAAAACTAAATGACAGAAAAGACCCCTTCCCAAAATAAAATAAGCTACTTCACAAAGTCCTAGTACATATTTAGCTGCAGCACTGTTTTCTCACCAATGCAGGCAGAGGAAGCTGGTCCAGTCTTGCAGCTTTTACCAAGCAGGTTTCATTGCTGGGTGAGATGTTTCAGTGATCCTCCTCTGTTTCTCTTGGAGTGCACACCTTGCTGACAAATTTGCTTAGCTCTTATACTGTTTAATTGTATAACTTCAAAGCACTTTTCCTTGATAGTTGGCTGATTTAAGTCCAAACAAAACAGGGAGGAAAAGGATGACCATCATTATATTTGTTAAATTGTCTGACTCCTATTTCTGGACCTGTCTAGGTATGAAGACTTATGTTTCTCTGCATCCCCTGCAATTAGAAGTCAGTTGCAGGTAATGAGTCTCGAGTCATCAAACAGGATGCTTAGAGGCAGTACTGAAACTGTCTGGGTATTTATCAATGCAGCAAATTTGCAATAGCTTGTACCAGTAATGGTGTATTTACAAAACTCCAGACATGCATTGAATAGTTGGGATATTTGTAACACCTTAGACACTGGATGCCAGTTTTGAGACATGTGAGCAAGGTGCATTTGTCATGTACAAGGCATTTTTCCTGTACCTTTTTATTTTCCTTAGTTGCTAGGCCAATTGAAATGGATACGTAGTTTCCTTGCCTTTACTGGCTTAGCCTTTTCTTTGGCTTTCTTAGATACACACATGTGATGAGCATGTCAGGTCTGTTAACACTTTTCTTGATTTGACATAATCTAGCAGAGAGAATAAAACCAACTGGGGTTGCTCTATTTTGTATGATCCCAGCTGCCACTTTGCATTTTTTGTGCAAGATGCGCTGCTATTTTAATTTGGTCATAAAGATTCTATGTGTAGGCCTGGCCAAGCTGTTACTGTATTCAATGTCAGCATCGTGACCTACATGTGAGAAGCTTCCCAGCTCATTAGCAACCTCTCAGACAACCTTAGTCAATGCTAATATTACTTGTTCAGGAGTGCAGCTCCCATTTTAGACAGATGAGTTGAACTAATGGAGATCTGGTCTTTTTTTAATCTCACTCCCTGAATGCAGTTAGTCTTCCAGATGGTTACCCAGTATCTATCTGGATCCCTTCTTAGATCCCCTAACCAAAAGAGAGCAAAAAAACAAGGAGTAGCAAAGTGGCCCAATGCTATTTGAAACACAAAAGTTCAGCAGTTATTTCACAGCCCTGCTCTGAATTCTGAGGTGAGTCACTGATGTGGGGCGCTCTATGTGAAAACAAAAGAAGAAGAAAACAAACAGCCCTCCCTGCCCCCATCATTAAAAGAAATTTGAGTGGCTAGCATTGAGCATTCAGGCTGTTTTATAGATGTATGTGAGGGGGCGGCAGAGAGGGTCTCTTTGATTAGCTCAACTGAGAGGTGTGCTAATTAAAAGTGCCCAAAGTGTCAGGTGTATCAGAGTCCCCGTGCTGAAAAATGGCAGCAGGGCGCTTTGAACTAAAGCTTGTTGAACAAGTTTAAAGCACCCCATCACCATTTTTCAGTGCAGGGTCACTGATGCACATGACAGTAGAGTCTGCTGGAGTGTGGCAATTACCATGTTCCAGCAGACTTGATTATTTGCATCTGCCCCAATGTGCTGTAATTATAAATGAAATTACAGCATGTCGGAGCAGCCTCCCTGCAGGTGTATAGGAGCCCTCAAAACTTAGCAAGTACTATCAAAGGTAATCCTGGTTGTCATCAACCCCTCCATTCAAGGACTGTCTCCGCTACAACTCACTGATGGGTCCTGAGGTGACTTAGAGTCCAGTCCTCAATAATGTCAACTCTCATGAAAAAAATCGTGAAACTCCTGATTTCCAAGTCAAATGAACTCTGATAGACAGATCAAATCTTGGGATTTTTTTCTTTTGGCGCAGCTAGACTACCAAGTTGGTAAATTTGTGAAGGGGAAGGGGCCAGGGGGAAATTAAGGCGGGGGAGGGTGGGAAGATGGTGGCCCCAGCATTGAGGGAGGGAGTGGGGCAGGGTCTGGGGTGAACGGGACCCTGAGGCCAAGGCAGGTCATACAACAGAGGCGTGGGTGGCTGTCTGTGTGTGCCCCTCACTCCCAAGCCACAGCCGCCCCAGCCCTGCTGCTGCCGGGTCACTCCTGACCAGGGCATGCAAGGACCACCTCCCCGGGCTCCACTCCCCACCCACACACTTCAAAAATAGCATCTCATGATTTACATTCCTAATCTCTTGATTTTTAAGAGTTTGTGTCATGACTTTTGACAGGGCGGGGCTAGCCGATCTGTCCGCGGGTAACAGGACTTGCGCAGGTGCGCAGCGCGGCCGAGACGGGTAGGCCCCGGGGCTGGAGCAGCCAGGCACGTCTTAAGCCCCCGAAGTGGGTAGGCGCCTCCTGTCTGCCTGCTCAGAGACGCCACTCCCGGCCCTGGGCCCAGGAAGCTGGCCAATCCCGCGCTCCCTGCCAGCCCGCCCCGCTCCGGCCACGCCCCGCTCTGCCTCTTGGCCAATCGCAGCCCCACCCCCCGCGCGGGGGACGGGCGACGAGGCATTGGTAGGCAGCGGGCCGGGGCCCGGCGCGCTCGTGACGTCAGGCGCGGGTCGCGGTTTAGCAACAGATTTCCGCCTCCGGCGGCCGAAGGAGGCCTATGTACAAATGGCTACTGCGAGCGCTGCGCGCCTTGTTTTTCGCCCGCCGTCCCGACGTGCCGCCCAGCCCCAGGAAGAGGAGGCACCCCAGGTGGGCGCGGGGCGCGGGCCGGGGGAGTGGCGGTTGGGCGGGCGCTCGGGAGCCGGTGCAGGGAGGGAGGGAGGGTGGGTGGGACGTCGCTTGCTGCGTTTTCCAGAAGAACATTTCAGACCCAGCGGTGTTTCCCAGGTTGTTCCCCTGCTCCTCGCACCCTGCCCGCTGCGCTCAGGATACCCGCTTCCTTCCCCCACTCACTCCTCTGGCTACCACGGTGCTTGGATGCAGGGAAGCAGTTTGGTCGCAGATGCCAGCAGGGGCTTGCTAGTCTTTCTTTGTTGCCTGTGTTTTGTTTTAGGTTGGTTTGGTTTTCTTTCTTTTGTTTTGTATGTTTTGTTTCTGTTGTATTTAAGTTGTCCCTTTTTAACTGTGGGCTTTGAATGTGGGCTGCACACTTTCTGCCTCCCCCTAATCTCAGCACGATGGGGAGTTAGATATAGTCACCTTCTGCCTTAAAAGATCCTGTTTACTGCGCTCCTGCTCTCGAGAGCTGTGGAGGAAATTCTCGTCCCATTATGTCCAGAAAACCACTTTTGTGCACAGATTAATGTGTTACTTCTGTATCTTCCTTTGGATGAAGGAAGCATGAAATAATAATGACTGTTAGTAGAAAAATGTAACCTCTGCTAAAGGAGAAGTATTGCACCAAGGGTTGGTTGGCTTGAGGACTTTGTTCTTGTTAATTCTGAATATCTAATTGCTGGGGCTTCTGAGCCCTTATTGAACAGCAGGAGTGTAAAACCTTCAGTATAATATTTTGTTTCATAAACTTTATTTGTAGTATGATGATAATCCTTTTGTATGATTCTTTCCCTTTAAATTTTCAAATCTTCACATTTCTACAACAGTCTTGCACCTGTCCTTTCAAGGGGGCTTAGTAAAGTTTGTGCTGTTGGCTCCAAGTTAGCCTCAGCACCCCAATGTTGACACGTCGTTTCTTCTAGGCTTTTTCAGGACCTGATTCTTTTTAGATCTGAATATCTAATCGCTGAGGCTTTTGAAACCTTATTGATTATCAGGAGAAGAAAACATTCAGCCTAAACAGTTTTATTCCATGCTTTCATTTGATTTAATGTATTGCACTGCTCACTTTTTCTTTTGTGCAATCTTTTCAGTTATCTAAAAGATGTGGTCACATCTATCCTCTACAGGGTCTTAGTGAATTTTTTCACTAGATATTTTTTAATCTTTCCTCAACCAGAGACCAGGCAGGATTGTCTGACAGGATTCTTTTTGGTATGAAGTCTGAAGTCTTTTGTATCATGTTGCCAATATGGATGCAGTTTTGTGTCAATGTCACTGCTTCTTAGCACTGCACGCTACCTGCATCTGTATTAATGTAGTTAGTTCCCAAAGAATTGTTAGCTTGCTCTTCTCCAAGTGGAGAAGTGAAACAACACTTGTTTTTAGTGTAAAGGTCCTTGCATCAGTCTTGCTTTAGGGTGGTGCTGCTCTTGGTTCACAGAGTAAGGGAAAGTAACTAGGGTGCCCCTCAGTCAGATTTCAACTTCCGAGCTCCAGCCAATGCGGGAGTCTGGACTGAATGGGAGGGATTGCATCTTCTGTTCATCTAGGCTTTTATGCTTCAGCTCCTACTGAAGTGTCCTTGTGAGACCCTTGTTCTGTACCACTTCTTTTGGTAAAAAAACAAACAAACAGCCTTTGCTAGAGAACCTTTTCTTGCATAATAGAAGTCACCATTCTGTACTGTCAGACAGTACTGATTCTGCACCTGGACTTATGAAGAAGTGGAACTTTCTTCCCAACTTGAATGCTTCAACCATTCTTGATTAAACACATTTGAGAGAGCTGCTTGCTGTAATGAGGAGAGAAATTTTTGGAGAGAGTTAAAGCCTGAAGATTTTGTCTTTGTCCTAGATCAGGAGCTGTCAACCGGAGGGGTCCACTGCTGCCACCCACCACCCCGTGCTGCTGCCACTTCACATCCGGCTACCGGGGATACACTTTTTTAAAAAGGTTGAAAACCCCTGTCCTAGATGACACTATTTGTATTGAATGGGTGAGCAGGGCTGATGGTGTCCAGTCAGAGGGATGCTGCAGAAGAAAGCTGCTTCACACCTCTTCCTGAGTTCATTTTCTGACTGGTCCTAGTGGAAAAGCATCTTTCAGTATTGGTAGTTGAGGTCTCCTTTCCCAACTGAGAGACAAAACCAGTGTAAGAGCTGACTTGTAGATTATGTGCAAGAAAGCTTCCAAGGAGAAAAGAGCTTGGCTTGTGGTATATGGGCACTGTTCTCCGTCACGAGTCCTGTACAAGGGGAATGGTTGAAACAGTTGGGGTTTTTTCAGCTCTCTATCACTGAATTACATGCATCTAGTAGGACTTCATATCTTCCTCTGAGCATTCACTTACTGTTGCAAACTGTAGTAGCAGATTGGCTGTATCCCTTGTAAAAGTTAAGCTGCTTCTAACCTAGTCAGGGAACTGTGTTTTCTAGAAAGGTTGTTGCACAGCAAAGAAAATTCCCAGATAGTGACATGGCCTGACTGTACTGGGATGAGTGGAACTTGAATGGGCAGGTATTTGGCCACATAGTGAGACCCTGTCTTATTGAGCACTGAGTTGTTTTAATCTGCAAACTTTTTAAACCAGCGCAAAAGGCTGAATGGCTGCTCCTGTTTGAATGGATGCTCCCATATAAACCCAGTCTTCTTTTGGTTCTTCTAAAATTGATTATGCATTAATTTTGGGTGAAACTGAAGTAAACCCTTCTCAGCCCAGACTGTGCTTGCCTACAGACATTTGCCCTGGTCTGTCCAAATAAGTTTCAGACCCACACCTAAATGAAACTGAGGTTAATTTCTTGTATGACTAGCTCAGTGCCTTGAGGGTAGCTTCAAATTCCCCTTACAAGGGAAAATAACTTCTGTCTTGCAGTGATATGGAAAAGATAACAAAGAGATGGGCATGCTGACAGCTGGCACAAACAGATTCTGTATATCTGTAATCCTTTTTTCCTCTACCAGCAAACTTGAAAAACATTTCATTTTCTGAAATTCTTATCCAAAGAAGTCTTCAAACATTCAGTAGTTGCCTCTGGTCAAAGACAGATGTACTAGTATTGTATGTGCTTTCTTGAGTCCAGCTGCACAGTTACTCTAAGCGAAAGACTTTGGAAAAGAATTTGGGGTATGCTTAGAATGTTGGACACTGAGTGACTGGGATCCAAACTGTGGCGATGCCTAGGGGTGCACGTTGATGCACCCCCTGATGGTCGCACTTGCCGCTTAGGCGATGGGCAGTGGGGGCAGGCAGGAACGTCGGTGCCCCCGCCTGCAAGTGCTGGCCGATTGCTGTGCTTGCTGCAACCACTTTTGGGAGTCGCTGCAGCTGCTTCTGGGAGTGGCTGGAGTGATCAGCCAGTGCTTGCTCCCAGAAGTGGCTACAGCCAATGTAGTGATCAGTCGCAGCCCCCTGGGATTACAGGATCACCTGTGGGAGGACACCCCCGCCGGTTGCTGAGACTGGTTGCAGGGGGGACATGTGCTCCCCCTGACTAAGGCGACACTAGTTGCCCATGGCTCCCAAACCAGATCAGTTATTAAGACGTGGAGTAGAGCAAGACATTTCAGCAGGGGCAGGAATTAAAACATTTAGCCAGTAGTACACTAGACCCTGGAGTCAAGAATTCAACCTTCTTGGTTAACAAATGAAAATTTGACTCTTTTTTTTTTTTTTTTTTTTGTTACAGCTTTAAATTATGCCCCAATCAACTGTCCTCTACACTGGTTGGAAAAAGGGTATGAAAAGAACAGGGCCTGATCTTGCGTACGTATATGTCAGGGTGGTTCTGCTGTTATGATGCATCCACTTTTGCAGTTATTAAAGAGAAATTTAATTCTGCCTAAAATATGTGAAAACAATGACCTGAGATGGGCATTGTCCTCTGAAACTGGGAAGAGGGATGGAGGAGGATGTTTCCCGTCACTTGAAGTGTGTTTTTTCAAGTGATTGGGTTAGGAGTGCACATCTCCTTTTCAGTCTTGTATCTTTTATTACAAAAAAAAAAAAAAAAAAAAAAAATCTCCCTGGTCTCACTCTTCTTTTCCAACTTGGTGTTGAACACTATATAGTCCTAATGAAAATGTGTATGTGTGTGCTCATCTTTTTCTACTTCCAGGTTTTTGGTCTTTCTTCTCACAGGCTTGGGAGTTTCTGACTTCTTTCTTTAGCCATCATGCCTAAGCTGCAGAAGGGATGGACAAACTAGTCTTGCTTGGTGATTAAAGATTATTTTTAAAGTCTCATGAATGGAGAGGTTACTTATACTGACTGCAGAAATGCTAAATGCAAGAGAGGCAAGACTCCGCAGAAGAGCTTATCTCAATGCTCTTATTAGTCAGATATTTGAAAGTAGTAAATGATTAAACTTTTCTGTCGCATGCTCTTATCTGTTACTTCATTGCCAGTTACCTGTGCTAGGAAACTGTTCTTGGAAAGCTCTTGGGGAAGGTGAGCTGACTCTAGACTGACTTGTTTGCTTGCCAGAATTGGACTGTTAAGACTCAGGGGCATTGGGACCCATGTCCAAGTGCAGTTCTGTTTAAATTTCCAGGCCATATAGAGGGTGCAGGGAAGGAAGGGTACGTTCAGGGACTTCTTGTCTTCATCCATTCCTCCCTCTCCACCTGTATTTCATAATTTTATAGTTGGTAGGGTTGAAAGGGACCTGGGGAGATCATCTAGTCCAATCCCCTGCCATGGCAGGAAAGAGTACTGGGGTCCAATGATCCCAGGCAGATGTTCATCCAGCCTTTTTTTAAAGACCCTCAGGGTAGGAGCCATCACCACTTCTTTTGGAAGTTGGTTCTAGGTCTTAGCTGCCCTGGCAGTGAAATAGCACTTCCTAATGTCTAGCCTGAAACTACCCTCCGCTAGCTTGTGTCTGTTGTTTCTTGTAACTCCTGGGATTGCTTGGGGGAACAGGGTCTCTCCCAATGCTTACTGGTCCCCCTTGATTAGTTTGTAGACTGCCACTAGATCCCCTCTCAGCCCTCTCTTTTGGAGGCTGAACAGGTTCAGGTCTCTCAGCCTCTCCTTGTAGGGCTTGCTCTGCTGATCCTGATCATGCAGGTGGCCTTCCTTTGGACCCTCTCCATATTGGCTACATCCCTTCTGAAGTGCGGCACCCAGAACTGGATGCAGTACTCCAGCTGCAGCCTAACCAGTGTTGCATAGAGGGGGAGGATCATCTTCTTGGACCTGCTTGAGATGCATCTGTGGATGCACGACAAGGTGTGGTTGGCCTTCCTGACTGCATCCCCGCACTGCCGGCCCATGTTCATTGTGGCATCAGTGATGACTCCAAGATCCTTTTCTGTCTCGACACTGGTGTGAGAGGAGTTCCCCAGCCTGTAGGTGTGCCACTGGTTCTTCTTCCCCAGGTGCATTACCCTACACTTGTCAGTGTTGAATCCCATCCAGTTCTCATCTGCCTACCCCTGTAACCTGTCTAGATCTGCCTGCAGCCTGTTCCATCCTACTAGTATACCCACTTCATCCCACATCTTGATGTCATCTGCGAATTTGAACAGGGTGCTTTCTACCTCCTTGCCTCTACCTCCTTGCCCAAGTCACTTATGAAGATGTTGAATAGTGCAGGCCAGAGGACTGAGGCCTGGGGAACCCCACCACCCACATCCCTCCAGGTCAAATAAAACCTGTCCGCTACCACTCTCTGGGTGCGGCCCTCCAGCCAGTTAGTGACCCATTTGACCGTGTAGGCATCAACACCACTGTCTCCTAGCTTCTTACTGAGAATGGGGTGAGAAACAGTGTCAAAGGCCTTCCTAAAGTCCAGGAACACCTGTCCACCCTCCTGAAGTTGAGGGGTGCCTGAACACCACTGCAACACCTGCATCCAAGGACTTGGTGACCTGGTCATAGAAGGCCACCAGGTTGGTTTGATAAGACCTGCCCCAATGAACCCATGCTGGTTGCCCCTGAGCATAACCTTCCCTGCTGGCCCTTCTTGGACATGTGCCAGGATAATTCTTTTGAAAAGCTTCCCCAGGACCGAGGTAGGACTCACAGGCCTATAGTTTCCTGGGTCCTCCTTCCTCCGTTTTTTTGAAGATGGGGACCACATTGACCCTTTTTCAGTCCTCTGGCACATTGCCTTTATGCCATGAGTGCTCATAGAGCTGTGCTAGAGGTCCCACAATGACCCCTGCTAATTCCCTCAGCTCTCTGGGGTGGAGATCATCAGGACCTGTGGATTTAAATACATCTAGTACCTCCAGAAGTTCCCTGACAAGGTCCTCATTAACCCTAGGCCTGGGTGTGCCACCCACAGGGCCCTTGGCGGGGTGGGGAGCACCAGTGGGGGAGATATCTGCGTCTCTCCTCAGAAATACAGAGGCAAAGAAATTGTTGAATATGTCAGCTTTACTGTCAGGTGAGATGACTAGATTTCCTAGCATGTTCTGCAGAGGCCCCACTTTACCTGGCATCTTGTTTTGCCCCCCTATGTATTTGAAAAAGGACTTCTTGTCCTTGATCTGGGTTGCTAGTCCCAGCTCCATTTCTACCTTGGCCTTACTGACTGCCCCCTTACATTCCTGAGCTACCGAGTTATAGCCCTGTCTTGTGATGGCCCCTCCCTTCCAATGGGTGTATGCCTCCTTTTTTTTGTTTGGAGATGTTCCTGGATGCTTTTGGTGAGCCGTGGGGGCCTTTGCACCCTCTTGTCCCCTTCAATTCATGTAGGGGTTACTTCCCTTTGAGCTTGGAGGATTGTCTCCTTAAGGAGCAACCACTCCTCCTCGACACTCAACTCCCTCCTGCCCTGGGACCTCAGGGCTTCCCCCACTAGTTTTTCTCACCTCATTGAAGTCCACCCTCCTGAAGTTGAGGGTTGCTTCCTTGCTGGAGGCTTTTACTACCTTGCATTGGATGGTAAATTCCAGCAGACAATCGCTATCGCCCCGGTGGTTGAGCACCCACAGACTCCGTATCAGGTTGTCGCCCGTGGCCAGTACCAACATTATGGCACAACATACTACTTCTCCCAAACATACATTCTCATGTACTCACAAACATGAATTATGGGACAAAAATATACACAGGTGTCTCATAAAAAATGAAGTAAAAGGTGTTGCATCTATGTTGGTAACTTCCTGATGGCTTCCCTGTCAAGGATGGCTTAGTGATTAGGGATCCAGCCTGAACTAGAAGCAGTCCTTGCTCCATCTCATGTTCCATATGTGACTTTGATCAAGTTGCTTAGCTGCTTTTTGCCTCAGTTCTCCAGCTCTGTCTCCCCTTGTGTAGGGGGTTGGCCTAGATAACCTCTTGAAGTCAATTCCAGTCCTGCTTTTCTATGATTTCAAGTATAAAATGGGATTTACAGCTCTTCTGAAGCCCAAGGCCAGATCGTGATAAACGCTGTGGATTGTCCATGTCATAACTAGTTTCTGATGCATCACACTGCCCATCAGAGGTCCTGCAGTACAATGGGGTACTTAACTAGTTGCGGTCTTCACAGAGGGGAAAGGAGGAGGATGCTACTGCAAATTGAGTTTAATCTGTCTGGCTGTACTTCTTCTGACCCTCTTCTTCAGAAGTTCACTTGTCAAACAGGGGAAGTGCAGCCCCTGTCCAACTTTTAAGAAACAGGATCAAAACTGAGCACAAGATTCCTACTTTAGTTTGTCTTTACACTGAAGATCAGATGACTTTACTGTTCCCTGCTGATGTCTGCGAGCTGTAGAGTTCCTGGTAACTTAAAAAAGTCTTGGAGTTCCCAGAGACCTAAGCACCTATTGTTGAGGATGCTGCTTCCCGTAGGAGCCTCTCCCTTGACAGCATGTTTGACTGTAATTTTGTGTGCCAGGGGCTGACTTCAGACATGCCAAGCAGTTGGCACTGCATGAGATGGGAACAGAAGGCATTTGCAGTGTTTTGCACAGAATGGGTTTGAGGTCCTGGCTTGTTCCAGACCTGTGCTTTCATTCCCCTGTTCCCTGCCCCAACAGCGTGAAATAAGGTGGGCTGGCAAAATGCTCGACTCTTGCCGTGAACCGTGCCCACACCAGGGGCTCTTGCTGCGCAGCTGTGCCAGCCATACTACACCACCTAACAACCCCAACTGATACTGTTAATCTAGCGAGAACTTGCAGTGTGGACCTGACCTGAGTTGTGCTTAAATTTATTTTAAAAGAGGATCTGCTCACATCCCAGACAAGAGGAAATAAAAAAACTTCCATTCTAGTTGCCAAAAGCCTCCAATGACCTTTTCTGTACTATTCCCATCCTGGTAATACTTCAGTGGTTCTCCAGAACCCAGAAGGAAGGTATTGGAATTGTCTTGCAAGTGTAACCATTTGCCACACTTCATTGCCACTTTCAAAATTACTCCAGTGGTACAGAAGAAAATGGTTTTACTCTGCTTGGTGAGGAAATAATGCATCTGCCTTGCTTGTTGCACCACCAGTTGAGGAGCTTCAAAAACCAAATGGGTTCATGAGCATAACTTAAAGCCACTGCACTCAAATGTGCACACTTCCATCTTATGTCCTCAGTAATATTCTTTCTTTTTGTTTCTCCCTGTGGACAAACATCTGAGTTCAGTCGTAAGCACAACAAGACTGACTTAAACCTCCTGATTCTGATGGGGTTCAACTTTGCTTAGTTGCATGGCTAGTACCAAGCAACTAAGTGTTCTGTGCAGTCATGTTGGCTAAATGTAAATCTCTGCTTATTTTGGTCAGTCACTGAATGCATGTGGGATGGTTGGCATGAGACCCTGGAATACAGTGAGGATAGTTGGTGAAGGGTGCATTTTTTGGGCTGCACAAGTTAAGGTCACGTGTTGTCTGTGTTCACACAACGCTCAAGGTAACAATGGCTACAGCCTTATCAAGCTTCTAATATTCCTCTATAATCACTTGGTTTTTAATGGTGCCTGTAAGGAAATACTTTGTGGGCAGGTAAAGTAAACAGGTTTGTATGTATGGGATTATATCGTATGTTTTGGGCTTTTGAATGACAAGGGCTTGCTCTTAAAAAAAAAAAAAAGTCAGTTGCCGTAAATAACTGTTCTGTCTACTTTTCTCTCAGCATTCATTCAGCTGTGGAAGACCCTGACCATTTATTTATTTATTTATTTATTTATTTATTTATTTTCCAAACATTTCTCTTCTCCCTGCCTCCCCTTTGTTTCTCTAACTACCTAGTTGCATGGCTGGAAACGGGTGTTGTTAGAGGCTGATGGAGCAGAGCCATCTGTGAAATGGGTGATGTGTGGTTTCCTGCAATATGTTTACTGGCACTGGGAGGGATGCCTGACCTGTTCCTGCAATGTGGGGTGCCCGTGGCAGACTTGTGTCCTTCTGCATGTAAAATGCTAGAAGAGGGGTGAGGTGCAGAGCAGGGGACCAAAGTTATTCTGGAGTATTTTTGGCCCTCAGTTGCATGCATCATGCTCCCTATGTTCATATTTTCTCCTGCTATTCAAAATGTACCTTGTAGATTGCAGCATGAGGAAAGAATATAGAGTCTAGGGTGCTTTTTCTGATTCTGGAGTATATGGTAAGATGTTTCTGAATTATTAAAGGTAAAAGAATAGATAGATGCAGGGAATGCAGACTAGTGGTGCATCCAGGAGAAGTTCTGAGCTGGAAGTGGGAAAGACTAGTCTGAGTTCTGAGAGAATGTTATATTCTGGAGGAAGGGAGAGGAGGTGGTAGAGTAGAACTAGGCAGGCAGCTGAGACTGGGAGGGAATAGTGAAATGGTCAAACGTTTTTATCTCCTGCTTTTCAACTCCCACATTTATCACTCTTTCAGAGATTTGGACTCAGACTACCAGCTGTAGCCCCAGTATCCTTTAAACATCAGCTGGAGAGATGGTTTTGGCTTGGAATGTTTGGAATGAGTTGTGAGGGTCCGAGTTGGTCAGCCTTTTCTTAACTGAAAAAGGGCAGAGGTACATCTGATGTTCTTTTAGCTAAAGGACAACTCTGTAGCCTGAGTATGAAGGGGAAGCATAAAACTGGTCTTAGGAAGCTGTTAGTCTTGCAAGGAACATGCCTTTTCTGCTGGAGAATAGTGGTAGCAGAATCATTTGTGCACTTTGAAGGCGTGTGGCAATTGAAAACATTCAACTTGGTATGTTCCCCTCTCATTCCAGCACCGCCACCCCTTCTTGGGAAGAATATACAAGTCTCAGTAAATAGAGCAAATTGGCTTCTAGCAACTCTCTTTAGTATGTATCCACTCATTTACTTCAGTGCTGTACCCAAATACTGACATCTATGGAACTTGGTGTTTTGCTTGAAATTACTGGGCCAAAAGGCCTGCTAATGGTAGTGAGGGATGCTTTCTGGCAAGGTATGCCTCTTTGCTTTTTGGCTTTAATTTGAAGATGAATTTTGCTTTCTTTGGAAAATTAAGGGGGTTGCTTGTTTTTAAGGAAATCTGTAATAAAGCTCCCAAATCTCTTGACAGCTAGAGCTGGTTGGGGAACAGAATTTCAGTTCATGTTTTTGTGTGACTTTATCACTGGTTTCTTACAGAGCAAGTATGTTCGCAGGATTCCCAAGCTGAAGTATGTTTCCTGCTGCTTGTGGGGGAGCGAGGGCCTTGGAGCTGAGCTCCAGTTGGCTGCCCTGATGTCAGAGAGGCATTCCACTTGAAAAATCATTATTAGCAACTGTGCTGGCAGCATTGTGTGTAACATACAGAAAACTGTTACATACTGTGATATCATGTGGGACTTAGCAATGACTTCCATATACACTTAAGCTGCAAAATGCCTTTTTATTTCTGATGTCTTGTTCTGCTTTTCTAGATTACTTTGTCTGTAAACTGGCACAGACTATTGAAGGAGTTGCTACTCTGATCAAACTTCCATGTCAGCTGACCAGTAGATATCGGAAGACTTCAGTCATTAATGGATCTCCCCATGTGGTGTCTATCGATGAGGTGAGTGGGGATTCTTGGCATAACATTTTTTGCTTGTTTTGCCATTTGGAGAATGTATAAATACAGGAAAGGGGGCCTAATAGCTATTTGCAATTCAGCCTAGTCCCAAGTGTTTCCTTTCCTATTCTGTGGGCCTGAACCTGGGCCCAGTGTGGATCCTCCATTAGAGTATTTGTAATTGAAGTTGAACACTTGTTCTGCTGCTGCTTGGTGAGGTAGACTCCCCCCAAACCATATTTTTGTCCTATAGCTTATGCTTAAAGAATCCATGCTTTTCCTTTCTTGCTGACTAGTTTTGAACCTCTTCCTTGGACAAGAAGCCCTTATTCAAGACAATTAGGAGCAGCTGGAGATGGGGAGGGAATCAGTGAGACTTGTGCTTTTCCCTTTGGTGTCTGTGAAGAACCAGCCCTACAATCTGCATGTGAAGTCTTGACACTAGTGGATGCCATTGACTGTATGTGTATTGTGCAAAAACAAGCTTGCAAAGCACAGCTGGAAGACTTGCTGTCATCCAAACCAGTCAATTTAGAGTTAACCTATGATAGTTTTCCAGTGACCTTGGGTGAGGCAGGCTGAGACATTTGTTTTGATCACATCCAGGTTTATTCTCAAGTTTTTCCTTCGTATTGTTAAGACTTTTTCAGAAACTTCTGATCCTCCGAAAGATAGACTGACAAGGTCTACATCTGGAATAGAAATGCTACAACTAGGTAAGACTAACATGAATCCATTATTGTCTTCCTAGTCTGGAACTCATCCAAAATGGTGTGGTGTAATGCTTAGTTATGAGGCTTTGAGTCCTTTTTAACTTCCAAATGGGTATAGCTGTTGGCTATGAATGTCCAACTCTGGATCCTTAAAATTCTGCTTTATTAGGTGGCTTGAAACACTATAATGAAGTTAAATCATAAACCTTGGGGCTGGTCTGCACACGCACACAGTAGCAAGCTACAAGAGTCAGGTATACCTATCCTACAAGCGCTGGAGTCTGTCGTTGATGGCCAGTTGAGGCTTCTTTCAGCGTGGTGTTATCCCCCAGAAGGGGGTTGCTGGCTAGTCCTTCTGGCTGGACAGGTCAGGTGCTGGTCAAGTTGGAGATCGAGAGGGTGCCACTGAGGGTCACTTTTCACTGCTTTTTTTATCTGTCCTTGGCAGACTTTGGTGACTCCCCAGTTTTCAGGTTTGCCCAATCCAGGGGTCGTTGACCCTCATGGGACTTCCCCATCGGTGGCTACTGGATGGCATCTATCAGCCCCAGGAGTTGTCCGCATGTACGTACAGGTTTGAGAGTCCATTGATGAATTTTGAATAGGGCTCTGGGAGCAGTTGATCTGGAGATGTTCATCCCAAAAGTTGGTTCCTGGCGTTGATTAACTCAGGCCAGGGCTTCTAGCCCTTGAACAGTGAGGTTTAGAGATTTCCCAGTTATTACATTGTCTTCTATTGATTTTTTTTTTTTTTTCCTGTTGGTTGATCTGCGGCTTTCCTAGGTGTTAATTGCTGCCTGGTACTGTGTTGGGCATTCAATTGCTGATTCATTTGCTCTTTCAGGGGCCTGCCTAATACAGGGAAACGGCAGTTTGACTGCTGCCCTTGTTAACATTGTTACTAAACACATTTAGTTGAAAGATGAGGATTATAAAATATAAGCTACAAAAGTAATGCCATGGCACGCAAATAGATAAAAATACCAAAATACAAGGGGAGATACAAAATGCACACATACACAATTCCTTATCTTAAAGTGAAAGAAAGAGGAAGGAAGGAAAGGTAGAAGAGGAAAAACATTCAAAGAGGGGAGAGCAAATGCAGGCAAGAGGAAAAGGGGACTTTCTGCTACATAGCCTATGTGACTACAGTGCAGGAAGGACAGTCCAGATACTATTCTGCCTAGCTGCAGTCTTTGAAAACAGTCAATGCCAGACATGAGAGAGGTTCCCCTCCTCACTTTCATGTTGCAATTTAATCTTAAGGTTAAGGTGATGATACACTACCTGTGTAGGGAGACTGACAGATTCCCAGGGCTTGAGCAGAGGACTAGATCTGCACTTAGTGTTGAAATCCATTTTTGGTGCTGTATGTGACATCTGGCCCTTGGCTTCCCCTCCTGCTTGCCTCCATAGCTGTCCTGGTATTAAGTATGAGTAATAATGATGCGCATTATTTTTGATTCTCTGCACTTAGTCAAAAAACAGGAGTGTCCAACTCATTGGAGTTGGTAGGCCTTAACTGGTTAAATCATGGTGGCAGCAGCATTAACTCCTTTGCTGCTAGTGCCAACAGTGACCCCAACAGCAATTACTAATAGCTGCACCCTTCTTTCCTAGAAAAGAAAATACCTCACGGAAAAGAGAGAGTAGCTGCTACTTGTCACACTGTGCATCGCTTGAGGTAAAATCCTTCATCTTTCCTTGTATAATCACTTTTTCTTTTGCAAGGATTCCCTCCATCTTTAGTGCAGCATTTTTTCATATTTTCTAAGCTCTGTTCATGTCCTTTATAGAACTGCTTGGAGCCTTTTAGCAATGGGCACTCCACTGAACTGCATTACTACAGATATGCCGCCTCTTTTTTTCCATTTCTCCTGTCAATACCTGATGCTTTCAGTCTATTAAACTGCAATTTTTGCAGTTGGTTCAAGTAGGATCATGTTGCCTGCCTTTCTGAGCGAGCTTGGGTAACAACAATGTGAAATCAATTTGCATTCTGGTGGCATGGAAAAAAAAACAAACTTCAACCCTCCTGCAGTGGGGAATATGTTCCTTGTGCAGAAAGGCCTTAGGGAGGGTGTGGCAGAACCTGAGGAAGAGTAGGAACAAGCAGAGCAAAGAGGAAGGATGGGGCACCTTGAGAGGCCCTGAGAGGGAATGTCAGGGATCATGAGGAGTGAGGTTTGAAGACTTTGGGGGCCATCGTAGGTAGAAGTTCCTGGCTGTGGGCCAGAGGGGCCTTGGAGAAACAGGTATTGGGAGCTGTCTATAGTGTTGGGATGCTTGCGTGGAGGGTTCTTGGAACAAAAATGGGGCGTGTGTGTGAGAGGCTTTTATCTAACTGAAAATTATTTGTATAATTCTGTAGTGCACATCTCTGCCCTAAATGATGTGTGCCTTCTAAAACGGTCCGAGATGCAACTTGAATCAAGGTAATGCAGATCTGATGTTAAGCTCTTACTCTTTCCTCTCGCTAGAGACATCTGCAACACAACAAGGAATAGTGGATTAGTTAGAAAGGAGCGGCCAAGCCGGGAGCACAGCATGTTGGAAGCCACCGCTTCAGAAGTGAGCAGGATGAGACGGCCTTGCTTTGCTGTTGAAGAGGCAAGTACTCGAAAGACAACTTTGGAAATCTGATTGCTTCCTCTGTGTTGTATCTCCCTGAGTGTGTCTAGCAAGACTCTACATATTCGGGGTGTAATATGTGGTACTGAGTACAATGGAAAGGGTTAGTGGAGTCACAGTCCTGAAAATGAGTGTGTTGTTAGACCCTTGATCAGGGTGAAGATTCCTCACACAGGTTGGAGTAAAGCAGGTGACAACTGCCTCATTCCAAAGTGATAGTCTTCCCCTTCCTCTGCTCGTGGATGGACCTCTGCCACTTTGTGGCCCTTCCCTACAGCTTATCCCAGCCAGTAAATGCAACTGGAGCTGTTGTGGTTTTGTATTTGCTTGTTGCTTTGGAGCTAATCTGCACAGCTGCTTGCATAGTATCCCTAACCTGCTTGCTGTTCCCACTCACCTGTCCTGGGGCTAGTCCTTGAGAATATATATATTTTAAAGTAGAGGCATTAAAATGTTCTTGGCCTGTATGCTACATGGGGGTGGGGCTTGAATCAGGTCCCTGGACTCTCCCTCTTCCCCCTGCCTCTTTGTCCTTACTTCTAAAACATTCTGGATTCATTGCACATGGTGCTCATGCTAGCTGTTCCAGAATTCGTACTGCTTCCCAGACTAGGGATGGGCAGTGTGGGTCCTGGATCAGCTGGGGCTTACTGCACAGGTCCCATGGTGGTTGGAATGGATGCCATGTGCAGCATGCCTCCTGGGACCCTTCTCATGTGCCTGGTTCAGTGTGTAGTGTGTGAGTCAACTTGGACCCAAGGGCAACTCCAGGGGATAACAGGGCTCTGAGGGCCAGACGTGGCCCACAGGCTATATCTTTGATACTCCCGAGTTAAAGCATAGGTGCTGCTCTAACTTAATCTGATAATCCACCCATTTATGAAGTGAAGGTGCAGGCTAACCCACTTAAGTGTTTGCAATCCTCTGGAGTCCCTGTAACAGTTTGTTGGAGTTTCCCAATGGAATTCCCCCAAGTGTCATGATCCCCTTCTTTTACAGGGCAAACAGAGTAGGAACAGTGCAATGCTCCAGGGAAGTTCTGGTATCTCTGTGGAAATAAGAAAATCCCTCAAGAAAACAATCTTTAATTCAATATTATTGTTAAATATAGGTTGAGTCTCACTGGCCACATCTACACGCTCTCTTTACTGCGGAGTAGACTAACGGGTTGCAGAGTAAATGTCACTATCTACATGCGAGACAGTATTAGGCTGCAATAAATTAATTTATGCTGGCATAAGATGGTATTGTCTGGGACACTACCATCTTATACCAGGGTAATTTACTGTGTTTGAACACATGCAGACCTTGACTGTTGGTGTAAATTGTGCCCACTCAGCCCATCCAGCTGTGAGTCAGACTCCTGTCTGCCACCTAGTGCTTGCCAGCCCAGGCCTAGTCTGCTTCAGCTCAAATTGCTGCTGTCCTGGGCACATGTATGGACACTGCCTGGGAGTAGTTTTTACTCCAGTTCAAACTGCTCTGGAGTTCATTATTTCACATTAATTGCATGTGTAGACACAGCTGCTGTAACAGATTCTCCCCCCCACCCAGTAGTAAATGACATCTTTGAAGAGAGGAGTTTCTGTGTTTGTACCAACCCAGACCATTGTTTTGATGAAAAACATACAAAGTAATTATAAAATCATCATTAATGATGCACAGGATGGTGGACTAGTAAATGATGAGGACAGATCAGTTGTGCAGGGTATTTGAATTATGTGGTAACCTGGGCACTTGCAAATCCTTGCCCAGTACAAAGCTTTACAACTAGGAATGAAGACTGCAGGTATTGGCAGCTGAATGGGAATAGTTAGCCTGGAAAGGAACAATTCTGAAAGGTTCTAGAGGTCATAGACCAGCAGGACCAACAGCTCAACATGAGTCAGCCAGAGCACTGTTTTGGCCGAAAGAGATCCTTACCTAAATGTTACCTGCATTTCTAGCAACGTGTATGTTTCATGTGTTTGATTTGCTTTTAACATTTTTGCTACTTGTTCTTGGCAGTATTTTTAACCTAGCTTTTTTTTTTTCATTTTGTTAGGGCGTCCAAAGACAGGAGAAAGAAAAATACAAGCTCCTGTTGGAATTTGTGAAGGAAAAATATCCTAGAAACAAGTCTACTCCTGTAGCTGCAAATCACTACAAGTAATTACTGATCACTATTATTACTAGTAAAATAGCTGGGAAAAATATTAGATCTCTCTTTTGGGAGAGGCAAAGGGAAAGCAATCTCTTTACAGGGAACCTTGTATCTGTTTTGGTGAAACAACTTACCAGTGTTTTTTCAGAGTTGTGTTAACTGGATGTTGTCAAAGGATTTCAACACTGAGCCTGCTTCTGAATCTGCTGCGGGGTATGCAGTTATCCTAGTGGAACCGCTCTGTGGCCATTACAGAGGCTTAAATAACTGAGCAAGGGACACTTGGTAGAAGTGTACAAAGAATGAGCTTTGGGAGTTTTTCTGTTCTCGGTTTCTCTTCTGCTTCTCTGTTGCATCTGTTAGGGAAATGCTTACCCTTTGGTTCAGTCCTGCAAACCTCAGACAGGAGCAGTAAAATGTAAAATCAAAACCAAGATGTAGGTTTCATCCAGACTAGGCAGTTGACCAGATTTGCAGCCCAGTTTGGGGTGGAAATGAGCAGTGTTTTGAAGCATTTCCAACTGCAGCTGTTGCTTCCATGGTCCTTTTTCTTTCCTGGGTTAAACGGTTGTTGGTGCTGGGGAGTCCCCACTAATGGATTGGTAGCCTAATCCTGGTGGACCAACTTCTGTTGCTTGTGCTGTGGTCACGCCTAATGTTCTGCACCTGAGGGCTGTGTGGGAATGGATTCCATCTTGCTTAAATGATGTGCATGTCCTGGTTACCCTAGCATGGGCTGGGGTTTCTTCAGAGGAAGTTCAACAGCCTTTTCTCCTTTTTCTGATTCTTGCTGTGCAAAAGTACTCAAACCTACTCCAGGGAACCACTTAGAGCTGGTGGCTGTGTGGAGGAACACTATCGTGGAGTAAGAGCACCTCCATTTGTGACACTAAGGACCGGTAAGTCTGTATGTATTCTGGAAGTAGTTCTGTATTGCAATACACAGGCAATCAAATGGTGCTTTTTTTCTCTGAAATTGATCCTAAAGCCATGGGATATTTGTAGGATATTGACAGACAGTGAAATTAGTGAGTGAGTGACATACCACAGAACAGCTTGATGTGCAGTAACCATCTATCTGCTTATTCTCACCTCATGGGCAACTAACAGTTAAAGTAAGGCAGCTTAGTGCTGTTTCATTTGGGGTGAGCCTGCCTTGTTTTGGCTTTCACCATAACAGGCAGCTGGACTGTTTCTGCCTGTCACTTGCTCTGTGGTAGATTCCTGCATGCTGTTGCCTCACTGCAGCTTCATTTGTCCATACCCCTAGTCTGTGCTAGAAAAGGTTTGCTGGTTTTACTATACTGGTAAACCTTCTGTTTTTTGTGGGTGTACCTTAGACTACACCAGGACATACAGTGTTGTAAGTTGATGCCTGAATAAAATAGTCTTCTACAGCAGCTATCTACCTGTGGGTTTCTGCTGGAGTAAAAGTATTTAAATCCTACGTTTAATGAACATTACATGCCAGCAACAGTAAAATGTAGATCTGGCTAAAGTCAGTGGGATGCTGGGTTTTGTGAGGGTCCAGACAAAGCAAAGGTACAGCTTGTATTGTAGAATAGTAGGATTGGTGAGGATCTTAGGCAGTCTAGTCCAGCCACCTGCTCAAGTACTAAATATAGGTATTTTTTCATGATAATTTTAAGTTCTTTAACTTAAGATGTGCATTATACATGTATAGCTTTACTACATTTGAGATTCTACTTTTTTTTTTTTTCCCCCCCCCTCACCTTAAAGAACAATTTATATGCATCTGTCATGTATTAACTAAACTCGTACTTGCCTTTGTGGAAGTTACTGATACTTCCTTGAAGACTACCTTTATACACAGCTGTTAATCACTCCCCTTCCCACCCTCCTCTTTTAGAACGTGGCATGCAAACATAGGAGGAATTGTCAAAGTTCTGATCTTTATCAACCAAGTATGAGGAGCTCTCTGATTTGTTAAAATGTATTTAAAAAGTTAATGACTTACTAATGAGAACATTTATAATATACTAAAGTTTTCTTTTAAAAAATGAACTCGTAAGAAAATATGGATATGTTGCTGTTCATACAAACTATATTGGATTATGCATTTCCCAAACAAATAGGGGGAAAAATGAAAAAAGTGTTTTTTCCATAGGGTTCTGTTACTATGTTCAGATTAGGAAATAAAACGGAAGATGATGGCAGAAAACATTTGTTTTGTATTGGGAAGGTATACCCTGGAGGTGGCTTGCTACAATATGCACAAGATCAGATGGTCAGGAGAATAGACAATTTCACTTTTGAGTAGGTGTGGGGGAAAGAAATAGTTTCTACGCTGAAGTCAAGAAAATAATACTTTTGGAACAGAGTTCAGTTCTATCACTGAACCTGTTTGATACCAGGTTTAAACCCTTTGGGTATACCAAGTCAAAATAATGCCTAAACATGGGCCTTATGTATTGTAGTCTTTAAAAGTCTTGCTATATATCCTATTTATGGATGCTTCATGATGGGAGAATTGTCAAAAACAAATTTTTATGGGCAATATCTTTTTTAAATTGGACCAACTACATGGCTGGCATAGTCTTCGACAAGTTTTCAAATTAAATGCAAAAGTTGTTGCCTCATTTCCTGGACCATTATAACTACAAAATTCCTCTAACAACACTAAAACAATTAATTGCACTTTTTTAATAATGGGAAATTGACCTTTATTTCTATTAAGCTATTTTCCTACTTACTTGCCCCTCTAGCAGGTTGAAAACCTGGGGCTCCAATAGATGTACAGGGAGCTGGCTCTGTGCTGAAAATCTAGCATGTCAGAGCAGAGTCTATTGATCAAATCTTCTGGAGCACAGAAATTAATGCACTCTAGCATCGTGTGTATCAGCATTCTCTGCACTGAAAAATGGTGGCAGGGCACGTTGAACCAATTCAATGACCTTTAGTTCAAAGTGCCCCTGCTGGCATTTTTCAGTGCAGGGGATGCTGATATGCATGATGCTTGGGTGCTTTTAATTAGCATGGCTTGCTAATTAAAGTGCCCCCCGCACCACCCTGAGTATGTTGTGGTGTTTGTTTTAAATGCTCCTGGCATCCAACTTAAGATGCTTTTTGTGGGAAGTTGAGCCATTGAAAACTTATTTTGATACGAGGCTAGTCTTTCATTTGCAGCTAACTGCACGTAATCCAGGACTGTCCCAGTCATGCTCACTAGTGGTGGTGGTAAAGTCAGTTGTGGTGGGTGCCCTTCCTTTCACGCCTGCTGGAGACTCATTAAAATGTGTCCAGCTTTTGAAAATGGTTAAGAACATGTAATGGAAGATGCTTCACAACACAAGGATGTATAGTATCATTCAATAGCTTTACCCGACAGGGAGACTATCTAAACATGCCCTGGAGCAAGAGCTGTCATAATGTTACCATGGCAGCAGCATTTGTTTAGAGTGGGATCTAATTCCTGCATAAGCATTTGGCTCAGATTGAACCTGTGAACTAGCTGTTCCCACAGTGGTACTGACTTGGAAATTGATCTTTGTTTTTCTGTTTGCACTTTCTTGTCTTTCCATCCAGGTAGCAGAGATACTGAAACTTGGAGCCCGCTCTGGTCTCGAAGAAATGATATGATCAGGTACAAAACCTTGTGCATGTTGACTGTAGGTGCATAGTTCCTAAAATTCTTCCAGGAAGAAGAAATCTTTGATGGTTAGAGCAGTTGAGGGCCAACATTTTTGGCAGGAGTGCCTTGAATTAGGTCGGCACCCTTCCAGAGTACCACTCAGATCCTTTTCCCTTGCCTGGTCTGCTGCTCTGCTTTTTGATTCTTTGTAGTCCCTGCACATTTCACTGCTTTGCTTTCTGCTTCCTGCCTCTTGTCTGTTCCCTCTGATCTTATGCTTATCATACACAAACTGCCTTACCACACTTGTGGCATCCTTGCTAAAGGATGGTCACCCCTGCAGTAGAGAATGCACCTGAAAGTGTGTACATGACCTCTTGGAGTGGTTTCAAAAGGGCAGGAGCTGCTACCTTCTTGTGTGTGAAGGAGGATACAGAAGTAGCAATACTGCCCCAAGTTTAATCCTGGAGGAAGCAAGAGTTACAGTTGTTGCCTTTGTGTCCTCTTACCCTAGTGTTACACTTGAGTTAAGCTTCTTTTCTGGCAAGGTAGAATAGCATTTTCTCCCCTCCCTTCAAAAGCTTCTCCAAGCTGGATGTTCTGATCTCAGGCTAGTTGTAGTTGTAGATGTTGGTGTAGAAGGCAGCCTGGCTTTATACACCCCATGGCAATCGCAGCTTTTAGGTTTGGGAAAGAAATGTCTCATTCTTACCTATGTGCACAGGAGTAAATGGAGGGAAGGAAGGTTTAACCTTGCTGTTTCTGTTCTCTTCAGCATTTACTGTGACACTCTGACAGTCCATTGGCTGGTCCTTTGCTACAGCAGACTGTGAAGTAGCTAGCCTGTGGGGGACAAACTAGTTTTTGAACTGTTTGTACAACTAAGTCCCAACAGTTATCAAAATATATTAATGTTAGGTTAAGTCTTCATTGTGCAGCTGTTCCTGATTAGGTTTAGAAAGTTGAAATGCATTTTTCCCTGCCTTGAAGAAAAAGTAATCGCTTGAGTCATATAGAAGTGAAGCTAGTTGGTAAATCTTCTGAGACGTCTATGTATACCCATGCTAGATTGAATCTGCATTATTTGTAATGCATTTGGGATCCCATGTCAGACTGGAGAAAGACTGATTTTGATCACAAGGTATGTGTTCTTGAATGTGTTTCTCTTTGGCTTGTATATGCTGACAACTTCAGCTTCTGCAAGTGGGTAACTCCTTGCTCTGTTAAGACTATCAAAGGCAAGTCTTTCCTAACTACCCAAAAGAAGACAAGTAAAAAACTTCTAGCAACCCACTCTTTTTTCCTCCTCTGTGCTCTCAGTCTTGGGGTTGGCGTAGTGGAGCTGTCTGGATTCAGATCCTTTAGGTACATTTGTGGTTTGCATGGGGAATTGTTTTTATTTATATAGGGCAATCAAAACTAGTCCTGTGTTATAACACTGCCTCTTGCAGTACTTAACTCAATAGATCTCAAAGTACTGGGTAAAGGAGGGTGATATTGTTATCCCTCTTTTAGACAGGGAGTTGTACAGTCTACCAGGTCATGTGGCCTTCAACTTTTTAAGATTAGTCCTAAGGTCAAGCTGTATGTTCTTAGGCCTAGTGTTCTAGACACAGCAGTAGTACCTCACTTTTGTAAATGGAAGGAAAGTTGAAACCACTTACCTTTTCTTCCCTATTGACATCGGCAGAGTATTGGGCTTTTGAGATGGACAACTCTTAACTTTTGCATTTCCTGCAGTTTTACTGAGGTACTAGCTGTGTTGGTCCCTACAATAGCAGCTTCCTCTCAAACCTCTGGCCCCAAACTATGGAGTGTGAAACATGACCCATTTCTCTGTCCCAGATATCGGACCCCCCCCAGAAACCCACAAGAACCTGGAACAACAATTGGACAAACAAACAGAGGGGTAAGCTTGGATATCCACCCCCACCCTTTGGTGAATCTGTATCTTTTAACTAGGATTGAAAACAGTTTATATCTTGCTCTTCCTGACCAGAACAGCCACGCTTGTACCTGTGGTGTGTGGCCTTTGTAGGAGTGTGGTCGCTTGAATAGCATGTATAGAAAGAGGAACACCCTTACAATCTAAGCTTCCTAGTAAGGTTGTGTGACTGACCTACTTTCTGTTCTGTTCTTCTCAGAAGCTAATTGGTTATAACTTTTAAACTGTGCAATTCTGTGGAACTTGCATCACAGCCCTGTAATAGGCCAGTGGTACAACAGGCCATTTTTCAAATACCTGGGAGAGAGCAGTCCTCACTCTTTCTCTGGTCACGCTTGAGTCCAGAGTGAAGTATCCAGTTCAGAAATTGGAGGAGCTTTTTTCTAATTACTAGGGTTCTTTCCAGATTGCAGCATTTCTAACTTACTTCAATTTTGTAAATCATTCTATTTGAGGAGCATGGATGTTATTTACAGTTGTTGGTAAAAAAATTGTAATTGCTACCTGTGGAAATTTGTTTGTAAAATCTAAAAGAAATTTTCAGATGATCCAAGTAGCTTTTGGTGAACATGTTAACTAAAACCCAAGTACAATTAAGTTTTGATACAAAGGTATATTTTGCATATAGATACCAACTGAAATTTTTAGCATTAATAATATATTAGAAGTGCTGGCAATCCTAAGAATATTTTATTTTGTTCCACAGGGGAGTCAGTGGCATGTTCAACTCGGGGGGGGGGGGGGGGTAGAATTTTCTCATGGGGTAACTGCAGAAAACTTTGCCAATCTTGTTCATATACAGAACAATGACACGCTAACAAAATGCTTGCTACTAAGGGTCCTTCCTCCCAACAGAGACGTGCTGAGACTGACCTTTCAGAGGAGGTGTCAGTTCGGTTATGCCTGGGCTCTGCCTCATCCAGTAGGCCCTCCACACTTGGAGTAAAAGAACAGAAACACCCAAGCTCGGAAAAGATTGTAGAACGCCTTCCACAGCTCACAGAGGTACTGGACCCTTTCACTTTGCCTTTCTGAACCAGAAAATCCTGAAAGCAATGGAATCATTCAGCCTTTTCTTTGATTATTCTTGTGTTTCTTTTGAAGTCTGTCCAGTTAAGATCTGTCCATCTACCAAGGATGAGTAAACTTTCAGGTGCATAGGATGTGGTAGTTATAAATGCTAGGGTCAGAAGGGACTGCAGCAGATCATAGTGTCCAACCCCTTCCTGAGCAGAAAAGAGTGTTGGGGTCAGATGACCCCAGCCAGATGCCTATCCAGCCTTCTCTTAAAGACACCCAAGGTAGGGGAGAGCACCACCTCCCTTTGGAAGCCCATGCCAAGTTTTGGCCACCCTTACCATGAAGAAGTTTTTCCTGACATCTAGCCTAAATCTGCTCGCTGCTAGTTTGTGACCATTGTTCCTTATTACCCCAAGAGGCGTTCTGGTGAACAGAGCATCTCCGATTCCTTGCTGTGCCGCCCTAATGAATTTGTAGGCGGCCACAAGATCACCTCTGAGCCTTCTCTTGCGAAGGCTGAAGAGGTCCAGGTCCCTTAGTCTCTCTGCATAGGGCTTGGCCTATAAACCCTTAACCATATGAGTGGCCCTCCTGGACCCTGTTGAGGTTATCCATATCCTTATTAAAGTATGGCACCCAAAGCTGGATGCAGTACTCCAATTGTGGTCTGGCCAGTGTCGCATAGAGGGGAAGTCTCACTTCTTTGGATCTATTTGTCATGAATCTGCTGATGCATGATAAAGTGCGATTAGCTTTGCTTATGATTTTGTCACACTGACAGCTCACGTTCATCTTGGAGTCCACTATGACTTTGAGATCCCTCTCCGCTTCTGTGCTGCTGAGAGGGTTATTCCCCAGCCAGAAGGTGTGCTGGATATTTTTATGCCCTCTGTGCAGCACTCTGCATCTGTCCTTGTATTGTATCCTGTTGTGTTCTGCCCACTCTTCCAACCCATCCAGGTCTGTCTGTAATCGTTCCCTGCCCTCTGGAGTGTGCACTTCACCCCACAATTTAGTATCGTCCTCAGACTTGAACAGAGTACACTTCATGCCCACATCCAAGTCACTGATGAAGACATTGAAGAGTACAGGTCCAAGGACTGAGCCCCGTGGGACCCCACTACCCACATCCTTCCGGGTCAATGCTGATCCATCTACTACCACTATGGATATGACCCCCCAAGCCAATTTTGCCACCCACTGGACTGTGTAAACAATGTAAGCCACAATCACTTTATTTATGAGTGGGATGAGATACCGTATTGAAGGCCTTCCTAAAATCCAAGAAAATGGCATCCATCTCTACTTCTGCATCATAGGGCCGTTCCTGGGGTTGCAAAACAGGACGACCGCCCTGGGCCCTTTGGGGGGCCCATAGAGCTGGGCTGAGGAGCTGTGGTGCAGAGCCTGGTGGAGTGGTGGCTCTGTGTCCAGCCACTCGTTCTCCGCTGCTGCCAGTGGTGGCAGCAGCTTCTTCAGATTTGGGGGCCTGTGGGATCAGAACAGGGGCAGGGCCCCACATTGGCTGATTTGCCCTGGGCCCTGCACCCTGCTCAGGTTGCCTCTGCTCCTTTGTCTAAGCATTTTGTGACCTGGTCATAAAACGAAACCAGATTTCTTCCAAACCACACTACTGTGACCACCATATGTGTCTGTCTCTGTCTGTCATCCTTACCTTATTTGTCTCCCCTGCTTAAAAATACCTGCAAGAAGTTGGAAATTTTTGAAATCACCAAGTTAGACTTTCTTTCAAATTCACTTTCCCACTAGCTGGCACTGAGTGCTTTTTGTGGTTGGCTCTGGATCTTGGATCATAGCAGCTGTAGTACTGCCAGGGGGAATGGTGCTCTATACTCCTTCTAAATGTGCTCTGTTGCATTTGCTGATGTATATATGCTGCATAACCTTTTTCTTCCTGCTTATTCAGGGTACTTGTGTATGAGTGGAAATAGTCCAAAATGCAGGTAGTGCTGGGTTTAGACATTATGGAACTATTTCTGTGAAACCTCTTGCACTCTTATAATCCTCAGTTTTTGAGAACCAACTTCTAAACTAAAAAGTCCGTGTGACAGTATCTGGGCTCGCTCTGGTTCACGGGGAGAGTATTGGCTGATCCAAGAGACCTGAAGCAAATTTAAAATAGTCCAAATCTGGTATCTACGCATTTACTTTAATGTGCAGTAGCCTGTTTTATTTCACATTAAAGTGTTGCATTAAAAACCATGCAAATATGCTAATGTACAGTACAATAGGCTAAAAAAGTGTGGTTTTGCTAATGTGCATTAGGAAAAGTGCATTAATACGGGTGTAGACATGCCCAATAACTGTGAAATACAGAATATTGTTCAGTGGCTAAGGACCAGATGAATACACCTTGGCAAAAAATTGCCACTGCTAGTGACCATCTGCCCTGATAAACAGCACTAGCTAGTATCCCGTCTCCAGCCCTGCCCTATGACCAGGTGTTTCCTGGTTTACTGTGCTATGCTACCTGGTCTGCTCAATTTGGTATCACTAGTCACTGTGGAATTGCTTGTTTCAGGACATGGAGAGTGAGATCATGAATGCACTTGGCCGTGGCCAGCAGAATGAGATCCTGAGCAGTGCTTTTAAATTAAAGGTCACTCGTGGAGACATCCAAACTCTAAGAAACCATCAGTGGCTCAACGACGAGGTAAAACTGATCTAATGGGAATTGGTCTGTTTGTACATAAATTAATCAGTACGGCACAAACTCCATTCTAACTTGTTTACAGGGCTGTTTTCTGATTCTTGCCTTAATCCAGCAGGAAGGTGTGAATTTGAGTAGACAGGAAATCCAGCATGACTCTTTTTTCTTCCCCTCCCTTCTAAAATTTCCCTTCTTTATAGGTGATCAATTTCTACATGAATCTTCTGGTGGAGAGAAATAACAAGCAGGGGTTGCCAGTGCTTCATGCTTTCAGCACTTTTTTCTATCCCAAATTAACTTCTGGAGGTTACCAAGCAGTAAGAAGATGGACGAAAGGTGTGGACATCTTCAGTAAGGACCTCATCTTGGTGCCAATTCACCTCCAGGTGCACTGGGGATTAGTGGTGAGTCAAACTGGCCCTTCCTTTGAACTGGAAGAGAAAAGCTAAAAACAGCTTTAGTTTTTGGTCTGATATGACTCACTGTTGGGTTTTCCCCTCCTCCCCCCAATTCTTGTCCTTCCATAACAGGTGATAGATGTCAGAAGAAAGAACATTAAATATTTTGACTCAATGGGTCAAAATGGCTACAAGATATGTGAAACTTTGCGGTGAGTAAATGCTTCCTTGATTGCATATGTATATACTTCCCTCCTAGGAGAAGGATTTTTCTGGAATTGTTAGCTAGAACAGGATTTTTTTATTAGCACAAGACTTGTGCTTACGTAACAGAAATCTCCATTCTCAGTGTGTTCATTGCCAGCATATGATAAAATTGATGTTATAGTTGAGATCCCATGAGAAGGTTTAAGTTGTTTAAAAGAACTTTAATTCTGTAGAAGTATTTGAGTTAATGTACTTCACTTGCACCCTTTTGGGCCAGCTATACAAGTACCTTCACCCACTCTTGTTCTTAGCACTCTTTGAAAGTAACCTGCCAAACCTCATTAACAGCATAGTACACAAACTCTGATATATGATGCACTGACAAGTTACTATGCGCTTAAGTTTGCTGAATGAACATTGTAGTTAGAATCGGAGAAAATGAGGGTTGGAAGGGACCTCAGAAGGTAATGTCTAGTCCAGCCCCCTGCTCAAAGCAGAACCAGCCCCAACTAGATCATTCCAGCCAAGACTTCGTCAAGCTGGGCCTTAAAAATGTCCAAGGATGTAGGGGCCCAAAACTGAACTCCAGTACTCAATTCTGCACTGGGGAGGCCACATCTAGAGTGGAATAATCACTTCCCTAAGTCTGCTGGCAATGCTCCTACTAATGGAGCCCAGTATACCTTTAGCCTTCTTGGCAACAAAGGCACACTGCTGACTTGTATTCAGCTTATTGTTCACTGTAACCCTGACATCCTTTTCTTCTGAGTTGCCGCTTAGCTAGTTGGTCCCAGGCCTGTACTGGTGCATGGGATTGTTCCATCCTAAGTGCAGGACTTTGCACTTGTCCTTGTTGAACCTTGTGAGATTTCTTTTGGTCCAGTCCTCCAATTCATCTAGGTCACTCTGGATCCTAGCCTTACCCCCCCAACATATCTACTATTCCCCCCAGCTTGGTGTCATCTGCAGACTTGCTGAAGGTGTGCTCTATGCCATCTTCCAGATTCTAATGAAGGTATTGAGCAGAACTGGCCCCAGGACTGACTGCCGAGGCACTCCACTTGATACTGGCTGCCAGCTAGACATTAAGCTGTTGATTACTACCTATTGAGCCTGACAATCTAGCCAGCTTTCTATCCACCTTACAGTACATTTATCCAACCCATAACTCCTCAGCTTGTTTGCAAGAAAGTTGTGGGAGACTTTATCAGAAACCTTGCTAAAGTCCACTGCTTTTCTTGCATCCACAGAGCCAGTTATCTCCTCATAGAAGGCAATTGGGTTGATCAGGCATGACTTGCCTTTGGTGAATCCATGCAGACTGTTATTTGGCCCCACACACATCCAGTTTTTCTAAATAGTCCCTAACCTGGTCTTTCACACTGAGGGCTACTCACCTTCTTCCCAAACTGTGCTGCCCAGTGCTTCTTGATTTGCTCTGGGTCACCCTTAGCTGTATCAATACCTCATGCTGCTCATTCATGTGTGCACCACCACATGGATGAGCAGCATGTGGTAGTAGTAGTCTGGGAGCTGCCCATAGCTGAGTCTCAATCCTTCCGTGACATCCTGGATCCAGGCTCCAGGCAAGCAGCAGACCTCCCAGGAGAACAGGTCAGACTGGCAGATGGATCCTTCTGTCCCCCACAGAAGGGAGTCTCCAACCACCTACACCCATCACTTCCTCTTCATGGCAGCTGCCTTGGCCCTCCACACTGTGGGGATTCCTGACATGGCTTCTTTCACCCATGGAATGTGTGCCCCTGCCTCCGTAGCTAGTGCTTCGTATCTGTTCTCTAGGCAAACCACCGCACATGGGGATAATGACTTCTTGTTGCCAAAAGATACAAGCTCTTACCTTTCTAGGCTCTGTGCCCTCTTCCTTCTCTAGCACCACCTCTGGCAATTCTTCCTCCACAGTCCTAGAGGTTTCCTTCAACATCAGAATGATGAAATTATCATGGTGGAGGATGCTTTGGAGCCTTGCTACCTCCTATAGCTCTCTTGCCTTCTTCCTGAGGGACACCACTCCACATTGCAGGCACTCCCTCACCTGGCTGAAACTGGAAGGAATCTGCAAGCTGCATTCTGCACAGCAGCAGACCAGGGCCTGAGTGGAAGCCTCAGTGGTGTGTGCTCCTGCCTGAACAGGCACTTCAGATGGAAGAGAGGAAGAGTTGGAAGTGGCAGCAGCTGTGGGATTGCAACGTCCTCCAGCCATGTCTCTGTCTTCTGATCTGCTGCCTCTAACTTCATGCCTCTTTCCAACAGACCTTCTGTGGCAAATTCCTTTGTAGCTGGCCTGTTTGTTGCTCCTTGATCTGAAGGGTTCCGTTTTCCCTGTGACCTCTTTCCTCTCAGCAAGCTTCCAGTGAAGGAATGAAGGAGTTTCAAAGCAAACTGCCCCTCACGCTAGCTAAGCAAGGGGCTTAAGTCTTGGTCTGACTGCTGAGTTTTAGCTGCTAAAATAAAACTAATGTAGTAGTCAGTCCTAATTGTTTGTTTGTTTGTTTGTTTTTTTAAATCTTCCCTTTCAGGCTCTCTCAAAAAGCGGGGCCACAAACTGACATGTGAACTGACTGGCAAACTGTCTTGTTTGCTTCTGCTTATTCCTGGTTGCTTGGATTGACTCCTTTATATACCTGCCCTGGGCCTGGACTAGCTAGGCCCCTTTGTTAGAGCCCTCTTTCACACCCAGGTGGCAGTGAATCAGCAGTCAGTCCAGTCAGCTGCTCAGAGCACATACTTAAGCACACAAACCCACCAAACAGCCCTCAGCAAGCCAGGCACACAGGCAGCCCTGGCTTGCCTACCTTTCCAGAGCAGGATTTGGTGCCTGGTTCCTCTTCCCCTTTCTCCTCTTGTTCCCAGCAAACTGCTTCCAAAGCAAACTGTTTTGCCATTCATTCTTCTACTGAACCTGTAATAGTTACTGTCTTTTAAACTGTGTTTAAAAAAAAAAAAAAAGCCACCTGTAATTCCTTCTCCATTTCCAAACTGGAAAATGATTTCTGAGGAAAGGATCTACAAGGGCTTCAGAATAATGACCACATCTTGTATGCTTGGCTTTCTTGATGGCTTTGATCAGAGAGAGTTTAATGCACAAGCCTTGTAAATAAGCTCAGACTAACTTGGGATCTAAAATTACATGTAATATTATGTAGTGTTAGGCACAGAAGGAGTTACCTTTGACAGAATACCACATTCTTCGTTGTATTTGTAATCGTTGGCATATAATTTTTAGAGGGAGTCCAATAACTGTACAGACTGTTGGCTTAAAACACGAAGATGCCTGACACTTTCTCTCTCTTTTTTTGCATAGTCAGTATCTGCTGGAAGAAAGTAAGACCAAAAGGAATGTAGATATTTGTTCTTCGGAGTGGACTCTCTACAGCATGAAATCGCATGTACGTCGGCAGTGTTTGCGCATACATGTCTTGGTTTGAAGGGTCAGAGGCAAGTTTATGGGCTGTGTGCGGAAAGAGTGCCACTTGTTGAAACAGTCAATTTCTGTACAGGATGTGGTATTTTGTGTCCCCCCTCTACTCACTGCATCTATGCCATGATTTTAATGTATTAATTGCTGCGTACGTGGGCTGTGTGTTACACGTGCACTCAGTTCAAGGTGCCATAAAATGGGAGACGAGTCAGAAATAATGCAGAAGGTTTTGACATCAGGTTTTCACAGTGGCTTAAAACATAACATGTGGCCAGGACTGACAGTCAGCTGGGGCCAAGACTGTATGGGGATCTGGAATGGATCCTTTGTGTGGCAGTTTGGCCAAAGTTGCTGAAGCAAGGTTTTGACAGTCTTCTGACTATCAGCCTCAGCCTGAACAGCTTGAGAGGTGGGGCTGTGCAGCTGGGACTGACAATCAGCTGATTTTGTCCACTCCAACTCTGAGACTGCTGGGGACTTGAACTAGCCCTGCTATGGTCAAGGGCTGGGGTCCACAATCAGCTGATTGTCAGCTTCAGACCACCTGCACTAGCAAGTTGAAGCCTGGGGTTATGGTTCCAGGCTCTTCTCTGTACTGTTAAGTAGCAAAGATGTGATTAGAGCCTGATCCCAGAATTGCGCTTCCTGTCATGTATGTATGTGTGGTGGTTTTGACTGGATCAGATCCCATCCTGTCATTAAATGAATGTGGTAGTGCTGCATTGCCAATTGGTTTGCTTTGCTGCTCCCACCATCTTGTGAACATATTAACGGAGTTCTCCATGAAAAGACCCCAAGTATATGCAGCTGCAGATACTTGCAGTCTCACACTGACCATTGCCTACTTTTTAATTAAGAGTTCTCTGCCCAGTACCCACAGCTTCCCAGCAGCTTGGGTGCATTTCAGAAGCAGCTCTGAATTCTAGTTCTAGGTCCACAGATTGTATGTCCTTATTTGGGCAGGATAATGGATCCCATTTATTAGTCCATTCCTTCTTTCCCCCACAGCTGCAGTTTTTTCTTTCTCTAATTAGCTGGAGAAAGCCAGATCTGCCAATCTACTTTTTCTGGTACTGAGCCACTGCTGTGAACTTGTGGGAAGGAAATTCTGAAAGTTTAGGGTTGCATGTGCAGGTCCCATGAAGTGCAGTGCCAAAGCTGATCCTTCTGTAGCTTGACCTCTACAGAGGCTGATTCCAGCAAGTGATGGGGGAGGGGTATAATTAAAGTGGAGGCATCGATTTTAAGTTGTTTCTGGTGGCATCTAAAGGTCCCAGGGACCAGGGCCCCATTGTGCTGCTCAGTGTTCAGAGCAGGAATGGACTTTCTCTCAGATATTATGCACAAGCCACAGGAACATGATGCATCAACTCGGTGTAGTAATGTAGGTGTTTTGGGAGTGAGTTTTTATATTTGGTGTGCTGGGATACACCCATGAACATGCTGGGAATGTAGTTAGGATGTGCAATACTGAGTCTGTGCCTGACAGAAAGCAGGTTTGAAGTGGGATGGAAGAATTTGTGTGTAACCTTTTTTTTCCTGTCCCTTAATCTCAGGAAATTCCACAGCAGTTGAATGGCAGCGACTGTGGGATGTTTACATGTAAATATGCGGACTATATCTCCAGGGACAAGCCAATCACTTTTACACAGGTGAGCAAAGCTCACAAACGGCTCTTCCTCCTGCTTGTTGGATTACAAAGTGTCTGGTGGGTCCTGGGATTATGGGCTTTGTCTTCATATGCCTCCGCCCCCACACCTGCTGAGCCACCCAGACTGTGTGCAGATCCACTTCCTTCTGGGGATTTCTTTTGCCATGGTCCTCATAGATGAGCCTTTGCAGTGCTGTGCACTGTAGTTTCCTGGCCTCTTTCTGATACCCATTTGCTGAAGACGGCCTACCCAGCTCCTCTGAGAGGGGGTGCTGGAGCTGAGGAACTGGGAGCAAATGCCACTTTTTTTTACAAAGGTGTGTTTAAGGCTTTAGTTAGGATCTTTCCTGGGTTGGTTAGCTTTCAGGTGTTTTCAGCTTGTTAGTTGTCAGTCATTGACCCAGGTGCTGCCATTTTTAAAGCTGGCATTTGTCTGTGTGTGTCTATTTTTTCTGTTTAGTAGAGGAGAAGAACCTGCGGTGGCAAATGTTGGCTGTTTGTAAAAATGATCTCTCCTCTGCAGACTTGCCACCAGTGCTTAAACACATTTGTTTGATTCTGTCTGGTACAACTGCATGTTTAATAGAAATCATGATTTCATTTGAACTTTTGTAGCACCAGATGGCTCACTTCCGCAGACAGATGGTGTGGGAAATCCTTCACCAACAGTTGCTGTGATCCTGGGGCTGAGATGTACACCTCCCACAGTAACACTGTGATTGCCTTATAGTGACCAGCTTCAGGTTCAACTCTGTTTCAGTGGCTTCTTGCAAAGGGCGGGCACCTGAACGAATTGCTTCCCCTCTCCATGGGCTGTGAATCAGTGGCTTGTTTGTTTTTTCTCTGTCCACTTGGGAGAACATGCCTGTTTGAACTGCATGAATGCACCTAAGGGCAAAGCCAAAAGATTGCTAGCTGCTGAGCTGTGACCCTTGCTCATAGAGCTGAAGAGGCAGATGAGAGAAGCTACTGCACAAACTGTTGCCATTGGTCCATTTTGATGAAGACTGGCAACTTGTAGTGTATTTCTGTAGCAAAACTGGAGCAAGAACTGGCTGGTGCAAGGATGCCCCTTCTATGGTTTCAGAACCATCTTAGTTACACAGGTAACTAAGCTCCACAAAATACCTTCACATTCTGTGTAAACTGTGTTTAGCTCCTCTTTGGAGGAGCAGTTTTCTCTGTTTGGAGTATAGAAGATCCACTTGGTTCCTGAAACTGGATTTGTAATGGTCCCAGGCAGAAGGCATTTAATCTCTTTTGATTTGTAACAAATCCATGAGGAAGCCTGGATGGCTGGGGTTTAAGATATTGTTTCAAGAATCTGTTGTATGTGATGTGATTATTTATTTCTTTTCTTTATTAAAATATGTTTAATTTATGTGAGGATTCTTTCCTGAACACAGATCTTCAGGAAGAGAATTGAGATATATCTGAAGTTACCATTTAAAAAAATATATATATATTTGCACAGCAGAGCAGTTTCCAACTACTTATTTTAAATCTGCCTGTTTTGTTTTTCTATACTTGTAAGATTCAAATGGAAGAAAATCCTCCTGTAAGACGTGCAACAAAATGATTTGTTTGTTAGTAGGTAGCCTTTTTATGACTGAAATGTATGTATTGTTAAGATTTGAATCCTGACCATAGTAAATACTGTGTGGAGATACTGGAGTGAACTGAAATGAGAGCGTTGGCTGACTTTGTTCAGCAGGGCAAACATGGCCATCACAGAGCTCTGTACTACTGCACATAACCAGGCGAGTGTCATTGTGCTTTGCTTTGCTCTGCAGGCATGCTCTGTGGAAGCTGAACCAGTGTCCAGATCGGAGGTTCCCAACCTCAGGTCACAACCCAAATGAGGGTTGCAGGAGCAATGCCAGTGATGCTGCGCACACACAAGATGAACTGCGCTGCATACTGGGAGCTCCCCCACCCCCCGGCTGCTGCTGCCATGCTCCACTCCCAAGCAGCGGGTCATGGCAAAAAAGTTGAGACCAGTGGTCCAAATGGTGACTAGAAATGACTGTATTTACTGGCATCCCACCCCTTCCCCATCCCCCTGAAAATTAGCTGTCCAAAACTGTCATAAGCAAGGGAACAGGTTTCTGTGCCAGAATGGAAATGTGGGGATGCTGGAATGGTTGCGGGGGAGCTGTGCTGGGCTCCATGCAGACGGCAAAGTCCATTCCTCAGCATCTCTTCTTACTGCAGCTCCACCTTTTGGAGGTTTATCCCCCTCACAACCACTGCTGTGCTTTTTGGTGGAGCAGTGGTTACGTCTGAACTTGTCTGAACTTATAGGGTCGGGGCTCAAAGCGTTGAGCTTTTAGCAGATTGCTTCTGTGGGACTCTTACTGTCCAGGATGGTCTCACATATGAGGCCATGTAGGGGGTTGGAGTGAAGTAGTCACTGATGCTTTTCTGCTCCAAGATACCTCTAAGAGCAGAAAACTGTGTAGTTCACATCCATTTATCATCATTGCTGAAACACATCAGCCAGCTGTGATGTGTGGTGCTTCTTGATGTTTTCATGCAACTGTTGTGATGCACAACTGGGATGCTACACTGAGATGTGTTCTTGAGCTCTGCTGGAACATGAGGCATACAAGCAAGTGCGTCCCTTGGTCAGGGTTTTGGGCTGCTGTGTAAGCAGATGTGTCACTCTGCTACTTAGGTCAGAACTAAGCTCCTAACCTCATGTGGTTATGTGAATTCAGAGCAGTGCAATAACTGGCGCTCATGTTTCAGACTGAGCCAATATTCAGGTGGAGCCAGGATGGCCTTTAAATGGGTGCTGCCTACATGATCTTGCCATGCAAGAATTTGAGGTTACAAAGTGAAGATCGTAGGTAGTAAGTTGCAAACAAGGAAGGGTTGTGTCCCTTCCCTTCCCCCCACCACAGCATGTCATTAAAGTGTGGAACTTGTTGTCACCTGGTGTGGTGCAAACTGACAGTTTAGACAGATCCTAAAAGGGGTTGGACACATTCTTGGAGGAGAGGGGCACAAATAGCTCTTGAGCTTGGGAGTTAGAGACACAGCTTCTGAACTGGAACTTCCTCAACCTTAAATGCTGGAGGCTGTGAGTGGGAGAGGAACCGTGGTAAAGACCCTGCTCAGACCCAGTATATTCTCCCTGCCAGTATCTGCTCTCTGGTACTGTGCAATACAGAAGACTGGGCAAGAGGGACCTATGGTCTGATCGAGTAAATGGCAGTTCTTGTGTTCTTTCCTAGCTCTACTACAGCTGTGCTGTCCATACAATGAGCTCTTCCAGCCCCCTGGTCTACTTTTGTTGGTGTTCGAACACTGGCTAGAAGTGGCAAAGGAGCAAAGTCATTCCTCTGAGAGAGGGGCTGAGAAGCCCAGGTTCCTTTTCCATCACTGGCTAAGTTTTTTTTAAAGCTGGGTCTGTCTGTCTTTTTTGAAAAGAAGTATGCAAATAAGTCTTTTTTTTATTTTGTATATTTTTGGCATGCAATAGTATTTTTCAGCAAACACAATTTTAAACTTCCCATATAATTTCATAGTTAAGACTAGCAAATTGCCCCCTCCCTTCCAGCTCCCTCTGGATGGGCAAACACAGAGCACCATATCCCTCTCAGTCTAGCCACAGCTGCTATCAGGCTGCAGTGGACGGTGGCTCGGATCAGAGCACCCAGGGCACCCAGTCTGTCGCTGTCAGACAAGTGCTGGCACAGGTAGGCATGGTTGGCTCCCTTGCTTGCCCTGGCTGTGTTTTGCTGTTCCCATCGGGACTTGCGGGTCCCTTGTACCTGCCCTGAGACAACTAGGTCTCTAGGCTGAGAGAAAATCCCTAGAGAAAGCCTCTTTCACCCCGGCTACCATAGCCCTCTCTCTCTGCTGTCTTTGTTAAAATTAAGCCAGTTTTCATCAGCCCACTGTCATGTGGCCTTTAGAGAGTGTGACAAAATGAAGAACTGCTTGTTCTCATCACTTATGAGCTGCACAGTGTTCCAGGTCCACAAAGGAGGTCCTCACCACTGTAGAAAGGGCAGGGTATTTCCTATACTTTGTCCATGCTCACCTGGTGCAAAATTATTTCCTGTTCAAAGCCTCAGTCTGGAAGAAGAAACAAAGTGTTGTTTTACACTTGTTTGTATTCATGTTGCCTTTGGACTGGGCTGTGCCTAGATTTAGACTACAGATTTATTTTTTTCTGACTGACGCTAGCATGGCTACCGCCTCTCTTCCCTAGATCTTTTCCTTGTCGACCCCATATCCCCCTGAAAATGCTTTAAACTTGACATGTACTCCTGCCAGCTGGTGCATGATGTGGTGCAGCGCCTTATGCTCAGTGTTGCCAAGATTGTAATGTAATAAAAGGCTTGGTCTGTCTGTGTGTCTGTTTGTAACACTTTTGAGCAACTGTATATGCGCCACTGAAAGGGGTGGACCAGGCTGGACCTAGAGAGGCTGAGGGGGGTGGAGGGAGGTGGAGACCTGATGTAGTAGGAGGTGGAGGGGCCCTGGGGCTGGACGTGATGCTCTGTGTCTGTCCCACCCCCCAGTCCTTCTGGATGGGCAATTTGCTAGTCTTAACTACAAAACTATTATATGGGAAGTTCAAAATTATTGTATTTGCTGAAAAAAACTATTGCATGCTAAAAAATACAAATAAGTATGCAAATAACTCATCATCTTTACTTTTTATTGCTCATTAAAGTGCCAGTGAACGAGTGAGCACTTGGTCATCCAAGTTGAAGCATTGACTATGAACCCAAAGGTCAGGTAAGAAGCAGAGTGACTTGGTTTTTGCCTGCACTGCATCAGTGTGTTGCCTCAACAATTGTTATACATTTTAAACCCTTTTACTATTATCGATCCTACATCGTGCAAGGATGAGATGATCGTACAAACACAATAATGATCGTCCACCCGGCAGCCCTGCTGGATCCGTCCCTGGAGCTTGACCCTGAAGCCAAGAAAACTACGACTCCCATGAGCTTCTAGGCGCGCTCTAGGACTACGCTCCCCAGCAGTCCCTGCGGACGCCTTTCCCGTGATACCGCCAGTGACGTTCATTGAACAGTCTCGGCCACGTTGCGGCAGGCGCGGCGCATGCGCATATGCTGTGAGTGTAGAGGCGCATGCGTGGGGCGGGTGGCGCGGTCATGGAGTTGGACGTGGTGGCGCTACTGCCCGCGCTGCTGGCGGTGCTGGTCGTGGCTGTCACCCTGCGTGAGTGCGGGCCGGGCCGGGCCGGGGCGCGTCCTGCCTCAGCCGCAGGCAGCGGGGCGGGGGGAGCTGGGGGCACGGCAAGTGCATCCCCATGCCCGCATCGAGAGCGGCCCCGAGCACATCGGCGCGGGGCTCCAGCGGGGGGCAGAGCTCGCCTGGTACAGCGCTTCTCTGCCCGCCAGCCTCAGCTTGCCCTGCTGCAGCCTGAGCCCATTGCTTCTGGGACTGTCACCTGTCACCACCCAGAGCGCCGCAGCCCCCTCCATCTCCTCTTCTGCAGACTGAATAAGGCGTCTTCCCTCTGCTGCCTTCACATGCCCCTGTCCCCAGACTGTTCTCTTGCCAGTTCTCCATTTCTGTCGTGGGGCCCTGAACTGGACACAGTGCTCCAGATGTGGCCTCCCCGGTGCTGAATAATGGGGAGATCACCTTTCTTGATGCCCCTGCCAAGGCAGCCCGGTACGCCGCTGTCCTTGGCAACAAGGGTGCGCTGCTGGCTCACATTCAGTTTATTGTCCACTGTCACCCCCAGGTCCGTTTCTGCAGAGCTGCTGCCCAGCCTGTCACCCCCCAGCCTGTGGCAGCGTGTGGGGCTGTTGTCCTCAGCGCGGGACTGTGTGCTTGTCCTTGTTGAACCTCATGGGATTTTGTGCTTGTCGCCTGGTTTCCTATCTCCTGCCAGCACAGAGCTGGGCGCAGCTCTGCCATACAGCGCTGCCCTGAGGCCCCGAGCAGTGTGAGGTGCTATGAATGGCCCTGGCCTGGTCCGTGCTCATGCCTCAGCAGTTGGGGAATCGCACACCCAGGTGGTGCTTGTGCGACACCAGTTCTGGACATACACAGGGGGCGGTTACCCGTAACTTTTCTCTCCCTGCAGTGGTTTGGAGACTTCTACGCAGGAGGAAGAGCAGCCGGAGAGCAGTGCTTTTGCTGGGCCTTTGTGACTCAGGGAAGACTCTGCTTTTTGTCCGTGTAAGTGCCATTGTGTGTTTCATAGGGCCGGCCGGCCTGCCTCTGTGGTGAGTTTGGGATTCTCCCTCCTTACCTTCCTGCGTGCCCCAAGTACTGGAGATGTGGTGATATGGTGCTGCGGAGTGCCGCTGACTCCAGCCACCCAAATCTCCCTGGGCTCATCTACATCACAGCTGTGGTGGCTCTCAGTGAAGATGGGGCAAACACACTTGCTAACCTAGATGGTACCACGGACTAGGTCAGTGAGGCTACCATGAGCTCATCTGTCTGTGGCAGCTCTCAAGCCCTTTGTCTCTGGTGTGCCTGAGCTCAAGCTCTTGGGATAAGCCCAGAGTAGTCCTGTGGGTGAGTGTCCAGGAGCAGATCATTCCTGCAGGCTTGGGGTGGGATGTGAACAGGATATGCTTGACCCTGTCCTTGGTGAGACCTGTCCCAGGGAGATGAGCCCTGTGTTGCTTGTGCCTTTTGCTGTGTGCTCAGCACCACTCTGTGATATGGGGCCTCACTTATAGTATTTGGGGTGCTTGGGGTAGGGGATTGGCTGGGCGGGCTCCTCAGCAGAGCTCCTGCACCAGTGCACCAGGCAGGCAGGCAGTATGAGCAATCCCAAAGGAACTGGCTGGTAGGACAGAAAGCTGAATGGCTTCATCACCAGTCATTGTTTTGTCATCTTGGCTGCATTTATTTCTGAGGAAAGAACTCTTGAAGACTTGCAAATATTTGCTTTCATTCCCTTTTGTTCCCTTCTAGAGATAAGAAGATTAAAAAAGAATTCCCCATTGATGCATTGATATTTATTTTTAGTTTTGAAAAGAGCTTGAAATTATAACTTGTTATTTATATGAGTATTTGTTTTACATAGATTATTACAATTGATTGTGCTTTTTCAACAGGACTAATTATAACAAGGGTCAGGTTTGGGGCTTGTGTTTTATTCTCCATTTTTTAAAGTTCAGAAGTTGTGCTGTTTTTTATGGCCTCACCTGTTGTTTTACTGCTTCTCCAGTGACAAGAGAAAGTAGGCTGATGTATTAGAAACTGCATAGTGCCAATCAAACCAGTTCTAGCTAGAGGGGTTTGAGTTTTTTGACTAGTCCTAGTGTCCCTGTTGTGTTTCCAGTGAGTTTGCTCCCTGGGTTGTGTTGAGAAAAGCACTATTTTCTGCAAGGGATCTGTCCACAGCAGATATTGCCAAGGCTGTGGAGCAATGGATTGCTGTTAACCCACCTAACCTCTTACAGACCTAGCTATAGTTCTGCAGAACTTTTAAGTGAAGGAGATGGAGGATGGGCAGGTGGATCGCAATATGGCCCGCAGTATTGCAATGGCATTTCCTATGAGCGTGTGATTCTGTTTTAATGGTGGCTTTGACTGAGGCTCTGCATTCCAGCTTTCCTTTTGAGAAGGATAGAAGAACTTGATAGACATACATTGCACAGGTTTCTAGACTGAAATAATCTGCCCTAAAAGAGTTCTGCCTTTCCCCTGAGTTCTAATGTTTTCTGTACAGTCTGGTAATAAGTTTGTTTTTACATTTTTGCTTTGTTTCTATTCTTATTAGTTGTTAACAGGCAAATATCGAAACACCCAAACCTCCATAACAGATAGCTCTGCCATATACAAAGTCAGCAATGACAAGGTAAGTGGAAACCGGTTCAGATTGTTCTATAGTGTTGTAGCTGACTCTTTAGGGTAGGGCACACTTGTTTGAGAATAGATACTCTTAACTCTGGCCTGGCTTTTAGGTGGAGGCAATAAGCTCTGCACAGGTTGAGGCTAACTTCCCACTGTAAGCCTGAATTGATACATTCTTGCCTCCTCCTTTGCCAAAGATAACAGGAGAGTGCCTGAAATCTCCCTTGCTTGGTTGCAGCCTAGACTAGAAAAGCTGGGACACATCAGACAGATTTCAGAGCATCAAAGATGGGGAAACATCAGAAACTGAAGTGGGTTTTCCTGCTTGCATGCATATCTTTTTTTTCTTTTCTTTTCTTTTTTTTGGCTCGTCAGATTTTATTTTTACAGAGAAGCAAAGGATTTGCTTCAGTCTTTTTGAGGAGGCTGCTGGCCTAAACTTTCCATGCTACAACTTGAGATAATTGCTTCTTGTTCTGTCATCTGCCAGATAATTGAAGGCTGCTATTGAATCTTCTCTTAATTTTATCTTCCCCAAATTAAATAAGTCCAGTTCCCTCATCCTTTTTCAGAAGTCATGTCTCCCCGTGAACCATTTTTATTATCCTCTACTGAACTCTCCAATTTTTCCACATCCTATTTGTAATGGGTGGCCCAAAACTGAACACATTACTCCAGATGTGGCTTCAGCAGTGCTGAATAGAGGGAAATAATCACTTCCAATAAGGACACACTGTTGGCTCATATTTAGCTTCTTGTGTACTGTAACCCCCAGGTCCTTCTCTGCAGAGCTGCTGCTTAGTCAGTTGGTCCCAAACCTGTATCTTCTATGAATGGGATTGTTCCGTTTTAAGTGCAGGACTTTGCACTAGTCATTGTTGAGCCTCATGAGATTTCTTTTGGCCCAGTCCTTCAATTTGTCAAGGTCTCTCTGAATCCTATCTCTACCCTCCAGTGCATCTACTACTCCCCCCAGCTTGGTGTCATCTGCAGACTTGCTGAGGATATACTCCACTGATGAAAATATTGAACAAAACTGATCCCAGGACTGACCCCTGGGGCACTCCACTTGAGATTGGCTGCCAACTAGACAGTGAGCTATTGCCTACTACCCTTTGAGCCCAGTGATCTAGCCAGTTTTCTATCTGCCTTAGTCCATTCATCCACTGCATACTTCCTTAGCTTGCCTGTGAGAATGTTGTGGAGGGCCATATCAAATGACTTGCCAAAGTCAAGGTATATCATATCTCCTGCACCCGCAGAGCCAGTCATCTCATCCCAGAAGACAATCAGGTTGGTCAGGCATCACTTGCCCTTGTGAATCCATGTTGACTCTTCCTAATTACTTTCTCCAAGGACTTAGAAATGGATTCTTTGAGGATCTGCTCCATGAGTTTTCCAGGGACTGAGGTGATGCTGACCTGTCTGTAGTTCCCTGGATCATTCTCCTTACCTTTATTAAAGATGGGTACTAGATTTGCCCTTTTCCAGTTGGTTGGGCTTTGTTTTTAAATACCATTGTCTTACAGAGTTGTTTCCCAGAAATGTTAACGTTGGGTGCCTTCCTTAAACCCTTGGCCCAGAAGTTGCAAATGGAGAGCTTTGGATCACTGGCAGTCCTCACAGCAGGTGCTGGTAGCCTGTGGAAAGCTAATTGGCCACATGATGCTGGTTGCTTCACATTTCCATCCATGAAACTTGCACTTTCCCAGCAAAAAGTGCGTTGATACATATTGGTCCAAGTAAGCAATTGGAAGAAGCTGCAAGGAGAATGTTATGCATGCACAATCTGTGTGAGAGGCAGCCCAAGTACTGGCCTATGGGAAGGATAGCATCCATAAGATAGTCCCTAATCAGACGCGACTCATGCTGTGAGAAGGCATAGGGCACACCTTTCCTCACATAATTTCTGGCTGGGGAATTATTAAATCATGTGGAAAGATCTAGAAGAGGACCTGCATAATTAAAGTTTGGAGTATATCTTCCCTCTCCCAAACATTCTTTTAATATTCATAGTCTATACCAATGTTTCATAGTGGCAATGAGACGTGGATAGGCATAAATCAGTGTTTTAATTCATGCCTGATTACACTGAACGTGCTTAGACTTCATGCCTAATAGTCTCTGTGCAAGGAGCCAGTGAAATGCAGCGCTCATGCCTTTTGGGTTCCTGTTGCTGGAGGGAAGAGTAGGTGTGTGCAGTTGCTAGAAATCTGTACTCAGCTCATTTGGACACTTAGAAATCTGTGTTTGAAAACACCTCCCTGCCCAGGGTTTCTTCTTTCTTTTTCTCCATCATCCAGTCCATCATCCTCATCTCTATTTAAAGCAGTGAATGCTGAGACAATAGCTCATTATCCAGGTGAGCCAGTTTTTCCCGTAATCTCAACTCTGTAAAGTTCAAGCAGATATTGTACATACAGACACAGCAGCTTACAGGTGCTTTCCCTGCAAGTCCTACTTTTGCCAAGCCAGCCAGTCCTGGGCAGAATCTGGCCCTCCCTGACTAGAACAATTCTCCCCTTCCTCTCTTTGTACAATGGGCATTCAGGCTACAGGATTCCTGTTGGACTGGATTTGATCTCTCTCTCCTGCCTTGTGCCTCTGTTGTCAGCTTGTCATTATCCAAGGAAAAACTGCTCCATCACTCTTAAGAGAACAGGCTGCTACAAACCCTCTTCCTGGCAATGCATACATCAGCTGCCATGAAGGCAGTAGCTATTTCAAGACTATGGGAAGTCATCCATCTCTGTTAGGCGCCCTCCCCTGGCAGTGGCCATACACTCAGAGCACCAAGTTCCCTAGGCTTTGCCTCCTTAGTTACCAGGTTGTGCTGCTGTTGCTTGCGGCACCCCAAAGTTCCTATTCTTTATCAAGTTATCATGGCTTAGTAGAGAGACCATGCTTCCTGGGGAACCTCTCGGCTGTCGTGCCTGGAACGTTGTAGAATGGCACGCTGGCCTCCCCTCAGCTTCTGGTTTTTTTGACTTCTGCATGGCTGCTTTTACACTACTTTATAACTAGACCATTTAGATTCTTGCCCCTGAGGGGTGATATCCCACCATTGGTGGAGTGAGAGGGTAGCTAAAAATCAAACACATTGGTTGTCCCAAAATGGAGGTAACATTTTACAAGATTGTCTTTATTCTGTTAAGGGCTGCCATTGCACCTGGTTTGCTGTAGCACATTGGTGTTCTCAAGTACCTGGTTGCATGAATTGATGCATGTTTTTCAAGCTGGCCAGAATGTGAAATTCCAGTGTGAGATTCAAACACGTTTTCAGTGTTTTTGCCTCTGTCAGAAGTTCCAGTGACATGAAACACACCAGCACTTTTGCACAGGGAAAGATCTGCAAACTGTTGAAAGAGTTGGAAGGAAGCTATTATGATTGTACCATTAGTTGCTGTCACACTTAGAGAGATAGTAACTGTGTGCCTGCTTATCACCAGCAAATGAACAGTAGATTTAGGGTATATGCAGGAAACAAGGCCTTGCCAAAAGGAGTTGGGGAATTTGAAAGCTGTCCCACTTGCTCTAGGCCTCCACAGGGCTGTTGAATGTATTGTGGGGCTTGCCTTGTTACATAGCTCACTACCCAGCTGTGTGTGGTTTTGCATGTTTCTAGAATAACTACTGATGAAATTATTGCACCCTGTGGTCCTTTTGCAGGGCACTAGCATGACTTTGATTGACCTTCCAGGCCATGAGAGTCTGCGGCTTCAGTTCTTGGAGAAGTTCAAGGCTGCAGCCCGGTAAGTAGTGGAAGAATGGAGATGGATGCTTCAAGCTGTAAGCAGAGCCTGTCCCATCGATATGCTGCAGGGGAGGAAGTGAGCTGGGGCTGACTTCCAACAAATCTCTGGCCTCCTTAGAGCTTTTTTCTTGTACCATGCATCATGTGGACAAGACCCAGTGTCCTGTCTCCTCCTCACCCTTACTGGCTGTGCCATGTCAATTGAGTGTGGTGGAGGGCACACACAGCAGTAGGAAAGGCTGATGAAACTGGCCTGTGTATTTCTGAAGGGAGTTAGGGGACAGTAGAGGCAGGTGTTAGGGATATAATAAATTGCAGGTGGACATCAAACATGGGCTGTGCTCCAGCTAGCACCAAGGAACTGCAGCAGAGATCCTGATGGAGCTCATCACATCCCACCCCAAACTCAGCAGCCTGTGGCAGCAGTAGCTTTGCACGATATCTAATATGCATCCTCTGGCCTCCATCAGAATGGCATCAAGTATCAGCACTGCAGAGGTAGGCATTCAGTGCTGCCTTGAGTGGCATGTTGCTGCCAATAATGATTCATCAGTGCTGCTGTGCTGTGCCTAGATTTTCCTTGGGGGTCTCCTATTCAGGTACCTTACAGTAGCATGGTGTTAGATGCTGTATCTGCAAAGCTCCACCTTTAGACGGAATGTATGTAGGCAGATAGGATTGACCCAAAATTGCACTCCGAATATTTGCTGCGTAAAGAGAGGGCTTTTAGTGCAGATGACTTCTACCAGGGGACAGCAGGAAGCGGAGCTGTGCTTGGATGGAGGCTTTTGGTTGTTTGACATCAACTTTTATTTCTCTGGGAGTCATTTAAGAAATCGGAAGTCCCTGAGACCTCCTTCTGTTTTTGGCCAGGTCTGGACAGGATTGAAATGCTGCTACATTAAACCCTCTTTCTTTTGCTCTGTCTTTTGTTGGTTGCAAACCTGTTGGGCCAGGAATTCTGCTGGTCTGCCATCTCAGCCTGCTGACTTCCTGCAGTCTCTTTAAGGGGCAAAATGTGACGGTGGTAATCGTCAGCCTAAAAGCTTCTGTCAGTAAAAAGATCTCAGGCTTCCTAAAGCCATGCATCCTGCAATCCCCCCCCATCCCTTCCCCCAAGCTCCTGTGTCGCAGCAGTAACTAGGAGTAGCCCTTTGTGAAGATACTTCTTTATTTTTTTAAGACAAAGTAGTAGTTCCTTGGGTTGTGCATAACCTCAAGTAAATTGTTATTGAGGTCTCGGTTCTTTTTTTTTATTATGGCAAGTTTGTACCTCCTACTGGAAATGGCACAGAGGTGGGCATTAAAAGGGACATTTCCCTTCTCCAGCTCCTCTGGTAATCCTCATATTTGTGTAATGTTTTGTCTTTTTTGGCTAAAGGTTTCTTGTTCTCTAGGGTGTTTTGGACTTTCCCAATCAAAGACCATCGCAGAGAGAGATTATACTTATTTTATGACTTAAGCATTTTTCAGGTCTTGTTTATATGAGAAGCAGTGTTTGATTGCTGCAGCTCTGACTTCTGAGACTGCCCAGTGGACTGTGCAGGGACTAAGATACCAAAAACTTGAGACACCAGGGACACAGGATGGTCATAAGTTTAAGGAGGATTTTTCTCCTTTGAATTCTGAGTCGGAGGGGGGGATGTGGTCATGTCAGAGAATCTTTTAGCAACAGAGGCCCTGGTTCTGTCGTGATTTGGCAAAGTCCCAAACTACATTTAAGTGCAAATGCAAGAACGGTGACTATTCTCTGGTGGTAGTGTCTTTCATAGTGTGGCCATAGCATGGCTCCCAGATCCGTGCCCAGGTGTGGAAGCCTGTTTGATCAACTTGGTTTGAGGTTGATTAGCTTTCTTTCTGAGTCCTGGGTTTGAATGCAGCTTGGATCAGAAGTGAAAGTGAATTTGAGAATCTTATCTTTGTGCCTACTGGAAAAGTGAACACTTTCTGCTTGGAAGGGGCCTGGGTTTGAATATGGAGAATGATGAGAGGTGATAGAGGGTTCTTGGAAGTAAACTTACCGGGGGTCCGTCTCTCTCAATCCTGGCCTTTTGAGCCTTCTTGGAGAGAGACCAATTAATGCACTGGGAAGGGCACACTTTAGTCTTTAAATACAGTGTGGTATTAAAGTTGGTGCCATGGTCCTAGAGTAGAACAAATAGGTAAAATTTTGTGCAAAGCCTTGGTCTGTGCTTGATATTTTCCTCTCTAATGAGTACTCCAAATTCCACCCAAACATGGTCATGATTATGGGATGCCCACCCAGAGAAGATTCTTCAGAAATGAGATGTTTGTGACTGGGTTTTGTAGTCTCCAGTCCTGATGCTGTGCAAGTTTGCTGGCTGAATGGCTGTGTTGCTTTGTCACTTCAGCTCCTGTGACCTGTTGGCTTCTGTTTTGGCAGAGCGATTGTGTTTGTCGTGGACAGTGTCATGTTCCAGCGGGAGGTGAAGGATGTGGCAGAGTTCCTGTATCAGGTCCTTGTGGATGGCATGGTATTAAAAAATGCTCCCCCGCTGCTAATAGCCTGCAACAAGCAAGGTACTGTGGGTTGATTCAATGGTTGCTGCCCTATGGGAGGGGGGCCAAGTCTTTCTGGGGTTTCCTCTCAGAACTTGATGTGTTCTGGTGTCTTTTCCCTTGGCCAGCCAGGACACACCATGTCCATATGATGGTACCTTCCCATTCCCTTTGCTCTACGAGAGGCAAAGCAAGTGTATCCTGCCATGTTTGTTAGGAGTCTAGACTCCAGCACATGAAGGCAAGAGTATAATCCAATAGCAAAACCACATGGGAATGATGCTGCCATCACCCCCGTTGCAAAGTTAGGAGGACGGACTGCTAGCTCAGGTGCCTCAAATGACTGCATTTGCAGAGAATTGCATAGAGGCAGCTGCACTGGGAGAATCCTGTGTATGGAAGACCATGTTCCAAATATGAGTGGAGTGAGAACCCGTGCAGAGCTGCCTTTCTGAATTTGCAAGCGGTGGTTCTGTGGGCAGCTGGAGCTGCCTCCCTGCACCAGGAGCATCAGCTCTACAGCCGGGCAGCAGCTTAAATGTCAGCATTGGTTGTGTTTGCTTCTGAAGGCTGCAGCAGAAACATCTGGCTAAAGTCATGCCAGATGTACTTCCTAACTGTACCACTTGGTGCTGGGTATAATTGGGTCAGTTATTGTGGGGGCTCAAGCCTGGTCCTCCATTTTAAGTGACTGATCACAAATTACTTGTTTCCAGTGAAGCAGAGTCTGCTGTCTGCTGAAATCTTGGGAGCAGCATGAAATCAGTAGGAGTTAAATCTGAGACACATCCAGACTGTGGTGTTTGCCTTTCATTGAGTTCGAGAAAACACTTCTGTTTCACAATCTATGCCTCATCAGAATATGGCAGAGATGGTGGCTGCCTCAGAGCCCACGTGCAGCTTCTCTCTCTGGGGGCCAGTGATATGGCAGCTACTGTCATGGGACCTTCATACCCATGTCTAGTCAGCTTTTCCCTACCTTTAAAAGAAAACAGGCCAGCATCTAAATGTTGTTTTTAAAACAGTTTTTTCTTTCTTTCTAGACATGACAATGGCCAAATCAGCCAAGCTTATTCAGCTGCAGCTGGAGAAGGAGCTGTAAGTTTGGGGTGGTTCTGCTGAATAATAATGTGCAGCTCTTTTATTCCTAGCAGTTTCCTTTCCTGTCAACCAAAGATCCCACATTCAAATAGTGAGGAAGTGAACAGTGCATTATAAGCCTGTAAAACAGGGGTGGGAAAAACATGTCCCACAGGCCAGATTTGGCTTGCCAACTGACTGGATCTGGCCTGCAGGTAGGTACCTGCCAAGTGAATGGATCAAGCCCACAGACAGGAGGTGCTTCTGGCTCTGGTAGCCACATGGTGCCAGTCAGCTGGGTCTGCTGGCATGCTGGTTGCTCTCTCTCTGGGCTGGGCTGCCATTAGCACAGAAGCATGAACCCACCTGCAGCTGTAGCATGTGTCATCTTCCCCTGTCCTCCTGAGCCCCAACCTGGTAGCTGCTGGCTGTGTCTACAGCTGCCCAAATGCACCCAGCTTCCAGGATGGGGCTCTGGGCTCAGGATGGTGGTGGGGGCAAGCATGCTATAACTGCAGGCAGGTTCAGGCTTCAGTGCAAGTCATAACACCTAGAGGAAAGGATGGAGAAAGGAGGGGAGAGAGAGGTATGGCCCTCAACAGGTCACTAAAACTCATTAAGTGGCCCACCAGCCCAAATAATTGCCTACCCGTGCTATGAAATATAGGGTGAGAGACCTAGCACTGCTTATCATTGCTAGCTGGAGGAGATTCCTAAATGCAGACTGTTGCAAACAGTTTTGGGGCTCAGAGGATCTTAATTCCTAGGGGAGGGAAAGAAGGGACCTTGTTCCATTTAGCTGTTTCTGAACCACATAGTATTGCAGGCATGGGAGCAGTTGTAAGGTTCTGTTCCCTTGGTCCACATGCATAGGCACATACAGCCCACTGCCCAGGCTGCCCTACTTCATTTGGAGACAACTCCTGCTAATTATAAGATCACATTCTATATTTTAAGTGTCTTCCTTTTTTAAGAGGAGAGGGGACATGTTACAGTTTGACTCAGCTGAGGTGGGGATACCCTGATTTTTAAATCACCTCAGTTTATTGTGGGAAAGTCCAACTAGAAGCTGATTCTTAGCAGAGTTAAAACCTGAGCCTGTTGTTAGGTGCATCCCATCACCATAGGTGGATGGAATCTGTCCAGATGAGATTATTAAGCCGTTTGTTGCTGTACAATTTACTCTGCACTTGCAGCACGAAAAAGTACCCTGTAGTTACAGCAATTTAGGATGGCTCTTCCCCAGCAGGTCCTGTACTGTTGTTTCTCATGCCATGATTCCTCATGTAGGGCACTGTTGAAGACTCTTGGGTCCAACTTAGCCCTGAGACAACTTGGGAATTAGGAGTACAGGAGCAGCACCTTTCAAACTTCACAAGCAATCACTTCAGGCCAAGCAGCTGCTCACTAATCACCTCTTTTGGGACTCTTCCCACTTCTGCCCAGTAGAGAGCAGCAGTGATATTTAAATAGTATCTCTTCCAGCCTAGCTCTATTCCTCTCCCTTGTAGAGAGAAGCAGGTAAGACTCCGGGGGGAACCAGCATAGTTGTTTCCCTTGGTTTTCAGATGTGGCATTTGCTAGTTATTGATGCCATAGGGGGCTGGGTTTCTGTGTGCTATGTGCTGGCTAATGTGTCCACCTTGAGGAGGCCGTATTATTTTAATATCTTGGTCATTGGCTTGCTGGTCTGCTGATCCCTTAGCACTCCAGAGCAGTATCCAGGTGTGGTTGGAGAACTTGCAGCATCTGGTCCCTCATCTGTAAAGCAGCCATCCCTGGAGGGCCCTCTCCTCAGCCTAGTTGGGTTCCAGCCTGCGAGCAGCCAGTGTTTCGGGTTGGCAGAGAAGAGGTATAGAGGCTTTGTTCACACATTAAAAGGAGTGAGGATTTGTAGGGTTGATAAAAGAAAATGGAATGCCTGCACAATCCCCAGCCTGCTGCATTCCTATATGGCCAGGAGCCAAGGGACAGTATGCTCTTTGCATTGGGTAACCTGGTATTGGTGCCCATCTGTCTTGACTCTCCCAGGTCTAGTTCTAGATGAGTTGTGTGAGGCTTCTGTTTTGCTGGAGTTCTTCCTTTTGTGACCTCTGCTGTTTTTAATTAACTCCAGTTGGACCTAGTAGAAGCTGTTGCTGCCCTTCCCCTGGTACAGATAGATGTGGAGCTGGGAGGGACAGTGACTTCAGAGGCTGACTGGGAGGAGTTTCCTCCCTCCCCAGTACAGACTGGGGAACTGGAATGATGCAGTGCAATTTTGAAGGGAGAGGGGTAGTGTTTACCCTGCATGTGAATGTGATCAGATGTTGCTGAGGCCGATGGTCATTTGGATAGAAAGGATTCTTCATGCAGCACCTGTGTGAAGAGTGTGTGTGTGGGGCGAGGGGAAGAAAGTGGACTTCCCTTCTTTCCTTTCAGGAATGTTGTCCTTGCTGCTTCCATGGATGTGCACATGTAGGTGGTTGGAGGGATGGGTCCCTCCATCCACCCTGGCACACAGCAAGCTTTTTCCCCTTAGGCATCTACTAAATCTAGCACAGATCTAGATGCTCTGGCTCAGCTTTTAGACTTCTCCAGTCGAGCAAGATGCTCTTCTAGTACAGGTTCAGTCCCTGCAGTCACGGGACAAGACTTCTTCCCTGCCCCACATTGTAGTGCAGCAGCAGTAGCCGGGCCAGTGATGGTGGTGGCCCCTGTCCTTGTGCCCAGCACTTGGGTGTAGTGCCCATCACCCACCTCCAGTGATGCTCCTGTCTAGGGCCTGTTCCCACACTGTGTCCAACTTATCCTTTCCGGGTGGCACTCTGCATCCTAATTGCTCTGAATGAACTTCCTAGACCATGCTGGTTGTTCTGAGGGGCTGTTCCTGGGGTTGTTCATTTTGTTTTCTGCCTCACTTAGGAAATTATCAGGGACCTCTTCCCACAAATTGAGGCTGAGGTCAGGAGGCAGTTCTTCTATGATGCGCACCACTGACTCACTCTGTAGACTTGGGAAGGTCTTTGCTCCCCAAGAAGTGTGAGGAACTTTGAGATCTGTGGGTGAGTGCTGTCAGTGCCAAGCAGAGTTGTTTCTTGATCCACCTTTCATCTCTGTTGTTTGCCTTGATAGGGAAATCTGAGCCACCAGCTGTTTTCTTTCTGGATTTATTATAATCTATCTCACGGTGACACTTAGGGATTCCCCAGATGAAGTTGGATCCCCATCCTGCTGTCTGTTGTATACCTAGTGAGGACGTAGTAAAGAACTTGTCATCTGAGTAACTAAGATGCAGGCAGAAGGTAGGAGAAAGGAAGGGCAGTATCTCTTATGGAGTCACAGAGAGAACAAGTAAATGGCCCAGGCTCATTCTAGCAGACTAAGGTGGGTCAGGAATTGAGCTCAGGCCTGTTAAATTCTGTCAGTGGTACACATTTATGGCTGAGTATTGCCCTGCTCTTCTGTCATCTTCCTTTCTTTCTCTCCCTCTCCCTTCTCTTCCCTTCCCTTCCCTCCATCTTTTAACATGAGTTTGTGCTTTACTTTTTCCAGAGCCAAATTAAATCCAGCCCATCTGCAGAACTTGCCAGGTTCCTTATTTGCATTGGATTAGCATATTTTTACTGCAGAACGATCAGACCTCAGAATGGCTGAATCTGCTAATCCACTGTCTGAATAAGGGCTGGGGTAATTCCACCACCCTAATTATCCTTTGGTAATCTGTTTAGTTAGCATCAGGCTGTGCTCTTGGCAGGTTAATTGTATTGATGGATAACAAGATTTGTATTACATTGAAAAGGCAGCAGGGCTATTTAGAGCAATATAGCTGCTTATGAAAAGAGGATGGGGAAATGCACTGGAGCTGCAGAAGGCTGTACCAGACAAAAGATTTGGGAAGACTCCATCATAAATTGTCTGTCTGTCATTGCATTCTAGAAGCAGGATTGTGATGGACCCTTTTAAGCTGTCCCAAGCCAGCAGGTATTTGGGGTTTTGCCAAGGCTGCTAAATTATTGTGGGGTGGGGGGAAGATTTCTGTGTAGGCACATACACAGTGAAGTGTGATTCTTCTTTGGGAATATATGTGAGACTTGTAGTTTTCTCACGCTGGTTGGGGGCAAGAGGAAGAGAAATAGTGTGAACCTTCATGAAAAGCAGACACTGCATCGAAGCTTAACTCTATGGGCAAATAAATTATTAACCCCCATTCTTCCCCATCATTTTACCCAGGGCCACATCAATGGGAAAACAAGGCAGGCCTCTTAGTTCAGTATTGTTCTCTCACCTTCTGCTGTAGGAGAATCCCAATGGATATGAGAAACGTTTTTAAAATTCAGCAGCTTCCTTTGAATCTGAGGCTTTTGGGCTTCCAGATGTCATCCACAATCAAACTTGGCATTCAGTGGGATTGTTATAACAGCAGGTTAAGCTTTCTCTCAGCTATTGTGGAAGGACTTCCAATATTCAGTGCTACAAGACTGAGTGGTAGTATAGCCAGAAATTCTTACCTGTATGGCATGTTTGTTTTATTTCTTCAGAAGAGAGTGAGTTTAATTTCAAGAATTGTGGAACCTGCAGTTGGAACCTGGACAAGTTCTGTTATTTCACCTGTAATCCTTTCTGGGGGTTGTCGTGGGAGTATATTTGCAAGCCCAGAACAGCGAAAGGATGCATAGACTTCAAAGCAATGCTCTTGAGGCTGCTGTGCTAAAAATGCAGTCTGTGCTTCTTGTTGATCCAGAGAGCAGGTTTCATGTGGTGACTTTGGGAACTTCCCAAATTTATAGGACACATACTTCATTTCATTTAATTTGTTATATGCTACCTTCCCCAGTAGAGGCTCAGAGGGGCTTATGATAAAAACAGCTAAGTTGCATCTTATGCATGTGGTGTATGTTGTCCCACTTGGACTGCTTGCAGTCTGAGGGACCTGATAGTCACCTGGTTCCAGTTGTCAAGCTAATTTAGGCCTGCTTTACACACATGTGTATGCATAGTTAAAACAGTACAGCCTACACCTCAGACAGATGCAGTCAGGTCAGTGCCTTACACCAACACAGTGTTCTTTTCCTTTCTGTAAAGAGGAATGCGCTGTATAAGGGTACACACTTGGGCATAGGTAACCTTACCAGCCTGGTCAGTAATGGATGATTAAAGCAATGCGTCTTCCTTTGCGTAATTACTTGTGCTTGGCATCCAAGTTATGTGGATGTTAGGCAAACTTTGTTCAGAGCTTTGCTAAATAACTGTTAGGAGGATCATGTATTTTGGACCAAAACCTGTTTAAGCACCTTTACTCCCCCCATCCCCTTGTGAGGCGCACGTCGCATCTGGCCTGCTGGCTTGTACTCTTCCCTGCCCCCTTTTCACACAGACATGTGCATAGACAAGCTTATTCGAGATTGGGAGCATCAGCTCTGAGGACAATGGCTGTGAATCTATGTGAACACAAACTAGGTTTTGTTTACCCAGGTTGCCAAAGTGCTGCTGCCTCATTTCCAGAATGTCCTTTCCTTATCCTTTCCATGTCTTTGTGTGACAAGGTATTTAGCAGGATTTGCAAATTTGTTACAAACTGACAGGGCTGTGCTATGAGCATGTCTGCTGTGGCCTACTTGCAGGGTGCATATAGTTGGATGATTCCCTTGCCAGACTGTGCCCTATGAGGACAGGACACTGCACTGTCTGAACTGTCCCAGCATGGGCCCTAAGGGATCACTTGGCAGTCTCAGTGACGTGCTGCTTTCCCTGTCTGTGTGACCAAATTTTAACGGAAACGACTTGTGAAGGGGTGTAATAAGGGCCAAAGTGTAATGGGCATCACCAGCTCGCCATCCTGCAGAGCAAATATCATCAGCTCCCTGACCTTGCTTTTCCTCCATGCCAAGGTGGAGTGGACGCTTCCACCTCTCAAATGATGGGTCAAGGATTGAAGACCTCTCTTCAAGTGTCAGTGAGAACTTGGCCACCTCTCAACCAGGAACCAACAGAGATCATCAGGTCCTGGCCCATAACCCATTTACTCTGCAGCCACTGGCTTTCGGTCTCTGTCATCTTGCCTGGAGTTTTACTAGATAGTATCAGCTTAACAGCCCTGTATCTCATGCTTTCATCTCCACCCCCACAGGCTTCCAGCCAGAGTCCTATGGTCAGAGTAATATACTAGGTGGTTAAAACGGCTTGGTCCTAGGCTTCCCTAGTTAACCCTAGCTATATGCAAGTGAGTGAGAGAGTTGCTAGGATTTTCCTGTTCCCTAGACCAGCTGCCTGCTGTGTACTGAAGGCATTGCTCCCTAAGGTGCGTTGATGGAATTAGGAAGGTTTGGCAGAGCTGCATCCTGGTGTTTACTGATGGACAATGCTAGTGAACCCCTCATCCCTGCTCTAGCTTACAGTGTTCTGTGCTTCTCTCTCACAACAGCAACACCTTGAGAGTGACCCGCTCAGCTGCTCCTACCAGCTTGGATGGCTTGACCTCTGGCAGCACTGCTCAGCTGGGCAAGAGGGGCAAGGAGTTTGACTTCTCACAGCTGCCCATGAAGGTGGAATTTGTGGAGTGCAGCGCCAGGGGCAGCAAAGGGGATGAAGGCAGCGCTGACATTGAGGACTTAGAGAAATGGCTGGCCAAGATTGCCTGAGAGCGGGGAGCCTGGGGGAGACGGTAGAGACCAGTGAGGGGGAGGGAGAAACTCATGGTGAAGGCATTTGGCATCTAAGAGGAAAGCACTGCTTTGAAGGAGACACCCTGCAATATCATCGTGCTTCAGAGATGATTTCAGACATGGCTCATGGGTGAATGCAGTTACTGGCTCGGGGCTGGGTTTGAGTTGATTTAATAACGTACTTGCTGCTGGAATCTCAGCAGAGCACGGCCCTGCTCTTTACTTTTCAACCTGCTTTCTCTGGGATGCTGACCCCATGGTTTCTTTGGTTCTTGGAATAGGATTTTGGTCAGGGCAGGCAGCCTGTATCAGAGGCAGTTTTCAAAGGGGCAGGTGGCTTATTTTTAGGTATCAGCAGTTGTCTTGGCCTTGAATTCCATGATTGTTCCCAATTTTGTTTGGCCTTTTCTGCTCCCTGGTGCCCATCAAAATTACCATCTTCCCTGTGTGTGGCTCTGACTTCCCATCTCTGCCTTCTCACTGCTTCAGGAGTGGCAAGGATGTGATTTTTGTGTGGATGTGGCTAAAATTCAGTGACTTGTCCAGTTGCACGTGCTCCTGAGAAATCAACTGCTGAATCTATGGAATATATAACAAAAAGTTGCTTAAACAAAGGCTTGGAGGCTCTTCCTCTCCTCTCCCCTACAACAACCCCTCCCCCCCTCCCCCAAACCAGTACTCAGCGTCACGTCTTCAAAGGTGCTTCATTCATGTCCACTTCCAAATGGCAGTGGCCGCACTTTCTGAAGCATGTGATAGAGACTACAGGGATGCTGAGCATCTGCAAAATCTTTCCACTTCTGTTTTGGGTCCCAAGGAGTGTGGAGCACTTGGAAAACCCTGTCTCTTCTAGGCAAGGCAGTTGGTGACTGGGCACTGAGGAGTATCTGAATGTGGTTCTGTTCCAGTCTCTTCTACTGGCTTGCTTATGCCAGCAGTGTTAAGCAAGCACATGCGTTCTATAGGTGACTTCTCAGCAGCCCTGCAGGTTTACCTGGATGAGTAACCTCCCTTAAAGAACACCGTAGTAGTTGTCATTACAATGGTGGCCTAGGCTGAAGTGTGGAGGGTGGGGGGCACAGTCTCATTAGATTGGCAAGGACAAATCACTTAATTTGGATGCAGCCTGAGGTCTGGATTCCCATTTCCACAAGCTACCTGCTCATGCTTGAGTTTGGAAGGGGGCAGGTGCTGTGAATCCACTTGTGTTCAGGAGACCAAACCCCACTTCTGGTACTCAAACATCTGAAGACAGCCTGGCCAGCTAGCTGGGTGCTCTCCCCCAACAAGAATTACTGCTAAGCTTGGGAGACTTATAAAAATGTGTATGAAGATGCTATATACTTGCAAGTTTCTCTTGTATTTGGTTACCTCATATATTGAGTTTAGACCTTAATCCCGCTAGTGGAGATGTGGAGTCTTAGAGGCTACACCAGTCATGCCAGAGCAAGAATAGAGACATTCCCAGTTAAAAACATGTCTGGTTATCAGATGCACTTAGTAATTTTCTTGATATTGCTTCATTTGGAAAGTTGGCTGTACAGCTGGTGGGAGTTGGTAGGTATGTGACTGACTCACATGGGTCTTCCCAGAGGCAAGCTAGGCTGGCCTGGGAACCAGTTTCTCGAACGAGCAGGGACCGTTTTTAGCAGCAAGTTGCATGTGCACGTGTTGGGGTACGAGGCAGCTGCCCTAATGGGCTGGCCGAGATCGGACTTATTGGGGACCTTTCCAAATGGGTTTCTGTCTGCCCCTGCTCCATGGGGGCTCTGGCTACTCCTTGGTCTGTGCCTGGAGTGGACTTTTATGGCAGAACTTGGTCAGAGCAAGCCCTTTGATGCTGGGCTGCCCACATTGCCTCCCCTTTCTTCACTGGGACCTTTGCTACAAAGAGGAGCCCAGTGAACCAGCACCACTGCTCCTGCTTGTTTGTGCTGTAAGTGGACCATCTCTACTGCATCCAAACAAGAGCAGCTGCTGCTCTTACTTGGAGAAGCAGTGAGTACCCTTGTTCACGATGGATGATTCTGGGCTTCCTTTTACCAGGTGCCTCTTCTCCCCCTTACTCTGGCAGATGGAGCAGGAAGGATGGCATAATCCTGTGCTCTCCCAGTGTCGAGCAGGAGCGTGAGATCTGAATGTCGCTCCTGGTATTTCCAGCCTGCTGTTCTCTGGCAACTTCCCTTCTCCAGGTGTGATGGCTGTATTCATCACCACCCAACATGTCCTTTATCAGAAGCTGCATTCAGCAGCCAAGTAGTCTCTTCACGGTGTGTTCCCCTCTCCGCTGGCCCCTCACATTCACTGCTCTGTGCTACCTGGTCCGCTACTAAAGTGCTTCCTGCAAATAGTGCCGTTTCTTCAAGAGATGTTGATTTTTCTGGAGCTGGGATGTGCTTCCCGCACTTGAGCCCCCAGTCTCCTTGCTGCCACGAGTCCTTTCCTCCTGTTTTACCAACAAGAAGCCAGTGCCAAGAATTCAGTCATGTGGTAAATATTGTGGGGTAGTGGCAGCAGGGAGAGAGGTCTCCAAGAACAGCTCCTCCTGGCTTGGTTGTCTTGTTCAGCCCTGCTTGAAGCAAGTCTGATCGGGAGTGCACTGGCTGAGATGGAAATGCAGAGATGTAAGAGTTGGCTGTTGTGCTTCCCATGCACAGCCTGCTCCTGCTCAATTCCTGACCCTTTGTAGGGTGGGGAAGTTGAGATGATAAATGCTCTCAGGTCACAAGACCAAAGCTCTTCATTCAACTGATTTTTGCATTAAGTTGTGCTTTTAAATGTCAAAGTGTGTGCTTTTTCAGCAGCCATGTGTTACTGCGTCTGTCTGTCTTTCGTCATAGCTTGAATTAGCTCACCAGGGCCATGGCTTGGTTCTCTTTACCTGCATCTGTGATGCTGCAGCAAGGCATGATGTTGTCTTTATTTGCCATTTACTCTATGGAGGCCTGCCTCTTTGGCCAAAGCAGGCCAAGTTCCAGCCTGTAGGGTGTCGTAATGCTTGAGCCCATTTTGGTTTTAAATTATTGTTTATAGATATATTTACTTTAGTAAAGAAGTTTGGCTAAATGCTGTCTCTGTCTGTGTGTCCCAAGCTGGGAGCCCCAGGGTCTTGCTGTGTCCATTTCTACTTCCCTGCATGGGACCTTCCTTCTGTGTGTGGCTGTTCTCATCAGCTGTGTCCAAGTGAGCAGAATGTGGTCAGTGGCACAGTAACAGTGCAGCAAATAACTATCCTAGACAGGGATTTGGGGCTAGGGCTATTTTTTTTTTTATGTTGATTAATGAAGGGGCTTGTTTGCTACGATAAATTAGTTGCTAAAGACTTCATCTTCTCAACATGGCAAGGTAAACTCATTCCTGCATGGAGCTCCTGTTTCATCCCTTCCCTCCCACTCTGCAGATGTGACTGCTACAAAGGAAATGCTCTGGATTTTACTCCATAGTAAGGACTGGATGCATGGCCAACTTGCCACAGCTGGCTGCCTGCAGTCCTTGCTAGTACAGTGCCTGACCACTAAGTGGAAGGGGAGCCAGTCTGGGTTGAGCAAACAGGCATTTCAGAATGAAATTTCGGGGATCTGATACAGGCAGTCCTTGACTCCGTGACATTCGAGTTACAATGAACAGCACTTACAACGTTTATAAATTAACACCGTTTTGACTTTCTCACATTGGTTTTGACTTCGCGACACTTGATCTGATGTGACACCACGCCAGCGAACAAGTTTGCTCAGCCGCCCACCTCCCAGTGCCGAACCACCATGCAAAAAGCCCAGCCAAGTAACCTCAAGGAATCCTTCCAAATCAATATGATTGCTATTTACACTATAAATACATAGTTGTAGCTATATTACTCATCAATAATTGATAAGAGTACAACATTCTGGGTTGTTTTTGGTGAAAATAGGGTATCAGGCCTTCCTTCAGGAACCAGTCCCCCATTTATAACATTGTTTCTATGGGGAAATCAGTTCTAAGTTACAACGTTTTGACTTAAGACATGGTTTTCAGGAATTAAATGTGTTGTAAGTGTGAGGACCACCTGTATATAACCATGATTACATGGATGTATAGTTAATCCTCCCTCTCTGAGGGGGTAAAGCCCCTGGTGGAGGGTGATGTACGTGTGTGTGTTGTGTCCACTCCATAGTTACTATAGGGTAAAAATACAATCCATAAAACACCTGGCATTGGTCTGCCCCTCCTGTCTCTGATGGCTTTACTTAATAGGACTCTGAAGCATATGTCGTTTCAGATACTTATCTCAAGGCAAAGAAATAAAACCTCCCATAGTTTGGTCTTGAGCGCTGGACATAAAAAAATAAAGACACTGAAATACAGTTTGAAATTTAAATGTAAAATCCATGGTGCTTATTTCTGATGTGAAATGTTTGTTATTTTTTTTTTAATGAAAAGTTCCTTGTGTGTCTCTCCACCATGCTTCCTTTGGTCCGCATGTGCCCTAAGGTGTCCTCCCTCAAGGAGCGTGTGTCCTGAAATGAGTGGGAAAACAGCCAGGCTGCAGAGAGACTAGTATTGGCCATTTCTTTAGTGCTGGGAGAGAGCTGCCTCAGCTCTTGTCTACGGTTATGTTGGTTTAGCTAAATGAATCACATTTAGTTTAGCTAAATGAATCACATCCTGACAGCTGGATGGCTAAATTCAGCCAGCATGAACCTGGCTACTGCAGCTTGAGCCATATTCAAGGAACAGCCATCAGCTCTGACTGGCGTTGAGATGGCAGTTCAACTTGGGTGAGTCTGCTCAGAGCCTTGCACTGGTTAATTGAACGGGGCTTTGCGATTGGTGATGATGGAGGTCTGGCCATGCTTCAGAGCTGGGTCTGTGATCTAGGGCACAGCTGGGCAGTCGTGCCCAGCAAGACGAGTCAGTGCAGTAACCAAAGTTCAGCACCACCTCTGCACACTGTGGGGCTTGCATGCCTTCCCCTGCCCTGCAGCAGGCACCTGGAAGTGTGTGCATCCCCTCATCCCAGTGTGCTCCTGGCAGCATTCTGCAGTGGGGCTGGCCTGTCCCTGTACCCCTGTCAGCACCTCCATGCCTTCCTTCAAACCTGCTGCAATTAGCACACATTGAAAACGAGCTGTACACACAGTGAGAGTTGGACTCTGTCCAATTCCCATTAGTAGGGATGCATTTCTGCAGCCAGTGGCCTGTCGACTGAATCTCAGCTCCAGCCTACTTGACTGCAGCCTTCTCCTGGGGCCTACTGAAGATTGCCTTGCTTTTTCGAAGCAGGATTCCCTTCCTCTCTGGGCCCAGTGCACAAATATGGGCAGAGCAGAGCTTGGGCTATTGCTGCTTGTTGCTCTGGAGAAGTCCTTGGTGCATGGTAAGTATCTACCCCTCAAACAGGGGTAGAGGCAAGCAACTGGGACAGGGACAATGCTGAGGAGACGCCCAGGGCAGGAAGGGACTAGGGTGAATGTAATTCCTTTGCCCTCTTGCCAGGTGTCTAAGGTGGTAATGAGCCCTTCCATCCCTCCTCAGGAAAGGAGGGGTGGGGTGTCTTCCCTCTCTGACCTGCCAGGGAGAGCATAACTTGCCCCTGCAATTCCCTTTATTAGTGGTCCTCTGCAGCCCCTAACCTTGCAATCCTTAAGACCCCAAAACCCCCTGAGCTAAAGGAGCAAGTCAGCTGTTGGCAGTAGGAGGTTGTTCCCTTGAGAGGCAATGTGCTCAGCTACTGCCCAAATCCAAGAAGTGCTATAAGAGGTGGCAGCAAGTTGTATCATCCCAGCTGCCTGCAGGGAAGCTCAGAGGATGACTCCTCCAGCTCCCACTCCAGCTGCTGAGAAAGAGGCGGCCATGCGTGTGCTGTTTCCTCCTAACCATCAAGCAGCAGGGACAAAGAAGGGTTAAAAGTCCCAAATTTTTGTGGGAGGTGGACAGATTGGCTTCGGAGCACATGAAGGATGGATGCAACTGGCCCTGGGATGAACGCAACCAAGCAGCATTGATGGGAGGCCTGGGGAGAGGTAGGAGACTCCACCAACTTAATTTCCATCTTAAGAGCTGGGGTCACTGTTTGTAACTTGGGCCACGATACTTCTGTCAGGAGGGGAGCTTGGCCTGCACGTTCCTCTTAGCTAGTGGACAGTGGCCCAAGATGGCTTGAAAGAGGCAGTATGAAGGAGCTTCCACCTTTGTTGCTGTGCCCCAGACATGTGCAGCCATCCTGCCCCAAGAGCAGTACCTAAGGTGGCTAATTTAAAGCTGGCTCTGGTGTGTCTAAGTGAGCTGGTGCTCCAGTGCACCCTGAGAGACAGCCCCCACCTTCAGGACCAGGTCCTCACTGCACTCAAGTATGTGTGCCACAGGCGTGAGCAACCAGTTAAACAAGGGCTAGCATACCTCTGAGTTTTTCCAGATATGTCCTTTTTTGTGGGGGTCTTTTGATCTCCATCTGGGAGGTTCTTAAAAATGTGAACAAATATTTGGGATTTTTTTTCTCTGCTCAGCATTGAAGTTTTCCCCAGCACTTCCCAGCTTGCTGTAGCAAGGAGCTGCTTGGGGCTGGGGGGAGTGGAGGGAAGACAGTTGGAGGCAGGGGGTGCCATGTGCATCTGTGCACGCACATGCATGTGGCCAGCATGCAGACAGGCAGGGTGGTAGGAGCAGCAGCCCTGACAGCTGGATGCAGGTAAGTCTTTGGGGAGTAGGGGGTTGGAGGGCCAGGGCTTGGGGGCTGTGGGGCAGGTGAGTCTGTGTTTGCATGTGTGGCAGGGGTGTGTGAAGGTGGTGGGTGCTGCTGGCACTGGGGGAAGCTGTCTGGGTGCTGGGACTGCAGCAGGGCACAGGGCATGGGGGAAGGCTCCTACCCCTCCAGGGTGGGTAGGAGCGGGGGGCCCTTCAGAGACAGCAGGAAGCTGTGTGGCTGGGTTGGTGGCATGGGGACTAGTGCCCTTGCTTGCAGGGTTGGCCAGGAGATGCTGCAGGGCTGGGGGGTGCAGGGGGATGTGGGTTGGGAGTGCGGGGTAGTGACAGCACTAGGGGGCTGCAGGTCAGTAATGAGGGGCACCAGCAGGGACAGAGGGGGCTGCAGGTTGGGAGTGAGGGGCACCAGCATGACCCAGGAGGGCAAGGTACTGTGGATTGGGAGTGAAGGGCACTGGTGGGGGGTGGGGCTGTGGCTTGGGAGTGAGGGGCAATGGCAGGGGCAGGGCACCAGCATATCAATGCCCTGCCCCTGCCCCCCACCTCATTTAACCACTCCCGCACAGGTGTCCTCTTTTTTGAAACTGAAAATACGGTAACTCCAGGTAAAGCTAGCTGAACTGGGGGCTGTTACACTGCCCTTGCTTCTGCTGCACCCCCATGTGTCATTAGCACCACCCAGGGCATAGCCCATGGCTCTTTGAGCCACTTGGGTGCTTTCACAGTGAATTGTGGGAGAATTTGTCTGTCCTTCTAGTCCTCTGGCAGAGAATTGTGGGGAGGCATTGGAGGACCAGCAGCTCGGGAATGATTTAACCTCCGTTCTCACCGTAAAGCAGGAGGGCTACCCTCTGCAGGGAAAGTGTCACCTGGGTTTTAGCACATGCCCTGTGGAAGACCAGCCCTCCCGGCTTCCAAGCTCTGTTCTTGAGTAAGAGGGGTTGTGAGGGCATAGGAGGGCAGTGAGGGGCAGCCCTGGGAAAGGCATAGAGCCCCGAGTCCTGTGATGATGTACACTTAGATGTACAGTCTAAACGGGTGATATGCAAGAGAAGACACAAGAGAATGAAGAGAAGCAGTGAGTGTCCAGAAGCATTGGAGCAAAGCTGGGAATTGAACCCAGGTTTCTTCAAGCCCCAGCATTTCCTCCCTCTTTAAAAGCCTGGCTAATGTGCACAGATTGCTTGTGCAGGAAGTGTGTTATAGATGTCTGCAGCTCACTGCTCCTGGAAGGATCTCAGGTTTGGTACTGCTGGAAATGAAACCTTTCCCAAAGATTAACGTTCACTTTAAAAAATGACTGCAGCAGCACACAAAGTATAGCAGCGTCCACCTACGCAGCACGGAAACTTGTGCAGCACACTAGCCATACGTCAGCATAGCAGGCTTGTCATCTGCATTCACTGTTGCTGAGAGGCATGTAATACAAGAGGACACTGAACGGAGGGCTGAATGAGGCTGCACAAGCTGAAAAAAGCTAGGACCGTCAACAATAATTCCTTGCTGCCAGGAGCTGAAGCTTCCCAGCGAAACAGGCTCCATTGGTGACTGGAATTGATGGCTGCAGAATTAGGGTTTCCCAATGAAGGGATGGAACTGAATAATCACTAGAGCACATGAATTTCCCCTGTCCTGGCTGTTACAAATTTTATTTCTAGCTCCAAAGAGTGAAAGAGATTGGAGGAGAACTATCTTACATTCTTATTTTACCTCTTGAATTTCCCAGAAATACTTGAGAAGCATGGTTGTGAGCAGGGGTAGATCCTAAGGGGGTGCAGGGGTGTGGCTGCAGCCCTATTTTTGGATTGGATCCTGCCAAGGGAACTTCTGGGGATTTAAAAAAAAATCTTTGAAGGCATATAAAAATCCCCCTCCTTCCCTTTCCTGCTGTGAGGCATGTCCCCTCCCCTTCCCAACCAGTTGCTTGGAGGCCTATCCCCTTATTTCCTCTTTCCTCTGTCTCCTGCCTGCTGCCGCAGCTTTCCCCACTCTTCTGGTGCCAGAAAAGCTTCAAAGCTGGTTCTGCACTATTCCCTCTGGGCTGTGCATCCAGGGATGCACCCTGGGACCAGTGACAGCAGCAGAGGCAATGGGAAGGGGGGGGATTACCTCTTCCTGTGCTTGCTTTCAGAGGGACTGGGCAGGGGAGCACATCCATCTCTACTGCTACCACTGTCTGTCTCAGCTGAGTCCTGCAGCAGGGGCTTTAAAGCTTCTTCCACCCTCAGACAGCGGGGAAAGGAGTAGCAGCAGGTGGTGAGGAAGGAAGGAGAAGGAAAGAGAGGTTCTTACTTGCTCTGGGGAGTTTTAAAAAGCCCCCAGAGGCTTCAGGTGTGGTCTGCCCACATCTGGGGTGGGGGAGAAGGAAACTGGGAGTGGTGGTGCAGCCACCCCAGCAGTGCGTGTGGCTGCTCCTGCACCCCACTTTGCCAGATCCTGGATCCACCTCTGGTTGTGTGCCCTACACTGTCCATGTCTGGTGATTTGTGTTAGTGTTTAACGTCGCCACAGAAGAACACAGTTTAATGTGTTAGTTTGTGTTTACTCTTTTTTTCTGGAAAATACATCTTTCTTAAGGCGGTTGCCCATTTTTTGGAGGAAAAATGGAAACTTTGGGGGAAAGTCAGTTTGACTTCCGGGTTTTCATTGGAAAGTTTCAGCAAAAAAAGATTTAGAAACAAAAATGCTTCTCTTCTGAAATCTGCTGAAAAACAGGGTTCTGAGCAGCTGCAAGCAACAGGGGGAAAAAACAGCTTTTTTTTTTCTTTCAAGAGGGAAATATGAGTGAACCTTGTGAGCTGCAGTCAGAGTAACTTGCCCACAGGGAGAGGTTTTCTAACCCTCCTTCAGTTAGAGAGAGGATGGTTTATGCCCTAGAGCATCTGGCCCGTTATTTACTTGCTTGCCTTCAAAGTTTTCAAGTCCTAGATTTCAGTCATTGATTTTTAATGCCAATAGCAACCATTCAATTATTTAATCTGCCTTTCTGTATAATGCAGGCCATGGACTGTCACATGATTACTCCTGTATTGAACCTCATCATTTGTGTTTGACTAATGAGAGGCACCTGTACTAGAAAATGATGACCTTAATTTCTTTTCTTTCCCTGCTAAAACAACAAGGATTTTAAAAAAGGCATAAAATGAGCTAGTATTTCTGCCTGACAGCTCACTCCTTGGGGCAAAGACATGTCCATGGAAGGTTACAAAATAAATCATGTACCCAAGCAAGTGGAAGAGCTTTAAATGGAGCCGTTCTTGTCTCTCGGTGACATGCGTCAGGGTTTCCAGGAAGCACGTAGTTGTGTATGTCTGGACCATGTATGTGTGTGGGATGTAGGAGTGCTGGGATGCTCCGTGTGGCGAGAGGGTAGGGTGGTGAGCTCTGGCTAAAGGGGCCGGCAGGTAGGAAGTCTTTGAAGCAGATGCAGATGGGATGGGTTTTCTGAATGTTTGGTTGGGGCAGTCCTGGATATGGGGCTGGGGAGTGTTCCCAGTCTTTCAGTGAAGTGGGTTGAGTTCAACAGGACTACTCATCTGCACAAAATTACCTGTACATGTTCTTGAATGTGGGATCAGGCCTGTGGGCCATCAGTGGGTGTCGTTGTCATACTCCAAAGTCTGGCTACTTCAGCTTTTATTAAAGGAAATTGGAGGTGAGTTTGACTCAGACTTTTTGGAACATTTGAGGCCAGATAACGAATGGTGTAAATGGGCTGAACTGTAAGGGGGCTGTAAGGAGAGCTGGCTGTACTTCAAAGAAGCCTTACTTAGTGTGGGAACAAACCATCCTGATGTACAGGAAGATTAGTGAGTATAGCAGAAGACCAGCTTGGTTTAGCAGGGAGCTCTTCAGTAAACTCAGTCACAAAAAGGAAGCTTATAAGACATGGAAACTTGGAAAAACAACTAGGAAGGAGTATTGCCCAGGCATGGGGAAATGAAATCAGGAAGGCCAAAGCATAATTGGAGTTGCAGCTACCAAGAGATGTGAAGGTTAACAAGAAGGGTTTCTATAAGTATGTCAGGAGCAAGAGGAGGATCAGGGAAAGTGCAGGTCCCTTACTGAATGGGGGAAGCAATATTGTGACAAAGGATGTAGAAAAGGCTGAAGTGCTCAATGCCCTTTTCACCTCAGTCTTCAGAGGCAAGGTCAGCTCCCAGACTACTGTACTGAGCAGCACAGTTTGGGGAGGAGATGAGCATCCCTCAGTGTTGAAAGAACAGGTTAGGGGCTACTTAGAAAAGCTGGATGTATACATACCCATGGGGCTGGATGAGATGCACCCAAAGGTGCTGGTGGAGTTGGCTGATGTAACTGCAGAGCCATTGGCATTCATCTTTGAAAATTCATGGTGATCAGGAGAGGTCCTACATGATTGGAAAAGTGCAAACATAGTGCCCATATTTAAGAAGGAGGAGGAGGAGGATCCAGGGAACTACAGACCATTCAGCCTCACCTCAGTCCCTGGAAAAATCATGGAGCAGATCCTCAAGGAATCCATTTCTAAGCACTTGAAGGAGAGAGGTGATTAGGAATAGTCAGCGTGGGTTCACCAGGGGCAAGTCATGCCTGACCAACCTGATTGCCTTCTATGAGATGACTATCTCTGTGGATGCAGGGAGACCTGTGGATGTGGTATACCTTGACTTTAGCAAGGCTTTTGATACAGTCTCCCACAGCATTCTTGCATGCAAGCTAAGGAAGCATTGGTTGGATAAATGGACTGTAAGGTGCATAGAAAACTGGCTGGAGCATTGGGCTCAGACAGCAGTATGGCTCAATGTCTAGTTGGCAGCTGGTATCAAGTGGAGGGTCCCAGGGGTCAGTTCTGGGGTCAGTTTTGTTCAATGTCTTCAGCAATGTTCTGGAAGATGGGGTGTAGTTCACCCTCAGCAAGTTTGCAGATGACACCAAACTGGTGGGTGTAGTAGATATGCTGGGGGGTAGGGCTAGGAGCCAGAGTGACCTAGACAAATTGGAGGATTGGGCCAAAAAAAATCTCATGAGGTTCAACAAGGACAAGTGCACAATCCTGTACTTAGGACAGAGCAACCCCATGCACCAGTGCAGGCTGGGGGCTGACTGGCTGGGCAGCAGCTCAGCAGAAAAGGACCTGGGGTTTATAGTGGACAATCAGCTGAATATAAGCCAGCAGTGTGCCCTAGTTGCCAAGAAAGCTAATGGCATATGGGGCTGCATTGTTGGAGTGTTGCCAGTAGATCGAGGGAAGTGACTATTCCCCTCTATTCAGCACTGATGAGGCCACGTCTGGAGTACTGTATTCAGTTTTGGGTCCCCCCACTACAGAAAGGATGTGGACAAATTGGAGCGAGTCCAGCAGAGGGCAACAAAAATGGTGAGGGTGCTGGAGGACATGACTTATGTGGACAGGCTGGGGGAACTGGGCTTGTTTAGTTTAGAGAAGAGAAGACTGAGTGGGGTTTTAACAGCAGCCTTCAACTACCTAAAGGGGGTTCCAAAGAGGATGGATCTGGACTGTTCTCAGCGGTGCCGGATGACAGAACAAGAAGCAATGGGCTTAAGTTGCAGCAAGGGAAGTTTAAGTTAGATATTAGGAAGAATTTTCTCGCTAGGAGGGTAGTAAAGCACCGGAACAGGTTACCCAGAGGTGGTGGAAGCTCCTTGGGGGTTTTCAAAACCCAGTAGACAAAGCCGTGGCTGGGATGATCTAGCTGGGTCTGGTCTTGCTTTGAGCAGTGGGTTGGATTAGATGTGCCCTCCTTATATCCCTTCCAATCCTAACTTTCTGTGATTGTGATTTTATGATCAGTTCATACCAGCTGAGGGGCCAGCTCAAAGGCTTTGGTGTTTGGTTAACATGTCTGAATAAAAGTAAGTCTTGAGGATCTGAGAAATGCAGGACTGGAAGGGCTCTCAAAGAGATCAGCCTCTAGATTGACCCCGTGCTCCGAGGCAGGCTTGTGTGCGCTGCAACTGTCCCCGTTTGCCCAACCTGTTCTTACTCCTCAGTGAAGGAAGTCCCGCATCCCTCGGCAGCCTGCTCTAGCGTTTCACCACTCAAGCAGGAAGGGAGATTTTCCTGCTCTCCAATATAGGTCTGCTTTGTACTGTAAGCTCACTTCTTATCCTTTCTCTGGTGTTCACAGCATTTTTTTCCCATAACAACATTTTATGTATTGGCAGGCTGATGTCATTTGCCAGCTCTCTGTCTTCTCTTTCCCAGACTGAGCCAGCCCAGTTCTTTCAACCTTTTCTCACAGGTCATATTTTCCAAACCCCTTAGCATGCTCACTGTTTTCCTCCGGACTTGATCTGTCTGTAACTTTCTTAAAATGCAGGGCTCAAACCCGGGCATGGCATTTCAGCTGAGGTCTTGCCAGTGCTGAGTCAAGCAGAATAGTTATCTCCTGTGTCTTCAGCACAACTCTTCTGCTACAGCTTCCCTGAATAAGGTTGGTTTCTTACCCAACAACAGCATGGGAAGCAGGGCCTGAATACAAAGGCCCCCCTCCCAGAGGAAGACTTTAACCACTAGGGTCTGACCTCTTAATTGAAGCGTGTTGAGTTTTAAAAAAGCAAAAAAGCTGGGAGAGCTCATGATTCTCACCCCTGAGACTGTCCTACATCAGGGCAGCCCAGTGCGGGGAACCGAGCAGTCTCCTCTGTGGCTGGCCTGTTGTTTTCAAGCAATGTTTCCAGCAGCTACTTATTATTCAGCACCTTACCGTGTTGTCAGCAGTACAGCCTCCCTGTGGCTTTGGCAGGGAGTCTGTGACGGGTGGATGAAATACAGAATGCCCCTGGGGTCTACATCCTTTCCCTGGAAAACATGCAGAGAAGCATCAGGTAGGCAGCCAGGTCACGGGACTGCAGAGAGGGATGGGGATCTTGCCATTTCATGACTTATTTTAGGAAATGTAGTTCCCCAGTATTCAGGGAGTAACTGCTACTTCCCTGCCTTGTGTCCTGCACTCAAGAGGGCTGCTTATTGCTTTTAGCTCTAATTCTGCACTTGTCTGCAGATGTGACTCAGCCCGTAGTAGCAGCTCTGATCTCTAGCTGTTGACTGTAGGGTGAGGGCAGTTCCCAAATGTAGGTGCAAGCCTCTGTGGGCACATTTATACATGATATTAGTGCACCAGAATTTATTGCTCCTGGGTGCAGCATCTTTATGTGCCTGGGACCGCAGCACATTGAGTCGGGTCCAAGCAGCCCCAGCTGACGGGGTCCCTGAGGGTCAGCCTGCCAGCCCGGAGCTACTCCTGCCTGGTTCAATGTGCTGGGGCACAGGGATGCTCCAGTGTAGGGCTAGTTCACAGGCATCCCCACACTGAAGCACCTTTGTACCCCAGCCAGCCAAGACAGTGCCTACATGTGTGTTGCAGCGGCATAAATTACTTTGCCATAGGACAGTACTTGTGTTGGGCAGTACTGTCCTATGGCGAAGTCGATTAGTTTTCTGCGGCCTAATAATGCCATACGTGTAAATGGTGATGCTTTACTGTGGAGCTAATTAGGCAACTCAACAGTAAAGTGCATGTGTAGATGCCCCCTGTATGTTTCTAAAACCTTTTTCTCTAAAATGCCACTGGTGGTGGACTCTAATCTGAATCCAGCTTTGAACAGAAAGAATATGACAGAGCAGCTGCTCTTTACAGATACTCCTGACCTGGGAAAGATGCACTGCAGCTTCTGTCTCTGATTTTACTGGTTGGGATCAGAGGTCATCCGCACAGGGCTGACTGAATATGGAGTGGTGGGGGAGGCAGTCTGCAGCTGCTGGTATGAAAGCAGCTTTCTGATACTACCAGAGAGCTAGTGCATTCGGGTGCACACACTTTGTACTGAAGATGGCAGTACGTGCTTCAGAGGAACAATAAGCAAAACAGATCCTTTCTGAAGTGAGTGTGTGGAGTTTTACATCATCTTCCTGTCTTTAGAAGAAGTGCTTTTTTAGGAACGATAAAATCAGGTTCTTTAGCCTGGCTGTGGTAGTTGGTGGCTATATTGAGATGCATTTCAGTACTTTGCCTTAGCAGGGTGCCAAGCCCAGCTGAGCTCCAGATGTTTCTCAGAAGTGCCCTTTTGTCATCTATTCCTTCAATTTTTTTCTTGACAAATGCATTGTGGGAGCAGCTGCCTCCTACAAACAGTCTGCTAGTTAGCAGATAGCAGACTAGACTCCCGGTGTTCCCACAGACAGTGGCCTTATCCAGATGAGTGAAATGCTGACCTGCAGCTTAGGAAACAAATCCTGTTATTAAAGAAAAGAGGCCTTGTGACCTAGCCGGTTCAGCATCTGTTCAGCTCACAATGTTGGCTGCCATGTGGGGGTGCTAAACGCACTGCAATCCCTGTCTTGATTCCCTGACAGCTGGAAACAAAGCAAATGATGTTTCTGAGAGGCAGAGGGAGAGGCTGGTGATGTCTTTTTTTTGGGGGGGGTGGGGGGTGCTGTGTAAATGATGCAAAGAGACGAGTATCCCCAAGTTGTGGTAAAGAAGAAATGATCTGTGGCTGTGTCATTCAGGAAGTTCAAGGTGAGACAGGTCTTAAGGAGTGTCATGCCAGAGAAATATCAAGGTGAGAAAGGAGCAATCAGAGTTTTTCCCCCAGGGTAGCTCCAAGTGTGTACCTTTATAAATGGGGCAGGGAGCAGGTGCCAGGAAACTATCTGCCCATGACCGTATCTTTGAGAGAGAACCAACTCCTGGGTCTACATTGCGCATTCTGCCATTGACTTTCTATTTCATAGAGAAGTAAGGCTGGAAGGATCAAAAGATCATCTAGTTCAACCAGGGATCAAACCTGTGATCCTGGTGGTGTTAGCACCACACAACTTCATTGTTCAGTGTTTGGTCATGGATCCAAAAGACTGTCCTCAGGTGTTTGGTAGATAGGGTGTTCCCTGACTGCTGCATTGAGCAGTTTGATGGTGCTTTCTCTGTACTCTGGAAAAGCAGAGGCCTTGGGGAGCTCCTTGGCTTCCACGGTAGCAGTCCAGGATTTGGCAGGGGCTGACTTTCTTTTTATTTTGACCTCTGAAGTCTTGCATCCTGTGAAGTCTTGCAGCCTCTGAAGTCACTGCCTGTTGCTACAACAGCATCTAAACCAGAGCTGATGGGAAATCTTCAGATGAAGTCTAAGTCTCCATCCATCAAATAAAAAGCTCCTTACAAAAGGAGTGATTTCACTGAGAACGCTAATGAAATACTGTCATTGCAACTTCAGCATTTCCCACTGCTTTTTCTTCATTTAGTTGTGTTTTGGCTTCAGCATTGTTTCAGCTTTAAGCTGGAAAATGCCACTGCTCTGTAGTCTTTTACCTACGTCCCTTATGTCTTTCCACTGGATGAGTCCAGTCTGATTCCAAATGATTTGGTGTAGTAGCCATTTCAAGTCAGCATTTCCTTGTAACTGAGGGCGGGGGAAGCAAGGTGCTGCTGTGTTTGATGGTTACTTGTGGGGAGGGTTTTCCCAGCACAGCAAGATAGTCAGATCCTTTCTCTAGTTCTCATATTGGTGCTGGATGACAGTTCTACTCTTGTGCATGCCTGCTCTTAGCCATTGATTTCTTGCCAAATACCTAGATGGGGTAGAAAGAGTGTAAACCAGCAGTTGTCATGGTTTCTCCCTTCCCCCCAAAAAATATAACTTCAATTTGCTGCTGAAAGCCCCTGTTCAAGTAGCAAAGTGCCTCTGTTGGGGGCTGTTAGAGAATCTGGGAGACTCCAAACCAGGGCTGCAGTCTTCTGAGGACTGCTTTAGAGTAGAGGCAAAGCAAGAAGGGTCCTTCTAAATGGAGAAGCTGTCATGGAAGATCTGCTGGAAATGAGCTGATGTGCCTTTGCCCAGGGCAGAAAGTCCCTCTGAAGGGAAGATGGCTGCTCTGGGTGCAGGCCATGGTGTTGAGAAGAAGAGGGTTTGCATGGGTCAAGTGCCACATAAGGTGCTTGCATTACTACAGCTCTGGGCTGCTCTCCAGAGTCAATTAGGTTGCTATAAACCTATGATTGAATTCTGTAGTTCTGGAAAAGAACTGGCTCCTAATCACAGCTCACAGGATTGGGAGCAGGGGAAGTCGCTGCTTCCATCTCTGCTGGATGTTGTTTGTGTGGAATAGTAGGGGGAAACTGCAGTGGTCCCGTGCTGCATTGACACTGTAGCAGCAATCATGACCAGATACACTTCCCAGCTTCTTCCTTGCCAAAAGCAAACAGGCCAGCTCCTGGGCTTGCAACCTTTTCCATCTTGATGCTGGGGCAGGGGCAGAGCTCTTCATCAACTGTGACTTAAGACCTGGTCTGGGCCATGCCTGCAAACAGTTGGAGACATCAGGCATGATAAACCACGTGGAGCAAGACCATGGCACAAATGTTTGGCCAAGTGGTAGCTCGGAAGGGTGCCAACAGACAGCAAGTCTATAAGAGAAGAGAACTTGATGTCCCTAGTGCTTTCCATGGTTTCACTGCATATGTCAGCAGGAGAACGCAACAGACCTTAGTGAGATATGACGGAAAGCACTCTGACCTTGATGCTAACTACTAATGGTGCAAAGCTTTGTGCTGGGCATAGGTTTCCTTTCTTCTGCATGGACAGTGATGGCTCCAGCTGGCTTGTCTCTAGCTGCTTCTGTTTTCTTAACAAAGCAGTTCCAGGTCTCTGTGTGGCTGCGAAGAGGGCAGTACAGCACGCACTGCCTCACTGAAGGTGAGAGGGTGCACCTAAATGGTTAGTGGTTATAGCCCATGGAGTCATCAGCAAAAAGACTGGTGGCAGCATACCCTTTTTCTACAGCTTGTCTGGCTCAGCAGCTGTGGGTATGAAATACAACACATGTCTGGTAACATCCTGGACAAATGTTGTGCTGCCATAGAGTAATAATTGAGGTCCCACCAAATCTTTGCTGGGCAAAAGGCAAAGGAAGCTCATGAGAGTTGCTTCCAGCTCATCCTTGGCCTCCCTTGTTGGTTATGGGGGAATTTCTGGATCCTGATACAAAAGTGCAGAAACTGCTGACAGTGGCCAGGGAGGTGTGCAGCTGCTTCAGCCGCTGAGGGCTGCAGCCCTGGGGACCTGCAGGGCTCCTACAAACCATCTGGGCCAACAGATGAAACGGGTGGAGGGAGATGAGGTGAAACTCCATCTTTTCCATAGTGGCCCTTAGGACTGCAGGAGATCTCCTGGGTCACCAGGTCCAGTCTGCTGCTGTTGCACCCAGCTGCATCCTATGATCCCTTTCATTGTCTGATGAAGCCTCCACTGCTCCTACTGGGAAGCTATTGCAGAACCCTCTATCTGGGATCTCTTGAGCATATATTGACAAACTTTTATAGGAGCAGGGCATTGGCTATCATGGTTCCCGAGCTTCACCTGTGGCAGGTTCGGGTGTTAGGTCTGTCATGTCAATAATCTTATGTAGAATTTAGATTATGATTTGTATGGGATGGTTTGGATAGAGATGAGCAGGGGACTGGACTAGATTAATAGATTCATAGATTGTAGAGTCAGAAGGGACCACAAAGGATCATCATGTCCGACCCCCTGCCCCTGGCAGGAAAGAGGACTAAGGTCAGATGACCCCAGCCAGGTGACTATCTAGACCTCCAAGCTAGACGATAGCACCACCTCCCTTGGAAGCCCATTCCAAATCCTGGCCACCCTTACTGGGAACAATTTCTTCCTAATATCTAACCTAAATCCACTCTCAACTAGTTTACACCCATTATTCCTAGTCACTCCCTGGGGCGCCTTAGTAAACAGCACTTCCCCTATTC
>JAGPOW010001603.1:275346-309169 GCA_030014935.1 Caiman crocodilus | reverse complement strand
ATATATATATATATATAATATATATATGTATGAAGGCCAACGGTGGAAAGCTTCTGAGTCTAATGGATTGAGAACACTTATTAAAATCCAAATTGGCTACTGTCAGAAGCCAGCTGTCAGTAGACAAGGGCAGGCATGAGGATTGTGAATGGTGATAGGCAAGTATATCTTGGGAAGGATCCAAGAAAGGGGGACTGGACTCCCACACTGGACTCTGAGCCGTTTTTCCTCTCCGACTGCAATCAGATCTGCCTTCATTCCCCTTGTTTGTGTTTTTAGATAAACACTGTTCTTCTCCCTCCCTTTGCAGATACAAACACAAGAGCTGAAACACAACACATTGCTTCTGGTTTTGCCAAAGACTTCCTCTTACCATCCCTGACCCTCTGGAGCAGTGCCCACCTGCAGTCATGTGAACATTCCTCAAGCCGTGTATAAACGCTGAACACCCAGGAAAGGGTCTGCAGCAGCTTGCCTTGGGAACACCTGACACAGCCCCACTGACTTCGATGGAGCTACTGGGACTTGAGGAGCTGCTTTCCTGCTTCCCTCTGCCCACAAGAGTGGCTCCTGAGCTTAAAAACATCCATGCATGCTCAGAGACACTTGGCTCAGGGTGAGTATTCAAACAAACAGAGGGAAATTCCAGTTGAAGGAACCATGGGAAAGCGCCCCAAAGGAAATAGCCAAAGGAGTCCAATGACAGATACACAGCTTCAGAGACAAACAGGATATGAAATGGAGGAAAAAGGAACAGCACAGCACTGGAGGCCTGGATGGAAGACAGATGAGGGAGAAGCAAAAGAGAAGGGGAGAGATGGAACAAGGAAACTGAAATGATAGATACAGGGCTTGCTTCTGTTGTACAAGACAAAGAGTTATTTACAGAGAACATCTCCTTCCTCACACACTTCCCAATGACACACACCCTGCGCTGCCTCCCTATCTCCTTAGGAAAATGCCAAATGCCTCTAGGATGCTAACTCTCACATCCCCCTCACCCACAGCAATTTCCAGTCCTCTTCAAGAGAAGCGAAGGGCAGAGTGGGGGATGAGATGAGGAGCAGGAATTCCATCCACACCGGCAGAATTCAAATGCTCCTTATTCCTGGTAGCTTCAAAGTGTGGAGCAGGTGCCACCAGCATGTCCAACAAAACCAGTCTTTCCAGTACCAGTTTCTAGCCATCCACGGCATGCCATCCTCCTCTGCCATCCAAAGCTCAGATGCAGAGGAGAGCTCTGTACCTCTTCACTTTCAGCTTCTCTTTTCTCCTTTACTGGGGATTTCCAAGGGCAGGGGAAGCTTGGAATAGCCTTTCCCAAGGCAAAAGCTTCAGCAGCACTGCCCAGCACTCTAGCAGGCTCTTCCTTCCAAGGGGCAGGTGAGATCCAGCTCTGCCACAATGGAAAGTGAGCAGCATGCACAGATGAACATGGACACCAGCTGCGACTTTGCTCCCAGCCCTCGGCTCATGGACTTGCTGTGATCTCTCTTGCATACCCTCCCCCAGTCTCCTCTATCCATGAACACACCACAAAACCATCAAGGGAGAACAAGTCCCAGCCAAGACTCCCAGTAACTGAAGGGCACTTGTACCAGCAGATGCTTTCCGCCAACATGGCCTGCAGGGGCAGAGAGGACGGTGGCCAGAACCCAACCTCCCTTAAATCAAAATTTCTACCATGTCCGACAGGTCGAGGGGTCTGGCAGAAGCGAAGGTCTCTGCAAGAAAACAAAGTTGGGACTGTAAATACCTTGTGGCACCTTGACCTGATGCCAGCACAATGGGGCCCTTGTGCACACTACAAAGACAAACTTTGCAGCTGAGCCCAACTTGAAAATGAGGTGAGAGACCCAGGTTCTACATAAGTGATGAGCAATATGCAGGACCCATTTAAGAAACCATCATGGGACCTGTATTTCAGAGTGCAGAGGAATTACCGTTGGAAAATCAGGTCCATTTGGAAATTACTAGCTGCTTCTGTAAAGCTTGTTTACACTACAGAACTCTCTCCTGGCAGCCAGCACTTCTACAGCCCATGCAGAGACATCATCAGCTGCACTGGGCCTTAATTCTAACCAAATGGGACATCAGATGAAACCCAGCTCCTTCTATTCATCTCACCAGGCCCTGGTCCCTCAAGCTGCCAAAGGCAGAGACCTTTCCTGGTCTCTTTCAACTGGTTGAAGAGCCTGGGGACAGGCAGTGAGGGAGAGGTGCTGGAAGATTCTTCAGCACAAGATCTATGCACAAATAGTTGGGGGACACAGCCTTGCAGACTCCATCCTCCAAATACCTTTAGGGTAAAAGCCTGATTTTCCTGCCAAAGGGAGGCAGGTAGTAGCCTGCCATGCATCTGAAAAGCTGGGTTTCCTTCAGGTCTCTGGCCCCAGAATGAAGCCATAAGGCAGTGGTCACCAGCCTGGGAATCCTAATCTACAGGTAGATCCCAGAGCCTGATGGTGGATCCTCGGTTGTGGGGAAAGCTAGGCATGCACACATGTGCACACCCACTGCCCCCAGCCCCAGCAGGTCAATCTGTGGAGGAGAGAGGAGGTGGGGGCCAGATAGAGGCCCCCAGTGAGTGGCTGACCGTGCAGCCCAAGAGCAGGGAAAAGTAAGTGGACTTGGCCAGGTGGTGGGAGGATTGTAGCCTAAGGAGGCTCCTCCAGGGACATGGGAGACTCCCTTCCCCACCTCTGTGGGGGCAGAGGTGGCAGAGGCTGCTGCCACTGTGCCTCGAGTCCCGTTGGACTCGGTCCATGTGGAGCTGGTCACATGTAGGCATGGCTCAGCTCAGCAGCAGGGACTCATGTGGGGGTGGCCCTGGCTCAGCTAGGTCTGGGAAGATCTGGTCATCCAGGGGTGTGTGGGGGCTCCCACTGCTGGGCACAGCCTGGTGGAGGCCCTGGGGGCCCACACCCTCACCCCCACTTGTGCTCAGGGTGCAATGGACAGTCTGCAGCAGCACCTGCCTTGTCCTGATCACAGGTGGGGGGGCATGGGCCCCCCCAAGCCCTTTGCTGGGCTGTGCTCAGCAGCAGGAGCATGCCCCACACATGCCTCTGGACTGTGGAGAATAGCCAGCTGAACCAGGGCCCAATGCCACATTTTTCTGGCTGCCAAGTGGGTGCAGCTCAATGCAGCCACAGCACTGAAGTGGAATCAGGCCCCATCCCAGCCAGGTCTGGGACACTCCACAGTCCAGGAGCACATGGGGCATGAGGCAGGGCAGTAGGTGGGGGGCACGGTAGATCCTGGGGTGGCCTTTCATTCCAAAAAGTGATCTTCGCTATAAAAAGGCTGGGGACCATTGCCATAAGGAATAAAGAGAAAGTCTGAGAGATATTCCCTTCCTACTTTACCTCTCCTTTCCTTTCTCTCTCATCTCTTTCCACCCTTTTTTCCAGTCAAGATGCTCCCAGTCTACTATGCCCAATGTGTCTCGTGCCCACAGTTAGTCCCTACCACAGCAGGGGCTGCACCCTGGCGAACAGGATGAAGTACCCCACTCCCATGCTCTCCTCACAGCTATGCTGAGCTTGGACAGCACTCGGGGCAGATGGAAGGGAAGTTTGTGGATTTCCCACCTCACAGGAAACCTGTACTCAGATCTGTACACATCAGAGTGAACGATGGCCCCAACTCTGTCTGGTGGGGACTGGGGGAGAGGGCAAACACAGCAGGCGGGACTTACCCAATGAGTTGGCTGCACAGTTGCTGCCATCGCGCTGGGGTTCAGGCCCATCACCCTGAGTGCCCAGGCTGTTCTCTGACACACAATCTGTCTGCGTGCTCCCATCTTTGCTGCCGTGCTTGGGGTGGAAGGGGAGAGGCCCACAGGGAGGCAGGGCAGGCGTCTCTTCCATGGGAGCCTTGCCTGCTGAAGGAGAAAGAAAGCTGTCACCTTCAGTTGGAAAAGGTTTAGATGAGCTTTGCTGGATCTAGGCTTTTCCTAGGTCAAGTGGCACTGGCAGGGCACCCCTGTTCTCAGTGGTGGCAGATGACAGAATGAGGGGCAATGGTCTGAAGTTGTAGCATGGGAAGTTGAGGTTCGATATTATGAAAATCTCTCTCACTAGGAGGGTGGTGATGCACTGAAACAGGTACCCAGAGAGGTTGTGGAATCTCCATCCATGGAGGTTTTTAAGACCCAGCTAGACAAAGCCTTGGCTGGGATGATCTAGGTGGGGCTGGTCCTGCTTTGAGAAGGGGGTTGGACTACATGTGAACTCCTGAGGTCCCTTCCAGCCCTCATGAGTCTGTGTCGCCGGCCAATCTGACAATTGCCGTTATTCTGGTGTTCCAAGCTGCTGCCCTCACTCTGCCTGAGGGATGTTGCACTCAAGCTGCTTGCTACCCAGAGCCCCCTCTGACTAGGAAACATCCTGGTGTGGGGGAAACAAAGGATGGCCACAGAATGGAAGCATTTTAGGAAGTGCCACAGACCAAAGGAGCTCTCAGGCAGGGCTTTAATACTGATCAGAGGGGTGAGCTTGCCAGGAATGCCTCAGCTGCAGAATCCCCTCAGCACAGGCAAGACTCTCCACTCACCTGGACTCCCTTTGGAAGTAGTTTCATTCAGCCGCTCACAGTGAGTATTGCCTTGCCAGCACTGGGCTCCAGAGACTGCAAAGATGGATGGCACGGATTTGGCTGGCCTCAGGGCACCCTGCAGAGCCTTGCTGGGGTCCTTTCTTGAGCGCTGCTGCAGGACTTTGATGACTGCATCCTTCTCCAGGATTTGGGCATGAAGGGCTTTTAACCTGGAGGACACAAAAGCAATGCGCCAGGTGAGATGGAGCAATCAGCGGCCAGAGATCTGGCTGAAGGAGTTTGCAGAATGCATGGACAATGCTTCAGTCATTTTGTAACAGAAGCAGCCTTCATCCTCAACATTAGACCTTAGTCAATGCCCCTGGCAAAGATGCCTGGTTTCCATGATGGCTGGTGACCCAGCGAGAGGCCAAGTTTGAAATGTTCCATGAGAAATTGTGTTAATTGCCCAATCAAAGACTGACCATAATGGAAAGTGAATGGAAAATGGGCCCTGTGAAACCCAAAGCTAGGCATACCTGTTCTCCATCTCTTGGTGCTTGTGGTTGGCCAACAAGAGATCCTCGTCAAAGCTGTTGTTGGGGGAGTGGCGTGGGGAGTGGTTGATGATTGTGGTGTCCCGCTGCGCAGCAGCAGTGGCAGCAGCATCCATGGCAAACTGCCTCATGGTGCACTCCTCCAGGTACTTCTGCTCCCACTTGGTCATGTCCGCCTCCAGGGCTAGGATCTTTTCCTCCTTCTCCCTCACCTGCTCCGAGAGCACCTGGGCACTCAGCTCAGGGGATCCTCCACTTGTGACTCCCACTTGCCTCTGCATTGGCAAAGAAAAACCCATGTATGGTGTGAGACTGCCTCATGGAGAAGGGGTCCATGGGTCTGACCAGCAGGCTCTCGAACAACAAGACACTGTACATTCTTTACTACCTTCTTCCTCAAGCATCTGGAACTGCCCCTGCTCCCATCCTCTAGCCTCCATTAGTTCCCTTCCTCACCTGCTGAGCCCGCAGCATCTTCAGCTCCTGCTCCAGGCGGGTGCGGAGACGCAGTTCCAGCTGCTCCCGCTTCTCACAGGCAGCCTGGAGCTGGCCCAAGGCCTGCTGCAGCCTCTCCACCTTCTCCACGTATGCCCTCTTCTTCCTTAGCTCATCCTCGGTCTTGGCAGCCCGTGCCTGAGCATTGCTCAGCGCTTGCTCCAGCAGCTCTGCCCGCCGTCGCTGGTCCTCATTGGCGCTGCGCAGCAGCAAAATCTCCCGCTCCAGCTTCTCCTTCTCCTGCTGGTGCTCGTAGTCTGGAAAAGGCACCGGAAGCAACTGTGTTAAGGCTGAGTGCAACAGTGGTAAGGCTGAGAGAAAGGCACATACTCCGAGTTGCCCCAATTTCTTCCCAGTGTGCGACTGGCAGATGCTACCTCAGAGCTGTCCTGCTAGTGCACTAGCCCAGGTATAGACTGAGGGAAGTGTCTTCTGCCCCACCCATGGAGACCAAGAGGCTCCTCAGGCTCTCTCAGACAGACACCAGATATGAGGGGATCCAACAGGCTTTATCCACAAGGGTTGCTCCCTGCAATACTGTGCCTTCCTTTCATCTTGACACCACTGCTATTCTGGTCCCAGGGCCTCTCCTCAACTCCATCTGCCAGCTAGCTACCCCCGGGACCAAGAACTGAAATGGCCCGGTCACCAACTGCCTTGGGAAATATTCTCAGGGCTCACCCCTCAGCTCACACAGCAGGGGCTGCACCCCTGGGATTTGAGACTGGATGCCATTTCCTGTTCTGCTGCTGACCAAGTCATTCTCCTGCTCTGTGCCTCAAGCTCCCTGCCTGTAAAATTAAGCCAATGATACTGCTTCTCTTATAAAAGTCTTGGGAGAGCTGGGTGGGCAGGTAGAGGAACAAGTTCATGGTAGGCAAGACTGAAGGTCTGTGCAAGAAGCCAGCATTATCTGTCCAAAGCCCTGGTCCAGTCCACACCCCTCTTATCCAGTTATCAATGGGAACTGTTGTGCTACTGACTTCAAAGGAGTTTCCTTGCTTTACACCAATTGTGGATTCAGCCTACAGCCAGCATGTTTTAAGTGACAACTCCCTTCTCCCTGCCCAGTCAAACAGGGTGACAGGGAACTCTCAGAGGATGCCTCCACAGTAATGAAGCAGTGCATGCTCTGAAATGAAAGAACAAGACCACTGCTTAAAACTATGTAGTGTTCCCTCTGCCTTTCTTTCCAAACTGAATTACAAATTCTACAATTGCATTAAACAATTGTGTTCTGCATGCAGCCAGGCCTGAGACTGAGGGGCTAAGGCAGGTGGTAAGAGGAATCACATAGCTGTGCTCCCTTTTTTCTTCTTTCGGGCATGGTGGACATCCTGCTGCAGTTCATGGGAGCCCACGTAAGCCAGGACTCATTCGCAGCCTCCAGCACAAAAAAAAAAGGCAAAACAATAGAGAAAGGGAGAAAATCTCGGCCTGGGACTGAGTGGAGGGAGTCTGAGCTGAGCTGGAACAGCACGAACAGCCTCTGGAATGCTAGGAATCCAGGTCACACCGATGGCTGTTGTGATTAATGGCTCTCATTTAAGTGCCAAGAACAGCTTTAGCTCTCCCTGGGGAATGGCAAAAAGCTTCCAAGAGAGGATCCGCCTCCTCTTCTATCTTAAAGGGACCTTACCCTCCCTCTCAACAAACCCTCTGTGAAAAATGTGCCAACATGCCCTTATCTACTGGAAAGATTTACAGCAAAGGGCTTGTGATACAGAGAGCAAGAAAGGCACAACCAGACAGTTCTGCAAGCCACATCCATGAGGTTTGGGCATGAAGTGGGCACTCACTTTGCGCCAGGAGTTTTGCGACAGTCCCTTGGTTGCCTTCTTGGTTCTCCTGGTTCTTGCTGGCCAGCTGTTTGTTTGCAGATTCCAATCGTTCTGTTTTCAATTAAAAAAAAAAAAGTCAGACATATTTTCAGAGTTTGCTTAATGGGGAGCAGCCTGGTTCCTGGAAGAAACCAGTATTATTACAAATTCATCTCGCAACGCATTCCACAAACTGATCTACCAGGAAACAATTTAGCCTAGAGAAAAGAAGACGGGATTTGATAACAGTCTTCAAATACCTGAAGGCTGATTACAGAGATGATGGGGATGGTCTTTTCTTTGTAGCTGTAGGGGCCAGGGAAATGGCCTCCAGCTGTAGCAGGAGAAATTTAGGTTGGAGATTAGGAGGAGCTTTCTGACTGCAAGGTTGGTCAAGCATTGAAACAGGCTGTCCAGAGAAACTGTAGAATCTCCATCCTTGGGAACTTTCAAGAGCAGGCTGGACAGACACGTGGCTGGGATGGTTTACGCACAGATGCTCCTGCCTTGAGCAGGAGGCTGGATTAGATAAGCTTATGAGGTCCCTCTTCCAGCCCTACTTTCCTATGATCCTACATCAGGAGACAGACTTAGCTGGGGAACTTGGTCATGACAGGTGACATTCTTCAGTCAGAGAGAAGTAGATATTGGCTGATGCTTCTTGGGCAGAAGCGCATGTGACCTTGACATGTGTGACCTTGTAGGGCCACATATGGGGCCATGCACTGAACATACTAGGGATGAATGATTGTTTGAGTGTTATCTGGGATGCAGAGGGAGCAGCGATGTGGGTAACCTCAGCCCAGACCAAGGCCTGATTATAATCATTATCTTCTCTTGGTATGAAAGACAGTCTAAAAAGAAGCAGGCCCCAGAAATTCCCTGCTCCCTCTTCATTGTCTGAGGCTGCCCCAGCATCCTACCTTTCAGATCCCGATTGAAATCTTGAAGCCGACGCATCTCCCCATCCTTCTTGTTCCTCATGGTTTTCTCCAATGCTTCTCGCTTGGAAGAAGCCTTCATCAGGTTCTCGTAGTCCTCCGAGATCCGCTGAATCTCTGTCTCCAGCTAAGGAAGAGGGAAACAATTGAGTGACATTAGATATTCATGGTATGAGGCATAAAAGGGGAAGAGGACAGCAGGTCACCACCATGTCTGCAGTGTGATGTGCACTGCAACACACCGGGGCTGCTGAGGATTAGTAAATTGGTCTTTTAAGTCGTCAAGACCTTGGTCGGAGCTTGGTGGTGGGAGATGAGTTTGGTGAAATGGGGTCACCCTTCTCCTCATGGATGTGGGTCAGGAGTGAAGTTCATGTTGGCAGACAGACAGAAAATAGTGAAGGCTGTGTGCTGCCTGCCTGTACTTGCTGCCTGCCCTGAGCCAGTGTTCCTTGTTTGGAATTGCTACTTACACGTAAATAAAGTAATAACAAAGACATTCTCTCCACCTCACAGAAAACCCCAAGCGCAACCAAAGCTGAGAGATGCCACCTACAAAACACTTGGCTAGCTGTCCTTAGTGTTTACAATAACCTGCTTACCCACCATGCACTTATTCCTCTACCTGCCACCAGAATGCTCACCAAAATCATGACACTCTTTTGGGACTTCAGACCTTGCTTTCATTTTTTGGGGCTTTTTTAAATTTAGATGGTACCTCTTAAAAAGCACCAGGCATAATAAAACTTCCAAAGATTCAGATTGGTTTTTCCTCCATTCCTCAACTTGCTGGCTTGTCCCAGAGAAGCATTTTCCCCTTTCTCTCCTGTGAGGAAGCCCCTACAAGACCATCTCAGGTCAGGGAATTGCTCTGCTCTGTCCCACAGATATAACTGAAAAGTGCTGAAAAATCCTCATATTTTCCGGGGTGAGATGTTTCACACAGAGATGGAGAAGAGAAGGTGCCCTAGGCTGGGTTGAATCACAGTAATAAAGGCTCCTGGTACAGTCTCACCTCTTTCTAGCCATGGGCCTGGCCCCAGAATGGGAGTGGGGATGCTTTTGGAGCACTTTACCCACAGAGAAATACTAGAATATTGTAGCAGCAAAGTATTCCTGGCATATCTGCACCTATGCTGGGCAAGATGTGCTTTGCAGTGATCTAGTAAAACTGCCCTTTACAGGTGAAACAAGCTAGACCAGTAAGAGTGCATTTTTGTCGGCTTAATTGCATTTATACCAGGGGCTTCTGCCAGCATAGGTGTCGGTCAGAGGTCACTCCTCTTCACACCCCGTCTGAGAGCGATGCTGGCAGAAAGTTGCAGCATAGCCCTGATCTATGCCTGCACTTGTCTCATGGAAAATTCAGGCTCTTCTTCCCCATCCAGGAAGAGCACAGGCCAACTGCAGATGCTTCCTCAGCCTGACGAAGGGTGTCTGTGCCCAAAAGCTTGCAAAGAAGAATTTTTTCCAACTATTTGGGTTGGTCTAATAAAAGATATCAGATTTATCCAAAGAACCTTGTCTGCCTACATCCTTAGACCAACGTGGCTACATCCTACACTCCTGGCTCTTATCCCTGTAATTTGAATGGATCCAGGGATGGAGCCGGGTCAAGGTATCCAGGCAGGTAAGCATGTTCTTTATGAAGGGTGTTCCAGCTTGTCCCCACCACCAATGGCCTCAATTCTGTCCTGCACAGGTGGTCTCTTGCTCTCCTGACCCAGGACTCACTTTCAACTCGCCCCACCACCCCAGTCTTGGCATATGCTGCCTGCCTCCCCACCTTTGCAGCCCTGGCACATGCCTCTCCTGTTGCCAGAAGCCCTCCCAACTGCCCATTTGTTCTGCAAGGAGCGACTTTCCCCTTGGCTGAGGCTGGGCTGGAACAGGCCTCCCCTTGTGTGCCTCTGCACAAAGGCCTTTCTGTGGCAGCCCAGCACAGACCCCAAGAGGGAGGGCCAGGCAGAGAGAGGGCCCAACTGTTAATAGAGATGGTGAATGGACTCTTTTTTTTATCCATTCAACAACTGCCTCAGCTGAGGACCTGTTGTGTTGTGTGCTTCTGAACCACAGCTGTTTAAAGGAGTGGGAGAAGGAGGGAGAAAGCAAGTGACAGGGGGAGAGATTAAAAAATTAGAGGGGAGGAATTTTTTCAACAGCTGTTTGGTCTTTCTCCAGACAAAAATCAAAACCAAAAACCAGCCAAAAAGTGCCTTTAAAAGAGAAGCAAGGAAGCTGGGACTCTGAAGGGATTTTTCTTTTCCCTGGGCCTCATCTTATACAGACACTTTTCCCAGTGGAACCACACCTGCTTTCAACAGCATCCACTGAAAACAGCTCCCTTATAACCCAGAAACACATGTCCCAAACACAGGAGGCGGTGCTTGGTCTGTCATCCTGGATGGAAATCTGTCCCTGGAGGGAGGTGCCCTGTCCCTAACAAACCTTCATTAGGTGGCAACAGCCAGGAGCTCAACTGCTATCCTCACCAGAGATATTGCACAATGACAGATTGTCCCCTTGGGATGGAGCAGGGATTGGGAAATCCCATGTAGCCACCTGTACCTGGTGATGCTGGGATCCATGTGCATGTGGGGACAGTACGTAGGGGCTGACAACTGCTCTGAGACCCCCAGGCTGTTGCACTGAGAGGTGGCCCTTGGCTCAGGTGTCCGTGAAGGCAACAGAAGTTTTACCTCTGCCTTCAGTGGGAACAGGGTTAGGGCAGTGCTGAGCTCTATTGAAAACTCCACTCTTCCTGGCTCCTCTGGGGTTGTCTGGCTGGGTGTGCAATGGACAAGGTTGAAGGGTCCAAGAAAAACCTCAGAGTGATTCCAAATGTAAGCAGCATCATTTCTTCCCTATCCCCACCATATCTGGTTTCTCAGGAGGAGGATGGAGAGAGCAGCTCCTTCCCATTTCACTGATGACTGGTTAAGTGTAGAGCCAAGGAAAGCAGAAGGCCTGGTAGAACCAGGTACAATGTAGGCAGGAGCTGAACCAACTTCCTCCAGAGCACTGTTAAAGCCTTTCTATCCTGTCCTCAAGGGACTCCTTTCTATCCACTTTCATGGATCCCCTTCCTGCATAACTGTCAGCGTCCTCAGTCTTGGTATAAAGTATGATGCCAGGTGCATCATATTTCTTTCAGTCTGTAACAGCCAGGCAGGCAGGAGGGGCCTGGCCATGGTTCTAGGTAAAAGCTCTGGATTGACACACAGAAAACAGCTTCAGGAGATAACAGAGCTCCTTGTTCAGTGTTAGCAGAAAACCATCCTTCTGCTAAAGGACCACAGGCCTGCCTTGTCCTGAACAAAGCCTGCCTGCCCATTGGACCCTGCTGTTTTCTGATAAAAGCACTGATGCCCCCTTTCTAAGACATGTTTCAATCACCATTTAGTGGTGATGCATGCTGAGCCCTCCTGGCAATCCAGCTGCCCAGGGGTCTTAGTCTGCCCACTGCTTTGCAACAAGAGCTTTGGCAGAGCATACCATTGGCAAGACCCTGGCAATGCTAGCTCTGTTCATTTACCTTCTGGATGCGGCTTGCTTTCTCGCTGTAGCTCTCAAGCTCCCTCCGTAGCTTCTCATTCTCTCTCAGCAGCTTCTCATTCTCTCTCAGCACAGTCTCCATCTGGGCCAAGTGGCTACTAGCAGAAGCAGCTTGGGCTGTCATCAAGGCCTCCATCCCAGCTGGAGTGAGAGACCCCAGTGGACTATGGCACAGTGAAGCCTGCTGTGGCAGGAAAGCCTGGGGCAGGTGGGCCTGCATCACCCTGGAAAATATTTTTTTTAAAAATGGTGAATACACAGGCCTGTTGACACTGCTTGTCACACACTGTCTGCACTTTCAATGAAGGGATGGAGGGTGAAGAGCTGCACAGCTATAGTTCCACTGACCCCCAGAAATATTTTAAGGCCCCGGTGCTGCCGTTGCATGGGAGGCAGTCAGAGCTGCAGAGGATACCTCTGCACACAGGCATGTGAGGACAAAAGCTGGCGCTGGAACACTGAAAATACACTGCAGAAGAGTCACTGCAGAATGCCCCAGGGGAATCTTTAAAGAGTTCCTGATGCATCTTTCAAGCAGGGGTCAGGCACAGCAGCCCTTAGCATATCTGACAGAGAGAAAGTGTGCAGGATTTTCAAAACAGGCCAGACCAACTCTGCCCTCTGGTAAAACTGCTTCAACAGGAGCTGATATCAGGTAGAGATCTGCTGAGATCTCTTCAAAACCCCAGCTGAACCTTTCTGTAAATGACACCCTTACAATTCACTCTCCTGTAAAAGAACCTGGGGAAAGTTTTCAAAAGCACTTGAACAAATTAGGGTGAATAAGTCCCATTTCCCAAAGGTCCAGATAATTAATAGTATTTAAGCACCCAGATGCAGATGACCCCTAGCAGGCAGACCTGGAACCAAAATACTTTTCAATATGGCGTCTTAAGAGCCCAAATCCTATTGATTTTCACCACCAACTGGTCCTCTAAATGTCTAAGTTGTTTCTGAAAATGGGACTCGACTGCTCAAGTCACTTCAGTGCTTTAAAAAAAAAGCGTTACCCCTTATTTCTAATCCATGTTTAAAGAGAGACCTTGTACCACCCAGCCCCATCCCAGCACTCAGAGAGAGGAACTTATCTGCCAAAGCTAAGCTGTGACAAATCTTTAAATCTCCACAGCACTGCCCCACTCTTCTGGTGAACTCCAGGAAGTTAAAGATGCTTGCTTCCCCTTAAGGCGATTCCTGATCAGCAGGCCCACCCTGTATGCAACTAATATACTTTTTACCTTACCTAGTTTGTGTTGGAAGAGCATGCTAAACATATCAAATGCAGACATAGGTCTCCCACACCTCCCCCATCAACACACAAAGCAACTGCCCTGAGCTCCCAGACACTGTCCTTGGTGGCAGCTTGGAATTCCCAGAATTTAATATGGCTGCTGCATGGGATGGGAGCTATACCGGATTTAACCAAGGTCTGGTCTTGGGAGCTTATTTAAACGTGGGTCTGCATTCTTGTGAGATGATTCGGTAGCAAAAAAGAATAAATACATGTTCCTTTCTGCTTGTGACCCCCTCCCCTCTTTGTTCCCTCAAAGAGAGAGCATTTCCTGCCAAAGATGCTATCTCTTCCTGCCAGCATTCATTCTGACTTATCCAGCAGCAGGAATCCATATGCACTCTCCTCCACCTTTCCCAACTATGCAGCTTGCTAAGAAGTCACTGGGAGACCACGCAGCTATGAAATGGGGGGCAGTAGGGACAGGACAGAACAGCTCAAAGGGGTAACTAAGGTTTTGTTTCTCCCCTGTAACTCTGTTCTTTCCCCCATTTTAAGTAACCACAGACATCATTTATAACGTGATCAAACTCCCGAGCAAACTGAAATGAGCAATGCTTTGTGCAGTCTAAGAACTACAACAGCAGGCCTGCATCGTTAGCAGTGCAGGGTGCGAGACAAGCCAAGCTGGGGCTTGCTAAGGTACTTGATGCACTTGTCATCTTCCTCACCACCTCTTAACAACCCTTCACTGAAGCAGCCAAAAGAAGAGGAGCCTTAACTGGTTTTACTGGAATTACCCTGGTGTAATAGAGAGCAGGATTTGACCTAAGGTTGCAATGGAGGCAAGTAAAGCTGGATTTGGTCCCTGATGTTTGCAAAGTGGACAACAGCATGGTATCAATGGCACTGCACACAGCTGCTTAGAAGCTTGTAATAACGAAGGCTGACCCCAAGAAAGCTGATGCTATTCTGTACTCAGCACTGTCATCAGATCCCACAGTCCACAGGCTACTTATGAGACAATAACTACACTCTCCTCCTGCCCTCCCAGTGCAGAATCGGTACTTGACCATGTAGGGGGGGTAACTGCATTTTCTCTTCATCATTGCACAAGCTTGTTCCAAATTTAGCCATTTCTTGATTCAGTTCCAGCTCCTAAATCAACCAGAAATTCCACTCATAAAACCAGATGAAAGGGCTTTTAAAACCAGTGGGCCACATGTTTAATTTTCAGAGCCAGTGGGCTACATGTAACTCTACTCTAGTCTCAGCAGAGATGCACATAGTTTTAAAAGCATGATAAAAAGTAAATGCCCAAATTCTCTGCCCCTCCACATTTGCCATCACTTCCAGATCTGGGAAAGTAGCCATAGAACTGTGGGAAGTGAGGACTGGCACAATTAGCAGAAGACTGTAGAGTCCCTGCCTCCCCTCCTTATTCTGCAAAGCTTGGCTTTCTCTGCTTATGCACAAAGCCTCGGGCATAAGAATGCATTGGAGGGTAACAGCCAAGGTTCTTCCTGAGAGCCATGTGGTTCAGCAGAAAGTTACCAAGCACTTTTTCTTTTTGTCTTTTCCAGGACTACAGCAACTAACCGTCCCCAGGACTGCAGAAATTGGCAGTGTGTGCTGGTCTGTTGCGGATGGTGAGGTGCACTATACATGCTATTGGTTACCTGACTTCAGGGTGCTGATACCCTGGGCCATCCCTGGAGCAAGGCCTGTGATCTGCCAGGTAGCTGACCGACGGCTCCTGGGAAGGCATAATGTAGGGGTATTCTGGAGGGGGCCCCCGTGGCTCCATCCCCTCAGCATGCTGGCCTCTCAGAGCAGACAGCTGGTAGTGCCTCGAAAGCTGAGGATAGCTGTGGGAGGAACTCATGTGGTTCTGGGCCTTGGCTCCGTTCCTCTCCAGTGACATCTGCATGAGGCGTTCACTCAGCGACCTCACGTGACCGTGCTTCAGATCCTTCAGGGACTCGTCCTGGCGCTTGCTGCTGCTGTCAGCAGCATAAGCTCTGCGCTGGCCTGTCTCGGTGTGAGCCCCTGAGCTGGCCACCCCAGCCTGCTGTCCCCCTCGCTGTGAGGCGTAGTACTGGGAGTGGGCCTTGGCCTCCTCATAGGTGGGCAGCTCCTCGCCTTTGTGCTGTGGCTGGTAGAGCCGGTACAGGTTGTTCTCCAGGTAGATGTGGTCGGAGTGGTGCTCCTGGCCCTGAGGCTCCTGCCGGGTAGACTGCTGCACCATATGGCTCTCTTCTTGTGTAAGGCTCTCCAGGGAAGAGCGAGGGCTGCTGCTGCTTCCTCCTCCACGCAGGGCCTGCTGCTGAATTGCCAGCAGCGTGCGGTTCTCCGTAAGGTTCCCATATCTCAGCTGCTCCTGGATAAGCCGGTGCAGGACTGTCCCAGAGGAATCCTCTGCTGTCCTCATCTTTGGCTGGTCAATCGGCAACCAGTGCTCCCAGTGGGAAGAAATGATACAGTCCCACGGATCTAGCAGCAAACAGCCACTGCAAGGAGCCTGCAAGAGAAGAAAATTAAAATCAGAAAACAGTTCTTGCAGTCAGGCAAGGAGCAACATTTTTTTCATAGCACATCTTCAGACAGTTGCATTTTCCCAGAAAGCCACTGCAACATTCTGGCCCTGAAAGAAACTGCCTCTCCTTCAGTCACATCTGATGGGAGCTATGATGGGGAGGAGAGGAATTCTGAGCAATGCTTATATGCTCATACCCTGGGACCAGTAGAGAATCACAGCTAATTCTGCGGGGGGTCATTTACAACCAGGCCCAAGGGAACTTCAGTTTCAGCTCCTGTCCTAAGCACTACAGCCTTGTGGATGCTGGACGCAGACCAAACCATGCAGGTTCAACTCCAAGGGAACCCACTTCTCTTACAGGACAGCACTCTACTCAGCTGCTCGTTGCTCCATTACATCCCATCTTGTCCAAAATGTCCTGACCTCAGCTTGCTCAAGAGGTGACCTTGGGTGGAGAGCGAGGAATGTCGCTAAACAGGGAACTTCTATGGGGAACTTTGCTGGCTTCCTATTGTTACACAGAGCCTTGGCGCACTGGCTTTCCCTGGGACTTGAAGCACAAACAGTGCACTGGCAGTCCACTGCAAATAGTCTGTACAGCTGTATTTACTACCTTGGAAAGAAGTGCTCATGGGAACCTAGTCAAAACGCCTGAATTTGGTGCATCTATCTGCAGGTGCACACACACCCGCACACAAAGGCTAGGTAACAAAGAGAATCACGGCAGGGAAAAGCAGGGATTGCTGCCTAAGAAATCCAGTCCATCTGCTGGGTCGAGTCAAAGTCATCCCCTTAAATAACAGACCCTGCAGTTTGGGGAAACCGCAGCATTGATAACGGAGGCAGGGAAGAAGTTTTATTAACTGGAGTGAGATGTGCTCTCGCCTGCACCGAACTGGGCTGTGCTGGGCAGACCCAGAGGCATACCAGTGCATGTTACGCCTCGTCCCTGCGCTACCAGCAGAACAGGACAAACGCTATAGTCCACCTAACACAAGGACTTTCATGTAAGAGGCATTTGACAAATGCGGACCATAAATTAGCCTTTTTAAATGCAAGCTTTGACAAACCCCAAGATCATTACGCACCCACGGGACACTTTGTGAACCATCTCCAGAGACTCAGATTGCCAAAACGAATAAACCTCACCAGCTATGTTTGCAAACACTGCAACACTGGGTGCGCAAATGGGAGAAGTGGACCCAAAAGCGCCAGGATGCAGAGGGGGGACAGCATGTGTCTATTTATACTGCCCGGCTGGAGGGAGGCGAAGACCAACACCTTCCCAAACGCGGGTCTTTGATGTGGCATCTCTCGGCTGCGCTACAGCGTGTCGCCCCCCGCGGCCCGACCCTTCGCCGACAAGGAGGAAGGGCAGCCGGGCCAGCCCCGCCGAGACGGGCCGCTGCACGTGCGCCCGCGCTCCGGACACGGAGGGCCCCGGGCCCCGCCGCTCGCCCCGCGCGAAGCCGGCTCCGCCCGAGCTCCCCCCGCAAGCCGCGCTTCTCTGGAGGTGGGCGAGGACCCCACCTGACCTGACCGGACCTGACCTGGCCTGGCCTGCCCACCCCCCCGCTCCGGCTCCAAGCACGGCGAGGGGCGAGTCACTCGGCCCCGGCCCCGGCCCCGGCCCCGGCCCGCCGCACTCACCCGCGCATCGCAGCCAGGACCTGGACGAGGAGCGCGGCACGGCTGAGCCGACAGCTATGCCCGGAATGCGACCGCCCCGCCCCGCCCCCAGCTCCGCTCCGCCCCGCCCCGCCCCGCCCCCCAGGGGGAGGCGCGGGGCCCCCACCGGCCTCGGCTCGGCCTGGATACTGGTGTGGGTGTGGGACGAGGTGTGGGCAACGGGTGCGGGTGTGTCTCTTCCCTTCCCTTCTTCTTCCTCTTCCTTCCCCTTCCCTCGCTCCTTTCCTTTCTCTTTTTTGCCTTCCTTCTTGCCTCGCTCCTTTCCCCTTTCCCTTCCTTCGTTCCTTCCTTCCTCCCTCTTCCCCTTCTTCTTCCCCTTCCCTCTCTGCCTCCAGGGCCTGGTGCTGGCCGGGTGCCAGCCAGCTGTCCTGGGTCTTTCCACCAGCACACGTTGTCTGGAGGTCTGCCTTCTGCCTGGCGGGGTTGTGCCACCCCTGCCCACCATAGGGTGGCCATCAAAGAGGACAGTCTGGTTTTCTGCTATTCCGTCCTCAATTGATACGCCGCCATCCAACGCCTTTATGTCCTGTTTTTCTCTTCAGGAGAAAATAGAAGACATACAGGCATCCAGTTTCGTATCAATACAGGACAGAGAATAACCGGACTATCCTCTCTGATGGCCACCCTAGCCCACTAGACCAGGACTAAGCCACAAGCAGAGCACTTGTTTTGGGAGTCCAAGGTCAGGCATCTGCACACAAGGTCCAGCCCAGCGAAGCTGGTGCTTGTGGCCCGCCATGGTACTCCTCACTGGTGATGCAGGCCCAGCAAGAATGGGATGCTGGCGCTGGCATGGCCGTCTTCCTGGGTGATGTGGGGGAGTGTCAGCGATCCCTCTCCAGGCTCTTGAGGTGACAGTGGTTGTCACCCATGTTTCATATCCATACGGGAGAGTGGGGATGATGGTTGTACCACAGACCTGGATCTTGGTGTCTTAACCAGAATTGGCGATGAATAAAGACATGCCAGAGCAGATCCTGTGCTAGATCTCATCCATACTCTCTCTGGGAGGTATCAGGGGAAGGGATCCACTGCCTCCAGGGTTTTAGCGTTGCAGGCAGCAAGCAAAATGCTCTGTCCCTCTAATGGGAGATGTCCCAGTGGACACCATGGCCTCGCACCCTCAACGTGTGTAGTCACTGAGAAGGGAGGCAGCAGGTTTAGTGTAAGAAGCATCTCAAGCCTAATCGGCTTGGCTTGCAGCTGTTACTTCCCTGCAGCAGCTATCTCCACTCCCTGTGCGGGATGCAGGCAGCATTGTTCTTGCTGTGGCAGGAGCAGCCAGGGACAAATCCCACCAGGTGCCGTCCACTTAGAAAGAGATGATCCTTGCTCTGCAGAGCTGATTATTTAAAGAGGCAGGCTAGACAGGTGCTTAAAAGGGGAAACAGAGGCATGAAGACAGGCTGTGACTTGCCAAAAGTTTTATGGCAGGTGAGCAAAAGATCGGGACAGAAGAGTTTCAGGCCTGCAGATCAATACTGCTTATCTGGAAATGCACATTCCCCTCCCCACTTAATTCATAAACGTCTTGGAGTAGCCACGAGGAGACAACAAGGAGTCATATTAACCCAGCATGAGTTACAACACAACCATTCAACCCAATCAGCTGGCTCCCAGAAATGTCAACCTGAGTGAGGGAATGTTTGGGGACACAAGGATTGTATGAAGAGCGGGATTTGGAGTGGAAAGTGTTTGGTAATCTTTATCACAGCAGTCCCTGCTGACACCCCAGTGCTGCTGTGATTCTGTGACAGGCTCCATTTTCTTCCTAAGTAAGGCCTCCGATAATAAAGTAAGCTCTTGCCCCATTCAAAAACTCACAATGAAATCATGAAGATTGGCAACACTGGGATACCGACCCAAAGATAATTCACTGGGAGGATGCGTGTTGAAAAGCAGGGGTTGCCCTTGACAAACAAGAACCATCTCAGCCCACGTAACTCATGAGACTTGCTTAAAAACGGTAAGTTTAAAAATGCAATATTAATATGTCTGGGGATCTTTTTTATTTGTCTCTTGGTTTCCAAGCTTCTAAGTTGTATGTTGCCCAAACTTCAATCTTCACCAGCAAGGCAGGAAACTCCCTATTTTTAAATGGAAAAACTGAGATTTTCACTTAATAACATGACTCCAGGAGCTGGGGCTTTGAGAAAATTTAAACTCTGGTGAGCTTGAACTACTAAATTTATGACAGCTGGCAACAAGGAAAAGCTACACACTCAAGTCACTTGTGCGCTTGGTTTTTCTCTGCTAGGAGCTTGTTGTGTGTGTGTATGTCCAGAACATGCTGTCAGATGTGTGCATATGAGTCAATGGACTGACTGCTGGACTGGTGTCTGTCCATGAAAACTGCATGCTGGTGGATGGGGCACTGAGTCCGTATTTGTGAATGGAGATTAAGACCAAGGCAGGAGTAGGTGCACTTGCATTGTTCACACGGAGCTTTGTATTGGAGGTCTGAGGAGCGGCAAGAGGCAGCTGCGCTGAACCCGGGGCCGGAGGTATTGTGTGGGTTGTGAGAGAGGAGATAGCAGGGAGCTTGCAGCTGGCGGTGGGGTGCCTGCTGTGTGTGAGGAGGTGGCAGGGAGCTTGCGGCTGCCTGGGGGTGTTTGCCGAGGGGGTGTTAAGACTCTGCCTGCCAGCTGTCCACGAGAATAAATCTCCTTGTTTAATCAGAGCTTTGAGAGACACACCATTGTCTTTAATACCAAACAAGCCTGATAAAAACCTGCGTTTGCCATCTGCTCTTCCTTCACGCTCACTCCCAATGCTCCTCTTCCCTTCCCCTTCACTCCCTGCCCCCATCTGAAAGGTGATGGCCAGTTATAAGGCACAGAAGCAGAAACTCTCCTTGCTTTCCTGACCATTCCTTGGCCATTTGGGAATGTTTCCCCCTTCTCTTTCGTTACTGCTTTTGTCTGCTCCCCTGGACAGAGGGATACCTTTTATGACAGGCTATCACACTGAGCTTGTGGGGAGAGACAAGAAGGATAGAGGGAGCGTGGCAGATGTGGCAGGCCAGACAGGAAGACACACTGAAGGAGACAGATTTTTATCTTTCCCTTCACTTTGCATCTGTAATTCCATGTCACATTAAAGGGAGCAGCAGGTAGAGTCCTTCATGAATGGAGAGAAGACTATAAGCAAGAGTGGGGGTCATACACATACAGAAATCCATCACCCTGCCATGCAGGCCCTTGAATGTGAATGAAAGACTCCATGGCATTGAAACCATGTCGGGAGACAGGTGTTCAGCATGGCTGACTCAGGCACTGCTCATGTTTTTTTGCGCTATGGACTGGCATTTAAAACTCCTGGCTGTGGAACAGCTTCCAAAGGGTACAGCATACCAGCCAAGCTGTGCTCATGGCCCTTGGCATGGTGCTATCCCCATGGCTGACATGCTGGCCTAGCTGCGGCTTACCAGATCACTTTCTTCTGGACCTGCCCCTGTGCAGACAACCTGCTTTCCTCCAGCTAGAGGGGGAAATCAGTAGAGGGGATGAGGGTGGGGAAATAGAGCTTGATTTACAGGACAGATGTAAATCAGGATAGCTCAGGTAAATTTCCCCTGGCCCAGGATCTGGCCTCATCAGACCCTAACCATCCTAGATGAGCTATGCTCAGACTTGCTGATTCCTCTTCCCAGCCAAGGTTGCACTGGCTGGGGCCAGGTGCTGATCCAAGCCACTTTAGGAACAATTTCCTCCCCCGGGGCCTTCCTTGGAACAATAACAGCTGGGAAGCAAGGTAGAGCTGGACCACAATGTGACCCATGGACAAAGGTTGGGATGGTAGGGGGAAGGAGCCTGTGTTTGACCTGTACTCAGCAGACTAGGTTTCCATTTCCCTCCATCTGTTTGGCCTCCAGCTACAAGTCATAACGGGCAACACTGCAGCAGCTGCAGGTGCGCTGAGCACAATGTGCAGTACTGGCTGTATAGAAAGCTGCATGCTCTCTTCATGCAGCCCAGCCTCCACACAATAATGTCTCAGCCTGGTAATTGGACCCTTTCTCCTTTTAGCTTCCCATTGTTCCCTATGGAAACGAGACAGCTCAACAGATGTAATCGTGTCAGGGAATCAACTACCAGGCAATAATGGAAGGGGTTTGGAATACACTGACGCCATTAGCCAGGGGAGCGATCCTATCTGGCATGATCTTATCAGGGGTTTCCCTGCCTGCTTTTCTCAACTTGGGGCTGGTAGAAATTCACTTTTATGAGGGGAAGCTGAGAGAGAGAGAAATCCACTAGGCAGAAGGTAGCTACCCCTGTCATCTCATGAAATCATCTGCACTCATGCACAGAGGGTGTAAAATGCTGCCATTGTGAGCTGGTAGCATGCTAAAGCACTTGGCACTAGTGGAGAGGATTATGCAAGAACAAGGGCTGCAGTGAATCAAATGCAGGCAGCTCTTTAAAAATGCAATATGTGGGGGAAAGGGTCTCTTCAAATGAGCAGCACTGGGTGGATGTCAATGCATGCTTGGGGGATGCAGTGGATTTAAAGGGACTTCACATTCTCAGCTGAAATAGCAATGAATAAGGGACCTAATGCAATAGGAAGCAGTTTGTTCAGATTTTCAGAAGTGCTCAGCTTCCAATTAGGCACCCAGTTAAGTAGCCAAATTTTCAGCAGAACTCCAGATGCTCAATGTATGCTGGGGACTGAGCCCTTTTGCCATTCTGGCCCTAAATGACTTATAAGCAATAAATAACTATTATTTATTATTGCGGTGGTGCTCAGACTGCAATTCCCAGACTGCAGACAGTCTGCTGCCAACTTCTAGGTCTACACGACAGTCCTTATCCCCTTGCTGCAGCATCTGTCAGTCAGTGTATGAGCAGTGATGGTTGGAGTTATCTGCAGTTCAGTCCCCAATCTCTTTCAGACTTCCAGAGGCTATGTGCATTTTTTTTCACCAACCTAACCATAAAAAGGCAATGATATCAAGTTCCTTGCTGCAACATGAATGGCATCTTCATACCTTTGTCTGTCAGATGCTTCAGCACAATGAGTTCTGAGTGGCATCTGTGGGGAAGTGAACACTTAGGAAGATGGAACCAGAATGCAAAGTGACCTGGAGCTCTTAAGCAAGAGGAACTGAACGCAGTGAATACTTGGCACTAAGAATAAAGGTATGTTTCTTCTTGTTGAAATTAGCAGCTCAGACACAAGTTAGTCATTAACATTTCTACAGATGAATTCATCCAGAGATCTCAACACACTTTACACAGATGTGCGAGTATCAACGGGTGGACAAAATGAGGCACTGGGTGATGAAATGACTGTCTGAACATGACACGGCATAGCCAACAATAGAAAGCAGGAGGTCTGACTCCTATTTCAATGTCTTGTTCACTGGGCAGCCTGGAAGCTCTCAAGAATGCATTCAAAGGAGGAACAGCCAAATACCCAAATCTTGTAACATTAAATTGAGTTCTGTTTCATGTTGGCTCTGCTGTCTTGTGCCCGACATATTCATGCAGTCAAACCTAGTATTTAATTAGGAATGTAGGAAAGTGGAGCTGGACATTTAGAAGAGGAGGTGGCTAACTGGAGACCTCCTGGCAAATTAGGCCAATCTATGGAGAGGTTTGAGGAGCCCAAGGCTAATAGATGTGGAACTTGCCATCTGACCTAGTCAGATAGACAGATGAGTGCAGGAAGACATCACTAAAGGTTCAGGTTACCCCTATGACAAAGTGATAGTGGCCTCCATAATACACTGCAGGTTTCATTAGGATGTAGTGCCATCTGAAGGCTAGGTCCTGAGAGACCTTAACCCTGGGCCCCCAGTTTGGAAGGACCCCAAGACCTACCTGCCGGTGCTGAAGGGCGACATATGTATTTTATGCCCCTACACAGGATGCAAACACTCAGGGGCACAAAATGAAGAGAAAACAAAGCCATGAGCACAGAGATGCACTGAAATCTAAATGCACCAGAATGGCAAATGCACCTGCACATACATTCAAGCACAAGCACAATCCCTGCAATAGCTGTCGTATGTTTATAAGTGTAGATGCCCCAGTCAGCACTATGACCGGTTCTCCAACAGCCTTAAGACGGCCCTCCTAGCATCCAAGAGTAGGCAGAGATGCCAGGGCCAGCTGCACATGTTGCCATGCAGCTTACTGGCTCTCACCATGCAAGGCCAAAGCATGTCAGATATTGCTCCATCCCATAAGTTTCTGCTTCTGTGTGGTCTGCACATTCTGTTATCACTGTGTGCTCTGGGAGATCATGAAGGAGGCATCCAAACAAACCCAGAGAGGTGGTGTAAGCAGGGAGGCCATAACTCATTCCTGCTTTGGGATATCTCTGTGAAGTGTGAATGGACCATCCTCTCTGTCACTCTGCAGAGCTCTCCTGGGTCAATGGGTTTCCAAGGCAGACCCCTGATGGACCCAGTGGCACAGTGGGCACTGGACCCCGATGCAAGGAACATACAGTGTTGACTCCAAAGAGAAGAAACATGGTGTCTATAGTGCCTGAGGAGAGGCTGCTCCTCCTTTCATGTAAAAACTGGTAGGGAATAGGGAAGAGGTTATGGCTCTGCCAGGTCTGCAATTCAGAGGGGTCTCTCCTTGATTTCATTCCCTGAAAATTTCCACCACTGATTTCAATGGTAGGAGCACTAGTGTAGACAGTCTTGTGACAGATCCTGGGGTTTTAGTCCTGGGGTCACCTAAGCTAACGCAGAGCCAGACCCAGTGCTTAAAATGCCTAAAGTTGCCTACTCTCATCTGTGCACATCAGACTTGCAGTGCTGCGGCACATGAGGTGGCATAGTCCATGGCTTCCTCAGGTGCTGGCCTGGGGTTTGGGATATCTGTACTCTGTTCCCAGCTCTGCCACAGAGGTGCTGTGCAACCTTGGGCATGCCACTGTCACTCTCTTTTCTGTCCCCCTCCCTGTCTGCTCCACAGAGCTGGCAGCAAGAGCTGGTTCTTACCATGTGTTTGCACAGGATGGAGGCAACAGGCCCTGACCTCTGGGCTTTACTGTCGTATTGAGAATAATAATTTGAGAGGAATAGTGCTGCATGCACAAGGCTGGAGAGGGGAGGCAAATCTCTTTGTCTGCCTGAGTCCCCCATGCCCCCCCTTCGTGGTGTTTACATTGACATGGCAATGTCTGGAATGCAGCTATTTCCTCTGCCCTTCCCCACACAATACAAAGGGGGACAAGAGGCAGCAATTTGCTCACCTCAGGTCAAAGATTAACTCCCTCCTTCCCTCCCTGAAGCAGCCCCCACTGCATATTCCACCCCTTTGGCCCCTGTTATCCCAGCAGGGGGGTGGAAAAAGCCATTCCTTCTCCTCAGGAGCCCTAGTTCCCTTTGGAGAAAGGGGCTCTAACACCCCTCTCCACCCGACTCCTCTGCCCTCCCTCCGCTGGGCACCTCAGCCCTCTGGATTTTGACCGCCTTGCTCATGGCAAGTGTTATCTGACACCTCTCCATTGGTAATAGTGGGACTGAAGGTGAAGCCAGATTCTGTTTGGCTGGAGGAAGTGCATCCTCACATCCCTGCTGGGGACAGAGCACTTTCCTGGCTAGAACGGCACTGACCTGTAATCACTAATTATTTGTGTGCACTGGTATAGAGGAGTGTTCCAGTTCTGAGCCAGGTACTGGACAAACACAGGACAAAACAGAAAGATGGGCTGTGCTGTTAGTTAGAGCTTGCAATCTAGTATTTGGCCAGTTAGAGCTTGCAATCTAGCAGGCTAGCATTTAGCCAGTACAGAAAGGGCTATTAGGAGCTGTGTTAAAAACAGCGCAGGGGTAGGCAGGGCCTGACATTAGCTGCTATTGAAATTCATGAGTTATGTGATCATTTTTGGAAGAAATGAGCTGAGAGGAAAGGGTAAATGATGGGGATTAGCCAAAACAGGAGGATGATGATGGTGGTGATGATATCAATTAGCATAACACCTAAATTGCCCAGTCATGGATGATGTCCGGGAGATTTAATTGCAAGCATAGCGGTATCCAGGCAAATATGCAATGATCCAAAAACACATTGAACAAAACATTGCCTAATGGAAGAGAAATGTAATTCTAATTTCAGTATTTCTCAGGTCAGCTGGAAGCAAGTCCAGAGAAAGAACCAGCCAGAACCATACCCTGAATCTCCAACTTGGATTAAAATCAGACCCTCTTTCCAAATTAAGTCACTCGCCTTTCTCTCTGCACCTTGTGCTTAAATCCATCCCAAGGATTCTCGCCTATTTTTCAGTCTCTGGATTTGTTAGTATAGAAGTAGTCTACTCTAGGGTTTGCAGGTATGCTGGCAAACAACCTCCTGGAACATATACTAAGAAAAGAGCTCTTTCGCTTAAACCAGATCCTGGAACAGAACAAGCTTTTCTGGGAAGAAAAACATTCCAGTGTAACTACATTTCCATTTTTTTCCCTCCAGCACAGCTGTGTCAGTTAGGGATATAACAAAAGAGCCCCTACAGAGCTCTTGGAGAAATGTTTCAGTAGAGACCAAGCCTATCTTAGATGAAAAACAAATAAATGAGGGCTTGATAATGTTATACAAAGTACCAAGTGCTTGTTAGTACTATGATTGCAGCAAAGGCGGCACACAGGGTGCCCCATCCTCCCTTTCTCATGACACAAGAAGGAGGGGACATTTGATGAGAATGAAAGGCAACACATTACAAATGGAGATTCATTTCTTAAACCTGTAATTAGCAGGTGGGACTTGCTGCCACAAGAAATCAAGAAATTAACTTGTAGCACTCACTGCCTCAAGATGTGGCAGAGGCTGATGATTTAAGCAGGTTCAAAGGAAAATTGGACAAATTCACATGGCATATGTCTATCTGTGGGTATGTGGATTATGCAACGTAGATAATGCCAACATCCATAGATACCTTTTATCACACAAGTGTATATGAAACCCTCCTGCTTCATGCCAGGTCATTCCAGTTACTCTAGAGTTCCATAAAACATCCAGTTCTGGCCACCATCAAAACAGGAATAGTGAACTCATTTTAGCAGTGGTCAGCTCACTATGGTTCTCATCATTCAGGCCCAGATTTTCAAAGGTGTTTAGGCATCTAACTCCCTCTGGTTTCATTGCAAACTAAGTATTGAGGCATTTCTAAGGATGTGAGATTGTGCTCCTAAAAGAGGCTGCTGAATTGTGCAGCAAGGGAAAGTGTGGCTTTTAGCCAAATTGTGGCTTTCTTTGTGGTTGGTTTTAGCTCTTTTGGGTCATTCAGTCAGATTGGCTCTGGCACGCATCATAATCCCATTTGTACCCCCTGGGAGAGATGGCAGCTTTACTCATGCTCAGCAGATCTTTGTGAAGCACAGATGTATGTATGCAAAGCTTTGTGTCCTACTGAACATGTGCTGTCAGCCCCTATCCTTAAGAGGGAGTCTAAACTCTGGCACTCATGTTTCACTCCCAGCTTTTGGAGCATGAGTCACTTTGAAAATTCAGCCCATAAATTGGTGAATAACAGATGCCAACATTGTTCCACCACACAATTAGCTTCTGCTTCCTTAGAAAGCTGTTGCTTTATTTGTTATCCTTCCTCTTTTCCAGTGTGAAATAATGACCATTACTGACCAACCTCTCCAGCAAGGGGGAGAAACAGGATGACTTGTTCTGCTTTTCCTTGCCGGGCTACAGTGGGTTCCCCTGGAACTGGATTAATTTATTAAGAAAGTATGTTTGAAGGGAAAAATAACAGATTTTTTAAGAGGAGCATTCAATAGTACAACATTCCTTTGAGAAGCTGAAAAACAGTTTAGGTTTTGATGGAAACCCTGAACAGAAGCGATACTAGTAGTCAGAACTGACCCCAAGAGAGATGCAGTGCAAAGGATTTGCTTGTTATAGCATTTGCTTTGCTGTGTGATTTAAGATCATTGGTATTGCCAAACCCAGGATGTAAAAATCAGGAGTCAGGTCCCTGAAAATCAAATCATGAGAACGGTGTAAATCATGAGATTATTAACAGTAATTTGTTTGTGTGCATGCATGTGCACACGCATGTGGCACTTTAGAGTTATATGCCCTGGGGTTTCATGTTTTCAAGCTTTTCTCTGCAAACACAAAAGCTACAAACTTTTTTTTAAGCAAAGGCTGAGATTCCCACATAATCACAGGAGTCCAGAAGCAGGAGCCTTGAAAAAAAACACCAAGGGCTAGATCCTATTCCATTTATTAGATGCGGAAGTGTAATCCTATTCCCCCTGGTCAAGCCCATGACAATTCCCTACTGCAGCCACCTGTGTAATATGCCCTCCTCTTAGTCTTAAAACAAAGTCACAAAAAAGCAGCGAGGAGAAGGAGAACTCACCCACCATTTTTTAAGCATGGGAAGAACAGAAAGTCATTCAGGTGTTCAAAACATGGAACAGGATCTGTCCCCACATAGCATGAGACTCGCAACTAATTTGTCAGAGTTGACCACCCTGAGTAATTATATGCTCTGCACTCCAGTCTGGCAGAGCCTGATGTCAACTGTGCTGAGGATACAGAGTTCAGCCTTGAAACAATCCGGCCTCCTTCATCCCCCAAGTGAGAGGACATGAAGACTTGTTGGGTGTGTCTTCACTGTCTCCATGTCATGTGCAGCTGTGCCATCCTGAAAAATGCGCCACCCCTACTCTGTGCACACCAGCTCCTGGAAGTGTGACAATGCAGCTGCCTTATAGCTTTGAGTGTGTACCAATAAATATGCTTTCGACAAGGACCCTGGCAGTGCTGCTGGACATGTGCACTATGGTGGCAACAAACATTGCATCGTTGTGGGGAGTTGGCAGGGGTGGAGTGGGGGTGAGTAGATGAACTGTGGCGCAGAGGTGGTGCAGGCATGCCCATAAAAAAACGACATTTTCATCTCCATTCCCCCTCTCTCCCTGCTGGGGCACACAGCATATGGGATGAATTGTCCAAAGAGTTCAATTACCATTTAAGCACCTAGATTAGTGGCTTTTAAACTTGAGGCACCTTTTGGAAAATGCCAGCTTATCATTTTCATTTCTTTTTTCACTACAGCAAATAATAGAGCAATTTTTCTGTTGCACAAAACTCAGAAAGACCACCACAGGTCAAAATATTTTGAACATTATGACTCCTATTCAAAATCTCTGAGTTTATCTTGTGAATGATGTTTGCACACCCAGTGATGCTGACATTGCATGGCACCCCATGGCACCCCTGAAAGGATCTCACTGCATCCTAGGGTGCTGCAGCACACGGGTTGAGAGTCACCGACATAGATAAGGGCCACGTTTTCAAGAATGCTCATCTCCCAGTGCGCTAAGCTGTGTTGGTAATCCAGTCCTGACTATGGGTGTCCATTCTGGTCTTTCAGACCAAGGGCTGACAACTCAACAACCAGAATTTTTATCAAAGCATTTTTAGCCTCTGCTTTTGAATAGTGAACACCCACTGCCTTGCCATGGCCTCCTTTACCATGCAAACAGCAGGCTACCCTGACAAAGAGATGCCAAGGAATTGCTCAGGCTATATCCCAGGGCATTTCAAACCATAAAAGCTCCGGGTTGGGAGGAGCGTACTTGGCCATCAGCCCTTCTGCTGTTCTCCAGGGGCACTGATAAATGAATCTGAAATAAGCCCCTTCTTGTCTTCCAACAGCTCTCTCTAAGACACACATGTGCCCAGCCATCCAGACATGGAGCTGCTGCTGTCTGCATTGGCTCTGAGACAGCAGATGGTCAGAAGGACTACAGAGAGCGGGAGGGAGAAAGAGAGAGAGGGGCAGGTGCAGGGAAAATTGCTAATTAGATACGGAACATTAAGCTTCCATTCTAGAAAGCTGGAATTCAGCACCTTTAAAAAAAAACCCAACAACCCTCACCCAGGCCTCGGGGTTTAACTGGTGATTTCTCAATAAGCTGCATTCTCTGCTGGAGGCTGCAGCTCCCCAACAAAAGCTTTGTCTCAGGGGAGAAAGGGATTTTACTGCTCAAGAGAAACTTCTTCACTTGCTGTGCACTCTGGACCCGATCCAAAGCCCTTCCACCAATTCCAAGGGGATTTGGACCAGCGCCTCCAAGAGAGATGAGTTATTCAGTGGAGAGAGGATCTTGCAGGAGGAACAAATGAATATGCAAAGGCTGCATGCCAATAAAGCAAATGGCGCCCCATGAAAACAACTGGGACACTCAAAATCCCAGACAGCAAATGGCATCTGCATAAGGAATTTCTGATTTAAAAAATTAGCCAGCTAGTCCTCCCCATCATGCCCATTCAGACAATGCCTTTGCTATTGCAGCAGCATGAGGGGATTGTCTAATTAGTCACCCATCACTGCCTGGAGGGAAAGAAACCAGGGGGAAAGGCAAGCAAGGCTGCTTCGGTACTGCAATATCACTGGCTACTAGTAACAGTCCATAGTGGCATCCTTGCCAGTCAGGATGGGGACAAGGTGCCAGTGTGCCAGGCTGGCTCCATGCTCTCTCTGAACTGCCATTGTAAAGCCCGTTCTTTAATACTTTCTCCTTCTGTTCCTGTCCCATCCCTCTCTGTGCCTTTCCAGGCCTCCACCACCCTGGGCAGTGCAGTGCAGTGGTTGGACACCTCCTTAATGATCCCCCGCTAGTCACCTGCTTCTGGCCACACCTGGTGCTAGTGTGCAGCCCACCTGCAAACTTTGGCCCTGCCTCTGTCTGGGGAAGAGCAGCCAATCAAAGCTGCAGGAAGGGGCAGGCAGAGCTCCTCCCTCTACCCCCAAGAGTTTTTAGGTAGGGAAGGGGGAGAGGGCAGACAGCACCATTTTCACATGAACTGAGAGGGAAGGAGCAGAGGGAACAAGGCCCAGGACCCCAGCTTGTCCGTTCCCTCTCCTTCCCTCAAAGAATAATGAGTCAGTCTCTTCCTCCTCCTCCTTCCTCTTGCTCCCCTGTCCTTCCCTGCATCCCCAGGCCCTGGGAAGTGGGTGACACTGCTATAGCTTTCCCCTGGACCCTGGGAGAAGAGATTGGGTCTCCAAGCATGGATCTGATAGTCTCCTAGCCTGGCAGTGGGGTCCAACCTGGGCATGATAATGTGGAAGGGAGGAGAGAAAAAACGTTAGAAAGAAAATACTATAAAACATTTGGTTTTATTTGCAGTTTTCAATATTTTTTTTTTAATTCTTTGCATGTGCTGTACTTGAAAGCCATTTTTCTCCCATTCAAAAATTAATTTTCTTTTGAGAAAAAAAATTGAAGGAGCTGGGATTTCCCTTGGTTTTGACTTTAGTTTGTCACAGGCAAGTTCAACTTGCAGTTGTTAAAATCTCACTTTCATGCTTTTCCAGCAGCAGGAAGGATGTGCGGGGGATGATGTGACTTCACTCCAATATGTGCATTAGCACGTTGGTCTTCCCTTCCCACCTATGGCATTCGTAGTTCAAACTTCTGTAAAGCAATGCATGCCTCCAGCTAAGCCCCTGCGGACACTCCTTGTGATACAGCTGAGTTGAATTATGGCTTTCTTTTCTATGGCCTCCTTTTCTGAGAGCCAACAAGCATTCCCTCCTATAAGAGGGACCTTCTGTATTATGTTAATACCCTCTCTTGCCCTCCAGTGTGGAAATGAACAAGTTTAAAAATTCAGTTTAGAAAGCCACATGTGGTATAAGCAACTGCCTCCCTAGTTAAGTCTGTGGAATCACAATGTCAAGTTTAAATAGATTTCAGAAACCCGCTCGTTCCAGAATGATCTTATTTCCCTCACCTGCCAGAATAGAAAGATTTGGGAGGGACAACTTGACAACACTACTTGAACAAACATTAAAAGCACATGAGCTAGAGCAAATCTTTTATTGTTATATCTACAAGTTCTTGAATGCTAGATTTGCTAAAAGCCAAACAAAAGTCCCCTGCATAACTGTACCATATTACATAGTGCTGGGCAATGCAGCTATGAAAACACGCTCCGCTCACTTGCTCTCACATGACACATATCAAATGTCAAAAAATGTCACAGAGCTGCATTTCGGTGCTTGATCAGGTTGCGCCCACCACCACTCTCTGGCTCCTGGTCTCACCCATGCTCATTAGAACAGAGCTGAGCATGTCTGACATTGCTTTAACCGTGTCATTCTTCAGGATGCAGGACATACAGCATGGGATCCAGTGCGCAAGGTGTGTTATCATGGCAGCAATGCTAAACACTCTCCAATGTGGTACCGACAGGCCCTAAGCATTTTAGTAGAGATTCATAACATTTAAAGACAGACAGATGGTCTAAATCAGATAATGATATGATACTATCAGCATGCATAAAAAAGGCCACAGAGTGTCACACAGTGTCACTCAAGCCTATATTATGGGGCTGAGACTGCTTCAAGAACCCCTTAATAAAGTTGCTAAGTAAACCAAGTTCTTGATATGTTTTCACGGAAAAGAAGTAAAATCCTATAGGCCAGATCCTCTGGTGGTGTAAATTAGCGTAGCCACATTTAAGTCAAAGAGTGATGCCTGGCTCTCTCAGAAGAGGGCCTGCCCTTTCAGTATTAGGCAGTTATTGTTTTCAGATTTCTTCCTTGTGTCATAAAACAGAAGACTGCACAGCCAAAAGTGTCTCCCTTTGTCACTCCCCCCCCCAAGGCATTACTGTTTTTCAAAACCTACATACGCACACCGCCTTCCCATCCAACAAAGGAGACCTTGTTTAATTGACTTGTGAACTCTGGCCCTTGTCCCTTGTCACACCAGCCGTTAAATGTCCCTTTGATTCTCCTCTGTATCAATTTGTGAAATTCTGACAGCAGCAACAAAAAAACAATACACCTTTCTTTTTCTTTGCCACAAAGCAATCAAATGGTGAGAAAGTCAGCAGCCTGAGGTCATGGGAGACCTTTAGTGCCATGGTAGCTTCTCCCTCTGCTCTTCACAAAGACAACCTTTCTCCTTTTGAAAGAGACCACCTGTGCCCAGAGAGAGCTCGCCAAGCACATCCCCACCTGCTCTGCAGTCCTGCTGTGGTTGGTTTTGATTTGCAGAGAAGTTGAAAATGCTTCTGTGGTGCCTGCTACCTCATTATCCGAGTTCCTCACAACACCCCTGGCAGGCAGGGGTTTACTATGGTCCCTGGATCTGGGGTACACAGTCAGGCTAAGGGCCAAATACGGACCCGTCCTTTCGGCACCTAAGCAGGACCCAGGGGAATGTTGGTGCCCAGGTTTCAAAGAGCGATCCAGGTGGGTCCTGCTCCAACTGCTTCTAAATTCATTTGGCAGCCACGCTTATTCAACACATCCATTTTGGACTGCAATGCACCCAAGTATGGCATTCACATTCACTTCCACTAAGAAGCACTGACACCCATACTCTACAAAACAGCCCAATGGTCAGCCCCTCCCTTATGTTGCTGGCCAGGTGTCTCCCTTTTGGGAAGCCCCCTTGACACAGGTCCAGGTGTGCCTAGTGGACACTTGACCCCTGCCTCCACTCTGGCTCCTGGGGTACCCTCCCCTTCTACCTCACCTGCCACCCCTTGATGTTATTTATAAAGTGTTGGGAGGCTGCCCCCAGGGCCCAGAGTGAGCCTGGTCTAGCCCTGCCTTGCCCCTTGGGCATTACACTATGGCCTTCCTGACCCCACTAGTGCCTCAGGGCACCAGTTGCCTGGGGCTGTCTATGGCCTCCTTCCACCCTCATAGCCATGCCCACGCCTCGCACATGTTACTTTAAGTTGATCCCCAGGCCTCTGGTCTGCCAGTCAACCACTCCAGTGCCCCAGGCCACAGCAAAGCTTTCTGCTTTCCCTGGGCCCTGGCCCTAGTTTAGTTTTTGCCCCTTCTGTCAGGCGTTAGCCCTCATAGATTAAGCCTGCTATGGCTTCCATTTTGCTTCTGTGGCCCTAGTTCTCCCGGCCATGGCACAGTTTCCCCTAGCCTTCCGGGGTTCCTGATCCCAGGCCAGGCTGCTTTCAATGCCCCGGCCCTTGGCCCTCAGGGTCCCCAACCCCAGGCTGGACTGTTTGATATTGGCTTTAGCTCTCTCCGCTCCTAACTCATCACACCAGCCCCAGCACTCTGGGTCCCTAACCCCAGGTTAGGTTGCCTGCTATAGAGTGCCTTGCCAGGCACCTCTGTGTGGCCTCCACACTGATTGCATATCCACAGCCCGAGTCTCCAGTTAGCTTAGAACAGAAACCCTAACACAACAGCTGTACGACAAAAGTCATCCCCATGCTAGGTCACAGCTTCCCCGCAAGCTATGAGTCCTCTTGTGGAAACACACACAGAGTACTTTTGGGTCAGGTCAGCAGAAGCTTTTATTCAAAAGAAACTACAGCTGTAGGGGAGGGGGATTCCAAAGTGACATGGATTTCCCAAGCACTTGGAAGGGGTCTCCCCCCAAGAGCAAAATCAGGAGGCTTATATACTTTTTAACAGTTGCTTACAACTCACGTGATCATATAGAGAAATTAGCATGAAAAGCGGTTATACCATTACTT
>JAGPOW010001603.1:243616-256060 GCA_030014935.1 Caiman crocodilus | reverse complement strand
CTGGACCTTTTCAGCCTCCGCAAGAGAAGGTTGAGAGGTGACCTTGTAGCTACCTATAAGTTCATCACGGGGGCACAGAAGGGAATTGGTGAGGTTTTACTCACCAAGACACCCCTGGGGGTTACATGAAATAGTGGCCACAAGCTAGCAGAGAGCAGATTTAGACTAGACATTAGGAAGAACTTCTTCACAGTTAGAGTGGCCACGGTCTGGAACGGGCTCCCCAGGGAGGTGGTGCTCTCCCCTACCCTGGGGGTCTTCAAGAGGAGGTTGGATATGCATCTAGCTAGGGTCGTCTAGACCCAGCACTCTTTCCTGCCTATGCAGGGGGTCGGACTCGATGATCTGTTGAGGTCCCTTCCAACCCTAGCATCTATGAATCTATGAATCTATGAAAAATCATAGCCTGGCTAGAGTAAAATGGAGAATTCTGGAATCTATGATCTCTGCCTTACCATAAGTACAGGTGAACTGTGTGGAGCTAGCAGTCACAAAGCCAAGCCCTCAGCCAGCAGCCAGACTGACATCACCTGGCCCTGCAGCCCTATCTCCCTCTAAAGCTATTCTGTGTCCCCATGGTTCCCTTCCTGCTTTCTTCATAGAGGGCCTGCACCCTGCAGGCTTCCCCTTGCCCCACCAGATCCTGCAGCCCTGCTGGGTCCATGGTCTACTGCCTGACCACTTTGTGCCTAGAGCCCCTCCAGTTCTACACCTCTACCTGCTTCTGTTCTGGAGTCTCCTTCCTAGACACAGCAGGCCTCCTTCAGTATAAAAGAAAAGTCTACAGGATGTATCCTGAAGCTTTGACCTAGATATTTTGGAGCCATACTTTATACAGGGATCATAAATGGATAATAGATGTTACCAGCATGCATCAAATGCAAGTCGTGTGTATACAATGTGGACTGATGTGTATGTATATATAGTTGCAAGCCATGATTATAAGCAACTTAGTGACTGGCTAGGCTCTAGAATAACCTGTAACAATTGATGCAGTATCTATTAATAATGCATTTGCCCTTTCTTAATCATGCCTTAATTGTGGCCCATCTGAAGATGGAAGTAGGCGTATCAAGTCTGTCCCTTTCTGAGTAACCTCGTCTTCGCTGTCCCACCAGGAGGCTTTTGCTCCAGTCATTCCCTGTACAAAAGAAACAAAAAAGCAGTTGAAACTGTTCTCTTTGTGTTGGAAGGGATTCTTGATAAATCTAGTTTAAGAGAATTGTTTTACAGTACACAAGGTAGAGTCTCCATGGGGCATAAAAAGGGTTAAAGAAACATGCCTTTGCTCAATGGATGACATGTAGATTGCATTGATCTTTAGCATGCTTATAATGAAGTGACCAAAGTCATATGCAGGATGAATGTCTCCACTGCTTCCCAGACTTACTGTTACTGCCTGTCCTGCTAGCTGGAAAACAAGTTTTGGTCCTGGATCTCTCTCTGGCAACATGCTATTTCTGATCCACTGACAAAACAGACACCCATCTGGTTGTGGTTTAGCTTTATCATAGGCTGTGTTGGATTTGAGTAGTCAGTGGAATTGACTGGCCAGTCATGTCTTGTAACATTTTATTTCTGATCAAGAGAGAAGTTGGTCACGGTCCTTTTAATTTTGCAACCGCGTTTCATATGCAAACAACGTATATATATTTTGTTTAAAAAGTGCCCACTGTTACGAAAGAAGGGCTTCTGATCAGCTCCTCAATTCTGCCAGCTGCAATACATTTCGCTGCTAGCGCTGCTCGTCTGAATCGAATATAGTTTATTTCGTTTTAAGAAGTCTTTTTTTTTTTTTTCATTTCAGGAAAATGAATGTTAGAGCCAGATAAGAAACTATAGTCTGCTTTCAAGAAGGTTACAAGAAAACTGCATCTTGCATTACTAATCCTTTATCTTTCATGTTAACAAAAAGATTACTGACATATTTTTGAATGAAAGAAAATAAAATAGCAAATGCATCTAAAGAACTGTGTAACTTTCATGCAACACACAAATCGGTTGTTAAACGCGGGGGGAAAAAAGAAGGCGAATGAAGGGAAAAATCATAATACATTTTCCTTTGTAAAGTGAGCAAACCAACTTTCTGTAATAGAAGCAACTACTGGAAAAGCAGAAGACGCTCCTTTCATAAGCCAAGAATGGTTTTATTTTTAACTTTAAGGCCTGATTCCGGATGCAAGGGGACAGCTTGTATGAATGCAGTATAGGAACTCTCTTAGGGCAAGAATCTGCTTGGGGGTAGGGAAGGGTACAAGGAGCCAGGCATAACATACTTAAATTCTTTAACTGCAAGGACTACCTAAAGCCAAGCAATGGATGCTCCATTTCCTTGCACCTTCTGTAATCATTAACTTCAACAGTGCCATTCACCAATGGTGCTTAACGTTAAGCACATACTTAAGGATTTATGTTGCAGCAGTACTATGATGCGTTAGAGAAAAGGCATCGTTATAAAGAAGTCCATGTTAGCAGGCATATAATGCTGTGACTTAAAATGATGCTATAGTTTTAAGGGAGACAGTAGCGCAGCAGTCATGCTCTCTAGCCATGAATACAGAGGCCAACATTCAAGTCTTTCTCCAGATGTGTGCTGAAGGTTGCCCCCAGGTATAAACAAGCCCCTGCCCATGTGTACTGGAGTATCTTGATGTGCTGCTAGCTACATCACCCCTTATGTGCTATGGGCTGTGGATACTAGTGGGTCTTAACTACATCAGCTCAATAGGCCGCCTACACTTAGGCTTTTTGGCATATGGTAAGGCTGGCAGATGAGACAGTCAGACATTAGTTGCATTATTTGAGCAACATGATCATGAAAGTAAAGACTAAATCATAATTCCTGCACCTTACAGGATGCATTTGCAACCTCATGGTTGGCATTTCCTGCCTTTTTGCATGTCTGTCACAGCCTACTAATACAGTTCTTCTCATAATGAACAGATGCAACATCCAAACCCAATGGTAATACCCCAAAAATCTGAGGGTCACACAATTTGACTGTCCTTGCAGCATGACAATGGCTGGGCAATGCTGTACATCCTCCATATCCTGTCTGCAAACAATGGTAAGTCACATAACATGTTACATGAATCTTTCAGAAGTGAAACTCGTGTGTAACATAGTGGTTAGAGATCTTAACAACTGAATTTTTTAAGCCACCTGAACGCTGGGTTGGCCTGCGGCCTGCCTGGCCCCATCCATAACTTAGAGCAGTGGTGATCATTATATCCACATTAGGAGCCATTTGAGAAACACTAGAAGGGTTTATTCTTTGAGCCTATTAGTCCAAGACTCAACTCCCTAGTCAGAGCAGGCAAAGACAGAGGCAATCTGTCTACTCCTAGTTATGCTTCTGTCCTGTTGTTAGAACCCTGAACCTCTCCTCTGTCCACCTGAAGCTTAAGCCTCATCGAGTTATATAGATGGGCTCCGGTGGCTTCTGGTGCTAGTTAAGCCTGCTCTGTACAGGAGAGAATAATTAAAGTCTTTATCCCTCAGGGATTTCTTGATCTCCGCCTGAACATTGTTAACAGCTGTTTGTATTATATTTCTGCCTGGTGGCTGCAGTTGAACCTTCTATCCATTTCACCAAGACACCAGTGCTTGTTGGAAAAACTGATAATCAGGAGAACAAGGCTGGCATTGTGAGCTATGCTACATCTATGTTTCAAACAGTGTTCTAAATAAGGCTTTTTGAGACTCATCCAGATCACGTGTCATTCCCCTCTTATTCCACCCCCAATCACCACCACAATTTTCTTTTTCTTGAGCCCAACACTAAGGGGCAGTATCTGTCCAAGATGATATCGTATGAATGTTATTATTTAAACACCTCTAGAAACCATCACCCTGGTCCTCAGCTGTGTGTCTCCGTAAGAAAGTATCCAGCTGCCTTGGTACATGCTGGTTCATTAGGAAATCCATAATTGAATTCCCTGACCACTTGCTTCTTAAGCCCCTTTGATCAAGAATTAGTTAATTATGTTGGGCCCAGTATATTCTTTGTTACGAATTTTGCCATGTCCCCCAGATAGGCGATTGCAGGCTCCGTTTGTATTGTGTCTTTTGAAATGCATGCATGAGCCTTTGAAGCTCTCCCCCCCTTAATGATGTATTGTTCGTTAATAAGTCGCCTGTAACATTTCCCTATTAGGAAATAGCTGCCTGTGACTCAGTTTGGGTTGAATAAGTAATAATAATCCAAATGTAATTGATAATGTTATAGAATAAATGGGAGGACGGCCTACACTAAGAGCCCATTTCCCTTTGTTCAGCTTCAGTCCATTACTCCTCTTCCCCAGGGTGCACCCACAGCTTCCCTTTCCTGCCTATGTACACCTTCCATGTACTTGCACACCCTCCAGCCCCACATGTACATTGCAACCTCTGAAAAAAAAATAACTTACAATGTGGCTTTGTGCCTCTCATGTCCTGTCATTGCATGGTGGCAGGGAATTTGTTATATTAAAATATGCCCAGATGATTCAAGGAAGAGGACAAGCAAGAACCATGTTGGCTTAGATCCATTTTGCCATGGATCCTTTTCCTCCATGCACAGGGTTCCTGCTCACCTAATGAAGGGCAAAGTAAATGCCGATCGTCTCCCATGAGATCTCCAACAGCTGCTGAATATGGTGAGTAAATGACGCAGGGTATTTCTATTTGAATAGGTCAGGCCTCAACTCAAGAACCAAATAGCAGCTGGTAAAATGACCCTGAAAAGAAGTGGGAGTGGGAGTGGGAATGGGAGGGAATAGGTTTCTCAGTTCCCTCTTTCTTACACTCCCTTCAGTAAGGCACCAGGAAAGGTGCCAGGTTTGTACATGGGTCTGAAATTGGAGCTTGGTGATGCAAAGTGTTGGTAGAATGGGGACACCCCCAGGCCACACAGCAGCCTGTGCTGGCCATTATTGGAAGTCAACCGAGCACCCTAGGGCCTGGACTAGCAGCAGACAGACATGACTGTTTGGGCACCTGCCATGGACCTCAAACTAATAGCTACAAAAGCCCAAGCCAGCTTCTTGAAGGAAAGTAGCCACTCTCCATCAGTCCTCCTGTAGCTCTCCTGAAAGCCATGAAAACACTGACATAGGAAGCCACAAGGTGGACAGCCTGGGAAGCCCTATACTGTGGGACAGCAGTTGACTCTGGCCCCTACCCTGGCCAGAAGTTGTCTCATTGCTATTTATACACTTGAAACAATTAGTATTATGCACAAGGTGCAGAAAGCCCATGGGGGTAGGAAGGGCAGGGAATAGAACCTAGGGGCCCCATCCCTTCAGGGCAAATGTTAATTTGGGCAGGTAGGCACACACCTGGACAATCCTAGTCTACCACTGGTGGAACCAGAATCCAAAAGCAAGTGCCAAAAACCACTGTGAAGTGGCTACATGGGTGCCACTTGGGTGCATGGACGTGGAATAGAGGACAAAGGAAGGATGGATGGCATGCAAGCCTGTTGAGCCTACAGCAGGCAAGATCACCTCCATCCTCTCCTCGAGTTGTCCCTCCCCTGAGAGCCTTCTTGTCCCTAGTCCACTCTATCCTCTATGCCCAACTTCTCTCCACCACCCACATCCCTGATTCTGCTCCGCAGCTCCAGTGCTCACCCTTTGTACCCAATCTACAACTCCCCACTCCACTATCAAATCACTATAACAAGGTTTCCTTCCACAGGCCTCAGAGACTGCACACAGAGTTAGAATAATAGGAAATGAGGGTTGAAAGGGACCTCAGGAGGTCACATCTAGTCCAACTCCCTGCTCAAAGCTGGACCAGCCCCAACTAGATCATCCAGCCAGGGCTTTGTCGAGCTGGGTCTTCAAAACCTCTAAGGATGAAGCTTCTACCACCTCTCTGGGTAACCTGTTCCAGTGCTTTACTACCCTCCTCATGAGAAAGTTCTTCCTAATATCTAATCTAAAATTCCCTTGCTGCAACTTGAGACCATTGCTCCTTCTTCTGTCATTTGCAATCACTGAGAACAGTCCAGTTTCATCTTCTTTGCAACCACCCTGAAGGGAGTTGAAAGCTGCTATTAAATCCCGCATTGGTCTTCTCTTCTCCCATCTAAATAAACCCACTTTCCTCAGCCTCTCCTCGCAAGTCACATTCCCCAGTCCCTGAACCATTTCTGTTGTCCTCTGATGGACTCTCTCCAATGTGTCCACATCCTTTTTAAAGTGAAGGGCTCAAAACTGGACGCAGGACTGCAGATGTGGCCTCACAAGTGGTGAATGGAGGGGAAGAATCACTTCCCTCAATCTGCTGGCAATGCTCCTACTAATGCAGCCCTGTACGCTGTTAGCTTTCTTGGCAACTAGGACACACTGCTGGATCATATTCAGCTTCTTGTCCACTGTGACCCCGGGTCCTTTTCTGCAGAGCTGTGGCCCAGCCAATCAGCCCCCAACCTGTACTGGTGCATGGGGTTATTCCGTCCTAAGTGCAGGACTTTGCACTTTTCCTTGTTGAATCACAAAGAGGATGGCAAAGGGGGTCAGGCTGCCTCAAGGAGGAAGCAGTGGTAACAGAATCATGCTATGGGCATAACTAGGCACTGGCAGGGGGAGGGCTGATGACTTCCTCTCCTCCTCCTTTGCTGCAGAGACCAACAGAGACCACTGAGGGGACACCAGGGGGAGGCATGGTGGGCCAGGCATCACCATCACCAACCTGACATTTGCAAAAGTGTTAACCAACTTTCTGTGTCTAAAGGATTAGGCCTTACATCCGTAGGCTGGCAGAGCCCCCGCAAGGATCCAAAGATAGCTAAGCATCAGGAGACACATCACCCAAAAATCAGCAGTTGGGATCATACATTAGGAAGCTAGTAAACCAGCCCCAAGCACTTGCAGCCAGCCTGGCTGGGTGGGGATTGAGGAAGAGGCAGTTCTGGCCTCTATGGCTAGTTGAGGTGTACTAATACCTGTGTGTCTAGTCACCAGTGGCATAAACCTAGGGGTGTTTTGCTTGGTTTTACTTTGTTTTACCTTCAGCTGTCCAAATGCAGGGGGCCCAACCTTCCTGCACTGTATTCTGCTGCCGATAGGATGGGCTGGGGTGCTTCTCATCTCCACAACCACATTTCTACCCTCAGGAAAATCATGCCCCTGTACACTTCCAGCTCCCCCACTATCTATGCTCCCAGCCATGCAGCATGTGGCACCCAACCTTTCCTCCAGCCTTGACTCTCATGTTTGTCAGCTATCCATTTGACTTTGGGAAACATTGACTACTACGGGGAGCAGCTAAAAGAGAAATCACAGGTTGAACCTTGAATCAGAAGCAGTGAGTAATTTCTGCTTCCAGTAGGGAAGAGGAAGGAGGAGGTTTGTTTGTGGGGAATGTGCAAGGAGATAAAGGAGCCCGCAGAGCACAGTTTGCAGGAGAGGAGGAGTGGAAGAGAGAGTTTGGAGATGGCCAGCTTGTGCGGCAGCAGTGTGTAGGTGAGTGGTTCTTGCAAGAGAAAGTGCCCAAGGCCAGATCCACAGCTGGTGCAAACACATGTAGATCCAGGGACTTCAGAAGAAAGGGTCTCCATACGTTCAGAAGTATCATCATGATGATTTGTATCTGCTGAGCATTGGGCCCACGGTCAGGGCTATGGTTGTATGCCCAAAACTGATTCTGAGAGGCTAGGCTTGGAGCAGAAATTTTCTCTTAGGGTTAGTCAATCCTAGTCAATCCCACCAACACCCTCCTCCAACTCCATTTCCACACCTCCCTCCCAGCTCCCTCTACTCCACCCCTGCTCCCACCTCCACCATACCCTTCTCTTCTCTCCCAAGCCTCTCCACCCTACCACCCTCTTGTCCCCTGGTCTGTTATGTCCCCTGCATTCCCTCCTGATCCACTTCTGTCCATAGCCATCCCATCCTCTCCTCTCCATCATTTTTAAACGATTTATGTTTACAAGTGCAACATGGCAGGGTATGACATGGAGCCAGTGCAGGCATCAGGCTGAGGCGGCAGGAAGATATCAGAGGTAAGGAACTGCAGAGCTCATTCAGTTACTAAGGAAGCTGGTGGGGCTGAGTGGTCTCATTTTCCTTCCACAAAACAGCCACAGACCTCTTTTCCATGCCCTTTTTCAAAGCCTCCTTCCTCTGTACCCTCCCCTTTACCTATACCTTTAGAGAAATAAAGTTAGATTTCTCTTCAGCTGGGGTAAACTGATGCCTCTGCTTTGATTTCAACGGAAATACTGATTTTCCTGTCTCCCAAGTAGGTATAGATATTGACCACGCTATGCTAGGGCTGGTTCCATTAATGACCTGGCTAGGTATCCTGAAGAGGGGATTAGCAGAGATGTAACTGCAAATAATATAAGAAAGCAAGAGATCTGAGAAGGGTACCTAGTCCTCAAAAGTTTGCTTATATCGGTCCTAACTATTCAGTTGGTCAAATAAAGGATATCACCCACAAAAATCCTTGTCTTTCATACAAGAAAACAAGGACTGGTGTGCGGATCTGACAGGGATATAAGTGAGTTAACAAAAGATAACCCAAATTGGAGCCATGTTAGATGAAAACACAGGTCCCTTATCAGGATCTAAAACTGTCATGACAATCAAGAATGAAGATTTAGGCACCTCTGTGGCCAACTCAATGGACACCTACAGAGCAAACAGAAAGGGGGTGGCTGCATAGACAATGGGAGAGAGAAGAGTTCTTCCATTTTATACTTCTGTTACTTGGATCAGAGCCACGCCCTCGTTTGGGAGCTGGTGGCCAGCTCTGATGGCTTCCATCTCAAGAAGGATGAGAGCAGAAAGAAAAGGAGCCTTGGAGACAGTCAAAGTGGCCTGAGGCCTAAAGAAAGCATACTCACCATAAGAAGAGAGACAAAGAGCAGGGCCATTTGGTTCATAAAGGATCATTTCCAACGTAAGAGGAGACATGGTAAAGGTGTATAAAACAGCAAGTGATATAGGGAAGGCCAGTGAGGTACAAGTAATTGCCATGTCTCAGAAAAGTGAGAGGGGCTGTCAGCTGGACCACAGCAGTCAGTCAGCCCCTCAACATACCCACAGGTCCACATGTGCATCCCAACTTTCACAGCTGGAGTACCTGCTTGTTGTCTCTTGGGTCTGCCTTTCTCCAGAAGACTCTGCAGCTGCCCACTACATACCTGCAGTCTCCCTGACCTCCACCATGCTCTACAGCCCCTCAGTGCCCTTCCTTCCCCCTCCTGACACCCAGATCCCCTGCTCCAGCAGCCTCCAGCCCTCCACCAGGCTCAGCTTCCTTTTCCAACACCTCTGACCTTCTGCCCTTACACTCCCCAGCCAAAGGCTCTTGGCCCTTCAGTGCCCAGACTTCAACTAAGCAGTCTCTGCCCATCCCACTTTTATATAAAGTAGTATATAAGAAGTAAGCATGACCACCATTTTAAACAGCCCCTACCTGGTGCCATCTCGGCACCTGAGTAATAGGGAAAGGGATTCCATGATGGGGACATCACACTAAACAAGAAAGGTAGCTCATTTAAAACAATTACAATTTTTCAATTCACAGAATTGTGAAACACACTGCCCTTGAGGTGGTCTGCAAAAGTTCAGGAGATTTTGAGAAATGGTTTGACATTTCTTTGGGTAATGAGAACACTGACCTCTGCATAAGGTTGGGTGAAAAAAATGTATAAAAGGTATAAATCTTCATGCTTGAGGGCCTACATCGACATAGCAATTATAAACAGCTCAGGGATGGGGAAAACCTTCGCTTCAGGGTTGGCCATTGTATTATTGACCACTGAGAGCTTTGTTTCATCTCCTTTGGAAGTATCCAGTATTAGCTACTGTCAGAGACAAGAGACTAGACTAGCCTCTGGGATCTGCTCCACAATGGCAATTCCAGCATGTTTCGACAGAAAATCACAAAAATTGCTGCAATGAAGAATTCTTGCGATTTTGAGATAACGCCCTGAAGGAAAGAACTGAAAAGGGATCAGTTAAAGGGCTGTTTTGACTTGGAATCCATAGGAAATAATGTTCTGGGGAATGAAACAGCCACAGTTGTAACAGCATAAAGTGGGGGTTTCCCTGCATCTAAGGAAAGTGTTAATTTAAAAGCAGAAAAGATCTCATTTGTTTACCCTGCTGTAGCTTGGATTTTGTAAGGCTTATAAGGGAACCTGTTGAGATACCATATTTATCTGCATACCACATGCCACATGAGATACATGCCCTGTTTTGCTCTCATTCGACCCACTATAAAGAGGTAAGCTTGTCCTCCAGGCAGGACAACAAAGGTCAGCAGATATGATGCTGGCCAGATCACTCTTTTGTGTGCCATTGGTTATGGCCTTAGCATGGTAGCTGCATTGGATGTCAAAGCTTGGAGGAACTTTTGACTTTGCCTTGTATGGTTTCATTTGCTCTGGGGATTTCTCATGCAGATATAGCTGCACTGGTCCAAGTGAAAGTACCTTTTGCAGTAACAGCCATTGCTGTTCCTCAAACCTGGGCAATGTTTGGCCCATACTCTTTACAGCTTGGGTCAAATTTACCTCTCTATTCCACAGGTTTCCACAGCCACAGTGACTGTCCACCAATGGTATTTCCCTAGTATAGGCAAGACCTGCCACTGCCAAGCACAGCTCAGCTCCTTAGTACTGGGACAGAGGGCTCATGGTGTAAGGAAGATGATACAGTGTGACTCACCATGGGAGAGTATAGCCCAAAAAAGAGGGTGACAAAGGCCATCAAGGACAGCCCAGGTGTTTCCAAGATATGTTCAGTGTAAGACAGGAATTTTGTCTGGAACCATGTAGCATCTATCATAGGCAGTCAATAGGGGTGCACTGATATCAGTAGCCGATTTTTAAGAAGGCATATTGGCCAATACCGATTTAATTCCCTATACAAATGTATGCAGCTGATAAGTCTGTTGTGGTGGATAGGGATTGGGGACAGAAAGAGCATGGGGGGACAGATCAAGGCCCTGCAGTGTGGGAGGGAATGGGGCTGGAGCTCTGGAGCTGGGGTTGGGGCAGGCACTGCCCAGCCAAGATGGGGTGGGGCAGGGCGTGGGATGGATCTGCAGCTTGCCCAGGGGGTGCAGGGCAGGGGGGGCAGCTCCTACCACTGCACACACCCTAGGAAGGTGGTGGGGGAGCTGTGTGCCCCCGGATCTGTGCAAGGGGGGTTGCAGCTGCAGGCTGGGACCGGGACTGCACCAGGCTCTTCCCGGCATATGGGGGCTGTGCTTGGGGCTGCACTCCCAATGTGTGAGGGCTGCTCTCAGGGCAGGCAGTGATGGTGCTGGGAGGGGACTACAGGGGGGCTACAGTGAAATTTGGAGTGGCTGCAGCCCCCTCATAACCCTCCTCCCAGCACCACCACAACCTGCCCAAAGCGCAGCCCCACCACATCAGGAGCACAGCCTCAAGCACAGCCCCCATATGCTGAGAAGAGCCCAGCACAGGCCTAGCCCCAGCCTGCAGCCAAAGGCACCCCCCACTCCACTCCCTTCCCACACAGACCTAGGGGCACACCCCCACCTTATGCCCTCCTGGGTGCATGCAGTGGGGGGAGCTGCCCTACCCTGCACCCCCTGGACAAATCGCTGCTCCATCCTACACACTGCCCTGGTTGGGCAGTGCCTGCCCCAGCCCCTGCCCCTCTCCCTCCCTCCCCACAGGGGGTGTTGATCTGCCCCTCCACGCCCCTTCCTTCCCCCCTCCCCTTCCACCACAACAGACTTACGAGCTGAATGCAGCTCTCCACCCTGCTGGGCTGTGCTCCTCACTGCTTCCATGCTGTGCTGGTGCACACATGCACAGGCATTTATCAGTCAAATTATCAGCCATATCAGGTCAATTTCTGATACAACCATTTTGCTTTATATTGGTGCCGATCCAATATTGGACTGTGTCACTGTGACACAGTCACTGTGGCTGTGGTGCATCTCTAGCAGACAAGGTTCTTTGGGTAAATCTGATATCTTTTATTAGACCAACTGAAATAGTTGGAAAAATTCTTCTTAGCTAGCTTTCGGGTATAAATACCCTTCATCAGGCTGAGGAAGCATCTGCAGCTGCTGTGCGCTCTTCCTGGATAGAATGAATCTATCATAAGCACTCACTCAACTCTACCTCCCTGCCAAATATCACTGAAAAGCAGCTCAAGTCATTTGGAGCACAGGTGGTGTTTTCCTCCATTCTACCAGTGTGGCACCGGGAACAGCGGCACGAGGCGTGTATTGAGGCTGTAAACCACCGCCTTTGGGGTTGGTGCTATGATGTGGGCTTTGGTTTTTTTGATCACAGCCCACATTTCTCTACACAGAGCATGCTGGTGGAGGATGGACTTCACCTATCACCCATGGGTAAGCGTTTTTTTTCTTCCAGGTTGGCTGATCTCGTGAGGCGGGCTTTAAACTAGCTTCGCTGGGGGACGGGCCAGCTGAAAGAGGAGAGGATGCTCGGCCGCTAAGTCA
>JAGPOW010001603.1:215841-234783 GCA_030014935.1 Caiman crocodilus | reverse complement strand
ATAATTTTTTCAAAGACTTTGCCTAGGATGGAGGTGAGACTGACTGGCCTACAGTTGCCCGGGTCCTCCTTCCTCCCCTTCTTGAAAATGGGGACCACACTGGCCCTCTTCCAATCCTCCAGGACCTGGCCCATGCACCATGACTGCTCAAACATTACCGCCAGTGGTTGCACAATGATGTCAGTCGGTGCCTTCAGTACCCTCAAATGGAGCTCATCTGGGCCTGCCGACTTAAACGCATCCAGTTCCTCCAAGTGACGCTGCACCATCTCAGGGTCTACTCTTGGTAGTCTGGTGCCCTGCTGCTGCCTCTCTACAATCCCAGTGAGACTTGTCATGCCCCTCGCTTAGGAACACAGAGGCAAAGAACTCATTGAGGAGTTCAGCCTTGCCCCCCGGTCCGTCACCAATAGCTTCTGCCCATTTAGTAGGGATCCTATTCCACCCTGGGCCTTCCTTTTGCTTCCTATATATCTAAAAGACAATTTTTTGTTATTCTTTACTTGGGATGCTATCCTCAGCTCCATGGTAGCTTTGGCCCATCTAACGGCCTCCCTACACGTGTGAGCAGAGGAGGTATATTCGTCTTTGGTAATCTTTGTTTGCCTAGGGCTCACTAAACGGTTAATCTGGCCCTGTCAGAAATGGGTATTTTTCCAGTGCAGGCTCTGGGGCTCTAGAAAGAATAAAAGACTCTTTCTAAGGGACTCAGTCCTGTCCTTTTAAATAGCTTAGGAGTCCTCAAGCAGGCATCCTAATGGCTTCCATTGCAGAAACCACCTGAATCCTGCCAGAGCATCAATGCATGCATGTACCTAGGCCTGCAGGCTTATATCTAGTTAATAAACAAAAGCTCTTTGGAACCCAGCTCTCTTTCCCTTATTGTGGCATAAATCAGTGAGAGCTACTGATGTCCAAGAGCAGGAAAATCAGGCCAGGGAATGTTCCCTTCAAGGGGAAAGCCAACCCACAGACAGGAGGCACTAAAAAAACAGCAGCAGAGCTAACTACATTCCTGCTAATGCTAAAAGGTGGAAGAAAAAGGGAAAACATGGAGAAAAGCATCCGCCAGTGCCCTGCTCCCTGCTTTAATGCACATCAGAAGAAAGTGAGTGGCAGATAGCAATGTCCCTTTTTATACACCTGGGCTCAAGTGTGCAGTGTTCAGGAAAGGTCATGCATGTCCTCAGGTGCACAGGAGTGGGAAAGGGATTCCACTCTCATGCTGTCCCAGGACAAGAACCCATGTGGCCTGTTCTTCAAGGGGAGCAGCCTTTTTTCTTAACCTGTCAGTATTTAAAATAGGAAGTGAGACCCAGCTTAGGTGCAAGGGGGGCCCAGCTATTTCCTAACCCTCTGAGGACTGGAAAATAAGGTTAATCAACAAAAAAACCTACATCTGTGATGTCAGAGAAGGTATAGGAATAAGATGAGAAAGGACAAATGTCCAGCTGCGTAAGACCTTGCAAAGGAAATTAAAGTAATACTACAAATCTCTTCAATCATAAAAATAAATGAGAACAAGGAGGTGGGGCAGTGAGGATGGGATAAATCTTGAGAATAATCTAGATATGGCCTAGGGGTGGTATCCACCTAGGTATGGAATACTTCACCTCAGCTTTTCAAGGATGATGTCATTAATCGTGGGGGGGGGAGGGATTCAACACAGGTGTCCTATTTATTGGTTAAGTTGGAGAAAATGGGGATTGGAAGAAAAACTGTAGCTGGTTAAGGAACTGGTTAAAGTGGTTGGTGGGGTGGGGAGTGACAACAGCTTGTACTGAAAGGGGAACTGTCCAGCTAGAGGGAGTTTACTCATGGAGTTCCTAAAGGAACAGCCTTCAGACCAATCTTACTGTTTTCATTAATGACCTTAACAGGAAAAATAGTAGACTTTTTCACAGTCGCATCACATTGTGAAACTGCTGACAGAAAGATGGGAGGCATCATTAATATAGGAGAGGATCATATCATACAGAGAAAATAGGATGGACTTGAAAACTGGAATAATAGAAAGGGGATGAAATTTGATGGCATAAAGAGAAAAGTGATACACTTAGAGAGTAAAAGGAAAAATTTCTGCTATAAAGGGGGAGCTCATCAATTGGAAATAACAAAGGAGGACAAAAACCTGAGCATATTAATTGATCACTGGTTGACTTGGAGCTAAACATTGTACCATGGCAGTGAAAGAAGACATCAGATGAAGGATTTCCAGGAGAGGTAGAGAAGTACCAATGTGCTGAAGTACTTGTAAGACCTCATTTAGAACAGTCTGTACAGTTCTGGTCAGATCTATTCAAGAAAAATGACTTTACTTGGAGCTGGTGCAAAGAAATGCTACAATTAGAATCAGGAGAGCAGAGAGCCTGTCTTATGAGTGGAGACTAAAGGCTTGTCTATATGGTACAATGTAGTACAGCACAGAGATGCCTAAATTAATGTTAAATATGATCTCTCATAGGTACCAGAAACAGCACAGACATGGTAGCATAAAAATCTGCATGGACTAACTTAGCTTGTTAAGAAGGGGACAGTGAAAAGACTAAATAAGATACAGATTCATAGACATTAGGGCTGGAAGGGACCTCATAAGATCATTGGGTCCAATGCCCTGCCTAAGGGGCAGGAAGTCAGCTAGGGTCAAAAGATCCCAATGATAAAAATCCAAATGTTTCTTGAAAGTGTCCAGAATAGGTGCTTGCACCACCTGTGGAGGGAATCTATTCCAGGCCTTGGGGGCTCAGACAGTAAATATTTTTTTCTTATGTCCAGCCTAAAATGGTCTTGCAGAATCTTGTCAACCCCTGGGGTGCTCTGGTGAGCAGGTGTTCCCTCAGATCCTAATGCACACCCCTATAGGCTGCCACCAGGTCACCCCTGAGCCTGCATTTCTCCCGGCTGAAGAGTCTCATAGCTCACAGCCTCTCTTCATCAGGAAGAGGAAGTATCTGACCTCTCTGAAGGAGTGTCAAGTTATTGGTTTGGAGGATGGTGGAGACAGGTCTGTTAGTAACTGCACAGGAATCACTGACCTGCTGCCTATAGGTTACTTCCAGCTTGGTGCAGCCTGGAAATGGACACCTACAATGAGATGGTTATGCCTCCCATCACTCCAAATATCTGACTTCTTATGGATCCTAAACCTGGACTCATTTGGGAAAAGATCCCCCTTCAGACATCCAAGCAAAGAGTCCACCCTGGAGGTTTCAGAGGAGTCAGGTGTAGGATGGAGCTAATTCTGGGGATCAGATTTAGAAGACGATACACTGGCAGGGAGCTGAGGATGCAGAGCGTGTGATCTATAAGGACAGACTCCCCCCTTCCTGGAGATGTGGCTGTGGGTTATGTGTGTATACACACTTCTGATGCTCACCCCAACCTGGGTGGGCACCTGGACCTCACCTTTGAGGGGAAGTATTTAGACCATTCTCCATAGTACATTCTCCATTAAGCAAGTGAGCTGTGCCAGACAGTAGCTGCCCTATCAGCATACACAGGCAGCTGCAGCTAGGACCTGGTAGCTGTTTAAAGTTTCTGAAGGAAAAGCAAATTGCGAACATCCCACTGGGGCCAGGCAGCAATATCTAAGAGACCAGGCAGAAACCCAAAGCCCTGATACTCAAGCACAGAGATAACCATGCCCCATACCGAGCTGCCACCAGCCATCTCTGAAAAGTAACAAATTGACAACATTCAGAGAAATATTCTTCATTTCCAACCGTATCACTTGTACCCTCTGGCATAAAGCACCTCCTGTCTTATTAACGTCTTTTACATTTTTTAGTGCTGAATCCAAGGTGAAAAGGGGGAGGGGGAGAGGAGTGAATGGAGACCAGTTTCATTTAGGAACTGGGAGAATAGTGGCAAATGATTAATTGGAGTCCCAGAAATAGGATTTCTTCTCTTTGCTATTTTTAGATTTCAATGCTGGATGCAGATCACTGAAGTGCTCATCAGACCTAGGCACTAACCCACACAGGCCCCAAACATTGCAGAAAACTCCTTTATTAATGCTTAGAGGGGGGATAAACAATTCAATAGGGACAGATTTTGGTGTCCTGCTATAAGGAACCCCCAGTTCGGGTCCTGTGAGCAGCTTCTTAGCAGCAGATCCTTGGACCTGAATAGATCTCCACCGACTTTGCTGGGTGCAGCGCTCCACCCTTTAAAAAAACAGCTCATGTTTATCATGCATCTAGATTCACCAGAATAAGAAGCCATAAAGCCTTCTACAACAGACCTACAACAACTTTTACCTGCACATGCATGTCACCACTTTAAATTAAACTAGAGGTCCAAAGAAATTCTGGTGTGGGACTCTCCCCATCCAGGTGGTATACAACACATGTATCTGGACAGAGAAAGGTTTGGAAGCTGAAGCTGACCTGAAATTAGATCTGTGGATATTAACACCAAAGTTGCTTAATTGTTTCCTCTGCCTATATAAAGCAGACTGCAGACCTTAAATCTATCACTTCTTTGGCAATGAGTATCATCCACTCAAAGTCCCAGGACAGGGTGATTGATTTTAGGGAAATGCAACATTTTATGGAGGGTAGCGGGGAAGGAATTCTTTGCAACAGGGTAACAGGCCTTTTTAAATGGCAGCTCTTTGTGGCCATCCGTTTTAGAAGGCAATAAATAGTCCTACTGCAAGCCAATCAGGGGCTGGGAAAGGTCACTGTACAGAAGTACATGGGCTCCTTTATCACATGCTTCTTCAAAGAAACCCATCCATATCATCCCCCAGCTGATAGCTACAAGATGGGGTAGGGAAGAGCAAATCCTGTGTCATGAGATTGTGATTGTCCACTTTATTAGTGATGAGAGCCAATGAAACGTTAACGCTGTCCTCATAGCCTCATGTGATAGCTACAGATGGTACGGTTTTTCCATATTTTGAAAATGTCACATTTTGAGGGCTGTGAGTTGGAGACCTTTCAGAGGTAGAAGCAACTGCTTTATGTCCCATGGGAAGACAGGAATCTCCTCCCAAAATTACACTGCACTGTGTTTTAGGTCCATCCTGGACCAGGGGGCAAGCAATAGAAGGCAGAAAGCAAGAGAAGCATTTAACTGGTTAAAACATTTGTTTCTAAACCCTGTTCTATTGTGAGACATATTGAAAGATCACAGTGCTCTTGGGAATACAGAAGTCATATGAATGGATTAGACCTGAGGTCTATTTAGTGGTCTCTCTCTGACAGTCCAGTATCAGCTACTTCAGTGGAAGATGAGGTGGGCAGGTGAGGGTAGTCCTCCCTTCACTCTCATGGCATTCCTCCTTGGTTTCAAATGCATACCAGTTGCCTTAACTATGGATCCAAGATTATACAGATGCTATTTGAGGTCTTCCACAGAGATGGGATCATAGAAGGGACCAGCGTGACCATCTAGCCTGACCTTCTGTAACGTACAGGCTGGGGAATTTCACCCCTGGACTCCCGAAGGAGGAGGAATTATTTTTCTCCACTATACGTGTGAGCACAATTGAAGCTGGTACCTTGTGAATGGATTACAGCAAGGTGTCAGTATAGCTGGAGTCCAAGTGACTGCAGTGAATCTGCTATAAAATATGTACAGAATGCTGGGGGATGCTGTGGGCTGTGCATATTTTACTGCTAACCTGCAAGACTTTTACGGCCTGGACCTACATAATGCAATTAGACCTCAGTTTATGCCAGTAAAACTGTTGTACCAACGTGATGAGGTTGTAAAACCTACAGAAAGACTTAACTGGAAAGGAGATCATTGTTATCATATCAGAGGCCTGCATGGAGTTTTTGTTTTTTCTGGAGCTCTTTGAGAACCTGGAGTTGTTCATAGGTCTACACTGCCTGATGCACTGCTTCCACATGAAACATGCAGCAATGACAATAGCCTCATTTTTCACTGAGTAGTCACTGCAGATTTGGAGGCATCCCCCTGGCAGAGAGAGAGATTCAGGGTTACCTGGTATGACAGTTAGACCCAGAATCAACAGCAGTGGCAGTGGAAATAGGATCCCACAGGCCTGGGGGTTGAGAAGTCCAGAAGGTTCGGAAACTTAGGGCCATTCTTAGCAACAGGTCCATGAATCTTCCACGCTGACACATGAAGGCCTGAATCAACCATTCTGACACCTATTCCTGAGACCGTTGAAGGAAAGGAGACATACAGAACCAGCACCTGGGCCCCATCAGTGTCCATTTTGAAGAGCTAAGCTAGCAAATTAGTGACCACCAGTACTTTGGCCCACATGGTCACATATCTCTACAACATACTCTGGGTTGCCATGCATACCTCCTTCACTAATAGCACTAAACACAGGCTCCCAGGCCCTGGCTGGTACCCAAGTGAATGGTGACTACATGGGACAGCCAGCTTCCTGGCCTGCTTGTATCTCCTTGAGATCTGTCCTGCTCCCTGACCTGGTACTTTTCTCCCTAGATCCTGGTTCCTGATCCCTGAATCCTGACTCTGCCTTGTCTCTCAGCTTCCTAACTGTAGCTCCTCACCTCAGCTTGCCTTCTGGTTGCTAGTCTCTGGCTTTAGACTCAGAGCTTGACACCCCAGCTGCAGACCTTTGCCACTTGACCTCACCCTGGTATCACAAATTTGTCTTCTGCTCCTGTATATTACTTGGTTCCCTGCCTACTGACTCCTGGCTCTAACTAACCACTAGGACCTTTGGCTCAAGCTGCCAGGCCAAGCTACCTTAGCAAACAATGACACCACTGCCTTCACATATCCCCTTGGGAAAGGATGAGAGAACAACCAGCTGATGATCATTTTGCTTATTGTACGACTGGAAGATGCAGAGATACAGTAATTATAGGCTTCCTAAGGTCTATGCTTCCATCTTTGCTTGGAGACAAACCCAGGCCCTTCCCAAAGAGATGTGTCATAGCCCAGTGTAATCTCTACACCAATATTTATAGCAAGGATGTAGATGCAGGAGAACCCTGCTGTTTCCTTTTGTGACCCAATGGACATTTTCATACAGAGTTTTAGGTTTTCTGCTTGTGGTTTGAGTTCTGTGGGAACCAGTTATTGGCTATTAGATGGATTAAAGATGGATTAAAGATGGCTCAGAAGAGAATGGCAGATCTTAGGGCATGCCTGCTAGACGATGGTGCCCTTCAGAACAGTTCTCCATGTTCCAAATTTCACCCTTTCCACCTTGATGGCTGGCATCATATACAAAGTCTTCCAGCTCTCTGCCTGCTTTCTCCTTGATCACAGAGAATAGCCTTCTCCAAGACCTCACTTCCAAGGAAGCATAGTTTCTTTAGAATAGTGGAGGTATAGGTTCATAAAGTGAGACAAGAGCCAGTCTTTTGAAGTATCCATTCATTGTTTCTCTGTTCTTGCCAGGAGACCTGTTTTAGTCTTCAGTATTGCCAACAGTCAATGGCTTTGATCCTTTTCTCATCATTTCTCTCCAGTGCCCAGGACCCAGGACCACAAGTCATAATGAGGAACCAAGTTGACCTCACAAGGCAGAAGTTGACTCTACATTATATATGCTGTATTTCTTTCTTCTCAAACCTTCCACTAATCCCCCATAAGTGCTAATACTTTGTGGGTATATCTACACATTCATTATGGGAATACCCTGTATTCCCTGTACCCTGTATCTGTTGATCCTTGATGACCTGTTCAGGTCCCTTCCAGCCTTTGCATCTATAAATCTATGAATTAATGCACCTTAGATGCTGTTCATTTAGCTTAGTACTCAATAAAGTAAAAACCAAATGTGCAGTAACCTAGAGTTACTGCACAGTAGTGCAGGCACACAGTTTCTTAGTGATGCTTACTGCTCATTAACCTAACAACACTGTGCAGTAGGCTATTAGCATGTTTTGTGCTGTGATGTACTACCACGCAGTGTTATTAGGCCAATGTGCAGTAAGTGTGTCATGTAGACGCACCCAGTAAGTTTATTCCTGGCTGCAGGGAAGGACTTCCTCTTCACTAAAATGCTACTGGTTTCATCTTCTCTGATGCTTCACCAATCCCATCCTGGTCGACAATCTATTTAATTTTGACAACAGTATTTAGCAGGTTGGGAGCAATGTGGAAAAATTAGTAGTTGCTGTTTGTAGTACTAGTAGTGCTGTTTGTCAATGGGATGGAAGTGAGGTCTACTCTAATTTCCCAGGTTTTGGAACGAACAGTGTGAGTGATAACCCACTCACAGCAGGACAGGCCAAAAACACCATTGGTCCCATCAGTGACCCTGAAAAGAGGGTGCTGTTTCTGAAAGAACCTTAACCCTTTTATGAATGGGATGCACCAGAGCCAGAAGCACAGCAAGAGACAAATGATGGGGTATGCAAAGAGCGGCCAATCTGGCGCACCTGCCACCGCTGCAGCTGGAGATCATCAGCATTGCAGTTGAAATCTGAGCTGCAGTAACATGCATGCTGCATATGCAGACACGCTTTATGGAGACACGTTCACATTGCTCAGTTAGTCCTGGTATCTAGCTGGCCGCTACACAGACTCCCAACTGATGGCTGGGGGAGGGGAAGTACCCATGGCTGCCCCCATAAGAATTACCATGAAGAAAGAGCCCCCACCAGTTACAAATTCATGGGAATGAGGATGCTTTTGACAAAACAGAGGAGACAAATATGTGTATTAAGATTTCTGTTAGGCTTTGAGAGCTTCTTGCGTGCCCAATGGATTAAGGATGATGGAAGAGAGGAATGCCTCACACCAATTAATTCCCGAAGTGTAATTAACATCTGGGCCAGCTCTGGATGATCCCAAGCTGTTAATGAACCATGGCACCACTTTAATTTCTGGTATGCCCCACCATTTTATTATTAAATTCAAGAGTGGGTTCCATCAAATATCCCTTAAAGGGGAAAAAAAAAGGGAAAGAGAGAGAAATGGAGCAGGATTTGTTTTGATGAAATATGATAGATTAGAGTTTCCAGGAGGAAGAAAATAGGAGAAGGAGGAGGGTATAATGTGTGAAATGTTATATGTGCGTTTGTGTGCATGTGTGTGTGCATGTATACATATATTCTCTTTTTCAGTGACCTCCTTATGCCCCATCCATCAGCCTCAGGTTGGCTTATTCTAACTAGCAGATTCTTTTCTTCCATATAACAGGCCCATCAGACACAATCTGCATGCCAATTACTGGAACAGACCCCCTGATACTGAAAAATGGAAATTAGCTGTCAAGCAAAAGCATCAGCACACCAGGTTCGGATTGCCTGCTCCCTCTCCCTTTTTCTGTCTGTGGCTCAAAGACATAGCCACTCTGTTCTGTCGGTGGGCAGCCTTGACAGGGGAGCCCCCAATGGAAAAAGTAATCTAAAATCAAAATATATACACACATACACGCATATATAGATATATATACACATACAGAGCACGTTTTTTGTTACCAACATTTGGGGCATAATGCAAAATTCACCAGAGGGCATGAGCTGTTCAGAGAGGGAAGAAGGGAGGAGGGGAAGGACTTCTGATAATTGCATTTTAGTGGTGACCAGATCAAGCAATCCAAAAAAAGGACCATTCAAAGGAAGCATAAATGTAAGGGCAAAAGGAACAGGCAAGCAAATGATTTCCACCCTTGAATTGCACTTGCAGTCTCCCGTCTTATCCATTTGCTTGTCCCAGCTCATTGGGCACATGGGTTGTCACAGCTTGTGAGAGAGAGAGAGAGTGTGAGTGTGTGTGTACGCGTGCACACGCATGCGCGCATGTGTGTGTGTGCACGTGTGTGTAAGCCTGGATCATTGTAGCACTGGTGGGGCCCGTTCGAAGAATGGGTCGCCATGTTTCCTGCTGCTTGGCCCCTCTTAGTGGTGCCCCAAATGGTTTGTATTGCCCTGGTAGCCCTGTATTCTGTGTGGCTGCACCAAATAGCCACGTCACCTCTCAGCATCACACAGAGGCTTGAGGCAAGCTGTGGTCTCACATGCTGGTGATGCTTAAATGTCCCGTATGGCAAATTTATCCACCATTTTCAAAGCTCACCAGCACGCATTTGTTACTGACTGAAGCTGATTTTGCTGCCATCACTTCTGCCCTGACTCTGCATCCAACGGGTTATTCCCAAAGGCTCGGAACAGCTCCGATATCCCATAAGCCTGAACACCACTGCTGCCTCCCTACAGCCCCCTGGGACCATGGGATGCTATGCAAATGCAGAGGTTTGCATGGGCAGAGGCAGTCACGGAATTGAAGCCTCAGGTTGCAAGCTATTTGGGGCAGGGACATTGCCAGCTAAATGCCATGCACATTTCTGTCGGTACATTTAATAAATACAGGCACACCCCTCTGTTTTTCCTCCAGGCCTGCAGAAGAATTACTCACCTGCTGTGCTGCTATGTGAGTCATGTTCATGAATTCCCTGAGCACAGAGGAGAAAAGCAGCAGCTCCCTTTCTATTTTCGCCTTCAACTCCTCTGCCCCTCAAAAGCCCTCCTCTGGCACTCATCCTCCAGTACAAGAAGGCTGCCCACCACAACCATGTTGGTTACTGTTTCTACCAGGAGAAGGTGCCCTTTCTCAAGGATGTCCTGAAACAAGAGATTTCCCTTAACTCCCAGAATTCAGATTCCACATAGGGCAGTGTTTTTCCTTGTGTGTTACAGCAATCATATGAACATGCAGTGAAGTTATTTGATAGAGAGATCCCCATGCTGAAAGACAGAACTAGAATGCCACCTCTGATGGCCCTGTGATCAACTCAGTGTTAGCCAGTGGCTTTGCACTGATTTTAACTGCTAGAAATACAAAGCTCTTGGCTACTTCTTGATCCCGTGCAGTTTGCTTAGTGTCAAGTAGGCCAAAGACAATTAAGCAGGCAGGCATCTTTATCCATGGTATCACATGAATCAATGAGATACCCACCTCTGGTACAGAGAAGGCTGTTTTGGTCAGTCTCTTTCCAAAAGGACCTAACATAAACAGGAGAAATGAAGAGACAGAAAATTGCAATGGCAAGAAAAGCAGAGAGACTTCCATATGGGGAAAGTGGGAAGATGAAGCGGGTAATTCAGAGCTGATGGTCTTGCCTACTGACATGGCCTTATCAGTTATACTGATGTAGTTAGATTGGCATAAGCTGTCATATGTGGACACACTTATTTCTGAACAAGAGTGACTTGCTCTGGTTTCATTTAAATCTTTCCCAAATAAAACCAGTAAAATAAAAATATATATTTTTAAGTTGCTCAGATCTACAAAGAGAGTTAAACCATATGGCTAAATTCACACTAGAAACATTTAATCACACAGCCAAAGCCTAAGAAGATCACAACAAAGGAATCCAAGCTAATGGATGGGATAGAGCTGTGGTGCTCTATCTATCTGGCCAACAAACTAGATGGGTGGCTTGGGACCAGTCTATAAGCCAGATGCCACCCATGTGGTCAGTCCACAGAGGGATCTGACATGCCACCCTGACCCTATACCCTGGATATGGCCGTGGAGTGACCCCTTGCCCAACCTCGTGTTAGCCCAACCCACGTGCCCTGATCCATCTGTAGATGGACCTCACACCCCGGCATGATCCGGTATGTGGGGCCCTGTCACCCAGCCCACAAGTCTTCCTATTAAGTCTGGAAATTAGGAGGCAGGGGAGCAGTGGCAGCAGTAATCATAGCCACTCCTAGAGCAACAGCAATTAATGCTGCCCCCACTCTCCCACCAGATGGGATGCATAGGCCTAGCCAGATTTGAAAGAGGAAAGAATTCCCACCAACTCGAAAAGGACATTGAGGCTGTGCAGAACTGACCAGCTCCTCACACATGCAGTGATTTATAGAGCTCTGCTCCTATGACAGAAAATTCATTCTGAGGGTTTGCCAATGTGGCACGGGTTGGAGGAGAAAGGAAAAGAAAATGAGTGCAAGGCTCAACAGAAAGTGACTGGGCATTTTCAAAGCTGGAAAGAGCTCTTCTGGCTGCTCCCATCCTGAAATGCAGGACAAGAAAGCATCCACAGACTGCACTGTTAAACCTGGCTTAAACAGGGACTACAGATTCTTATCCCATTCCCTGGATCAGCTTTTGTGACACCTATAGGTTTATTCCTTGTTTGTTTACTTCTCCCAGCACTACTCTCCCCCTGTGCCCACCCCCCCTCCCCGGTCTTTTGTAGCCATTGTAATTTGTTAGATTGTTTTTTTCCTACTAACTGGGATGATGTTACTCTCCCAGCATTTCCGGATTCCCTCAGGACAGTGGGCAAAGCTAAAACAAAGCCAAAGAAGGATTTCACTGGCTATTATCTGGTGAAGGTTTGTGTGCTCATGAAACAGGCCAAAAGGCCCATGGCACAAGGAAATAAGGAGGACTGGTGCAGCAGCTGGGAACGAGGCCCAGGACAAGACAGAGAGATAGTGAGAACTTTGGAGCTAACTGCTGGGTGACAGAGGCCTGGACTCATGAGCAGACTGTTTCCTGCAGTTTGATTCCTCTAGGCTACATACAAACAGTCAAAAAACCCAAAGCTGAATCAATTCAGTCTTTCCAGGTTAGTCCAAATGGTACAGATTAAAAATCGAAACAGAAGTGAACAGACATTTTACCTTTGATTCAGGAAATGCAGCCACATGCCTGCAGTGGCTCAGGCCAGAAGCTGGGCAGTTCTAGAGCACTCTCTGGCTGTGTGTTCACTTCCTCTTCCTGCTCCCCACCACGTCTCTGGGATTTGCAGTCCAGAATTATAGCAGCAGGACTCTGCAGGGTTGCTCATCACTTCATCTTCCTGCTTTCAGGTGCCTCTGGGATTTGTAATCCACAGTTGCAGCCAGCAGTAAGTTTGAGCAGGGGAAGGGGTGTTTAACCCCAGACCCCAGGTGGGGTTTGCCTGGGAGGCCAGTTACACACCCTCCCTGCAAACTGGAATGCATCCCCAGCTGGACTTGCTTCCTGCCCCCATTCGCCAATTCTCTGTGCTCCAACTAGGGAGCGAAAGGGAAGGGCCAGCACTGCTCTCTAGAGCCCAGGGCTGCAAGGCAAATTGAGATGCTGGGGGACTGTGATTTAACTTATACCAAGACAGGGTCTGGGATAGAAGTTTCATAAACCAGTTTGACCCAAATCAGTTAAGTCGGATACTACATTCAACCAGGTTTATTTTAAACCAGTTTAAGCCATTTTGAAATTGATTTATCTGCACTGAGCATCTGTTCTGTTACAGATTTAAACCAGTTTCTGATCATTTAAACCAAGTTATGTGTAACTTCTGTCCCTAGCCCTTGTGTTCAGGAAAACAGACGTCAAGTGCATTCACTGCAAAGAAACAGGATTATATTATACGTTCGTTTGACTCTCATCAACTTATCTCCCTTGATTCGTGGAGGCCAGAATCAAGAAGGGCTGATAATGTTACATAATAACAGTAGGCCAAATCATCTTGCTTATCACAGAGGGCGTGTCTACATGTGACACTTTAATATGCATGAACTTACGTTAATGTGCATTAAGGGCACGCATCTACACACGTGCACCCTTAATGCACATTAAAAATGGTGAATTTAGGCAATTCATGCCTAAATTTGATACCTGCAAATACAGGTATCAAATTTAGGCACAAATAGTTAAAGATCATTAACAAATGTATAGACACGTTAAAGCGCATTAACACTTTGTGTGTCAACTGACTTAGGACTAACTTAAGTCCCAAGCCGGTCCACACACAGCATTAATGTGCTTTAATGCCTGCATGTATAGACACCTGCCTAAACCCACTTAATGCACATTAAGCTAATGCACATTAAATTTAGGCGCACTTAAACACATGATAGAAGGAAGCAGCCTAAATTCCACAGCAAGGTCTGAGGATGCTGGTACCTGCAGCGCTGAGCTGGCTTTGCAACTATTTGGATTGGTGGACATAGAGTTGGACATGGAGCTGACCCAGGGAAAAACTCTCTGAACTATACCAGATAGCTGCTCAGGACAGCAGGGACTGGTCAAGTCTTTCTCTCAGGGCTGAAGCGCACCAGCAGATATGACCTATCCTGGACCACTCTTCGATTACTACTGAAATCAACTTGCCTTGCGGATGGGTGTTGTGAAACAATAGGGTTTGGGACTTACATCAGCCAGTCACCTTTCATTAGGGGCTGCAAAGGGTCGACTTTCTATTCGAAGCTACGTTAACTCATTTGCTGTTATATATAGAAATTTGTTTTTCCCCACATTTCTCTTGACTGTTCCCCCTTTTTCTTGTAAAGGTTCTTGTGTCTTATATTCCCAAAGGACTCTCACCCAAATCCTATTTCACATCTAAGTGGTATTCAAGTCCCCAAGTGCAATCCAATTCTACCCTGCTTTAAGACCCAGAAAACCTGTTAACAGATCAATTTTTGCAACATGCCCTTGCGTTATTCTTAAGACTAAGTCACACAAAGCAGTGAAGTGGAAGAGGAGGAGGAGGACCCACCAACCTGTTGCATTAGCCATCTTCCAGGGACTCAAGAGAGGTGGAACAGAATCAGTTAGGCACCTCTGTACTGTTTAGGCACTTAGAAGTTAAATAAAATTTTGGCCTCTGAGTGCTTGCAAGGATGCATGAGGATAATGAGGATAATTCACTTGCAAAGGTAACCAGAGAACTGTCACGTTTATTTGCCTCAGCCAGAAATGGAAGTAAGACTCTGAGTGGAGGGGCTTAAATTCTTCCTTATTTTTTTTTTTTTTTATCTATAAGGACCTTTAAAATATGGAAACTCCAACCTTGTATCTGTCATTGGGAATAGAAGAAACCTTCTGAAACAGAGTCCAGTGCCCTGCTGTGAAAGACAACCGACTCCTCTGATTCCCTGAACAGACTGATCAGCTTTCCCCCTTTGGCAGCAGGGTTAAACTCTCATCCTCCATCCAGATACACCCCTCATCTGCCCAATTTTTCATTTTCTCCTTGCTGTGTATTTCGATAGCCAGGACTTTTCCCACCCTCAACCCCTCCCACCAGCACTTCCTTGTAGCCAGTTAATGGAACTTCTCTGTGGTCTGGTTATTCCAGGGGTGGCCAACCTGGGGCATACATGCTACAGATGACACAGGCAGCCTCTGTGTCTAGCCCACAACAAATCAGGGCAGCAGCAACTAGAGTAGGGAACAGAAAGCAAAGCAGCAGATCAGGTCTTGGATCGCTAGGCAGGCAGAGAGCAGAGTGACAGACTGGACAGGGGAAGAAGATCAAAACAGTACTTGGGAATGGCGTGGGGCTTAATTTATGGGACATGTGCCAAAAAGGTTGTGGCTAATTTTGCTCTGCTCTTGACCATTACTCTTATTATGTATTATGGAACCTTTTAAATCTTGGTGGGGGGATAATAATAGTTTCTTAACTATGAAAGCTGGTCTTTTGACCAATTCTACATTTGGGTGGAAAAATAACAGTGGATGGGGGGATTGTAGGAGGTCCCAACCCCCAAGGGCCTAAGCAGTGTAAGGCTGCGGCTAATGGGGCTTAGCACCCCCCCAAATGCAGGCAGCCTGGGCACAGGATGGAGGGGTGCACACAGACAGAGAAGCAGCTGGAGCCTGCAGGTGGCCGGGAACTCAGCCCAACCCAGCCCTGTGTGGAGCAGCGCCCAGCAGGTAAATGTGTGATCGGAAAGGGACGTAGAGGAGGGAAGGGGCATGGGGGGCAGATCAAGGCCCCCACAGAAGAGGGGGGAAATGGGACCCCCAGGCAGATCTTGGAATGTTCACTGCCCAGGCAGCTCATCCACGAGTGTGAGGGGGACACCCACCACTGCACACACCCCCAGGGCAGGCACAGGACATACATGCTCCCCAATCTGTGCTGTGTGCAGGGCAGAGATGGGCTGCTGCTACAGGCTGGGCTCTGCACACCACTGCCAGTGCCCCGGCAGCTGCATAATGCTGCATGTCTCCCACCGCCGGGCAGGCAGTGCAGCCAGTGCGCAGGAGGCACGTGGTATCACACCACTCCCAGGGCACCAGCATCAGAGTAAAGACCCCAGCCCACCTCTGCCCTGCACACAGATCAGGGGGCATGTATCCCCTGCCCCAGCATCCCCTGTATGCAGCAGCCCTTCCCCCACATCCCTAGAGGAGCCACTCAGGCTCTGAGCATCCCACAACCTGCCCCAGCCCTAGGGCCTCATTCATTCCAGCCCATGCCCCCTGTCTTTGTCCCCACTCCCTCCCTCACCACAGGGGCATCTATCTGCCCGCCCCACCCCTTCCTCACAACAGACTTCCTCTGCCTATGCCCAAAGGCATCCATGACATCCTCTGCTGGCCAAGCTACCCCACCTCACTGCGGCCCCTCAAGGTAACCTCCATTGTTTGTCTTACCTGCTATTCCTTGACACCTCTTACCTTAGGGATGCTGCCCTAGGGCCCTGAAGTGAGCCTCAGTTCATCTCTCACTCTACTTTTCATGCTTGGCTGGTACCAGTCTTGTCCTACGTTGCTTTAGGGGCCTCCAGCCACCCAAATACTATGTCCATTAGGGCTGTGCGAAGCTTTGATGGCTGTTTCATTTGGATGCTGTTTTGACTCGTTTTGAGCTTGAAACAACAAAATCAAAACAAAACGAAGGGCTTCAAAACAGCCTTGAAACAAAACAAGGCCAGTCAGAACATTTCAAAAGTTTCAAAATGTTTCAAATTTCAAAGCAGCAAGCCAGGTGGTGGGAGACAGGGGAGAGCCAGAGCTGCACTCCCAGCGGAGAAGGCAGTCCTGGCTTTCTCTCCCTGCTGCCTGGCTGTGCTCTGTGGGGCTGGCAGAGCCAACAGGAGTGCAGCTCCAGCTCTGCCCACCTCCCGCCACTGGGCTGCAGTCCGATCAGCTCCGGCAGCCCCATGGAGCTCAGCCCAGGGGTGGAAGCCAGGCAGAGCCGGCACTACGCTCCCACCGCCACGCTGAGTTCCACGGGGCTGCGAGCCGCTAGGAACTGAGCCTGGTGGGGGGAAGCGCCTCCTGCTGCTGGGATCAGTTCCCCAGTGCTGGGTCCCAAGCGACAGGAGCAGCCTACTATGATCCAGCAGGCAGACCGGGACCTACCCACACCCCCAGGAGGGCTGCAGGGGACTCTGCCAGATCTTCCCGGGCACACAGGCCCCTAATCTGCCTGCTGGATCACAGAATGCTGCTCCTGCCCCCCCACTCCTGCTTGTCAGCAGCCTGAGGTACAGTTTCCTAGAAACCCCTACATCTATCTCCTTGAAACTTGGCAGGATTCATGCCCTCAGAAAAGGCTACCATCCCTGCAGGTTTCACCACAATCAGGCAAAAAATGACAAAGTTATAGGCTGTTTCATGTTTCCTCATTACAGCCTATGGACAAAACGTCAAAACAGAAAAACCGTTTCGATGAAACAGAATGGAACAAAACAAAATTCAAAACAAAACACTGTCCCGTCAAAACTTCAAAATGGATGTCGAAGTAGAATGCTGCTGTTTCGCGCAGCCCGAATGTCCGTCCCTCACAAGAGTTATTCTGTAATCATTTGTGTAAGCCTTTGCCCTCTTGGCTTTAGCACACCTGTTACTCTGACTGTAGACTTCTAACCTAGGCCCATTTGCTCAGGCCCAGCTTCTCAGTCTCAGTCTCTTGTTGGCCTCAGCCCACCTGGGTTGCCTTCTCTCAGCCCAGGCTCTGGCCCTCTCAGCTTCAGCCTCTGTCACCTTCCCTGCAGGTCAGAAGCTGGCCTTCTTGGCCTCAGCTGTGCTCTCTACTGCACCCCTGATCCTGGCAGGGCCAAACTTGGAGTGCCTGCACGGTCTCCTAACTACCTGTACAGCCAGCACCCAGTCCTCTGGTATCAAATTTAAATGTAGCACATACCAGTTATATGCAAGGAAATATAGTATTTGTAAAGGGGGGGAAAGTGATATTATACTCAGAATATTATAAACAATTCAACGCCTGGAAGAATAAGTCCAGTTTATCACAAATATACCAAGATTTTCTTAATTCTCTATGTCTCATAAAAGGGTTTGTCCATGCATTAGACCTTTTAAAATACAGAGGATCTTCAAAGTTTTAAATAAAGCTTTGCTATTTTTTGATGACAAGGGACTGGTGAAACCTAAAGAGGTTTTTTTACTTAAACTAACTTATTCTGAGAGAAGTGGTAAGTCTTTAGGCAGCAACCTTTGATAATGTATGTTGTGGTGTATTTCCTTACACTGTCCAAGCACAATGCAGGCCAACAACAGTAATAATAGCCTGATTTTCAAAAAAGACAACACTTATAGCTAAATTGTACACATCGCCAAGCACTTGTAAGACCTTAAAAGACTGGGTAAATGAAAGCTATGAGGCAAGCTGTGCCAAACTAACCTCATTTCTCTTTCATAAAGGTACAGGTTTCCCTCACATTATGCTGTACATGCATTCTTAGAAAATGGCACATAACTTGAATTTGCAAAAAGGGAACCCACTTTACAATGTAACAAATAGAGATATGCTCCAAGACCTCAACTGTACTGACCCCCATTCCCATTTCTACCACTTTTACAAGATAATTTTAGTACTTACCAACAGCAGACACTACACACAAGCAGAGGGCACTTTTATGATGGAGATGGCAACTATAGAAACATGTGAGCACAGATCCACACAGAACACTATATTTCGGTGTGTGTCGCTCCCATGATGCACTGCACAAAGCAACTAACTGTGGGCATCCACCTCACTGATCACATAAGAGTGAATTTCCCATGTCTTAAAAACCTCCATGGATGGAGAGTCCACAATTTCTCTGGGTAACCTGTTCCAGTGCTTCACCAAATGAAGCCGCACTTCAAGAGGGATGTGCACAGCCTCGAGAGGGTCCAGAGGAGGGCCACTAGATTGATATGCGGGCAGCAGAATAGGCCTTATGAGGAGCATCTGAGGGACCTGAATCTGTTCAGCCTCAGTAAATGGAGGCTGAGGGGGGACCTGGTGGCTGCCTATAAGCTGCTGAGGGGTGATCAGCAGGAAATAGG
>JAGPOW010001603.1:202876-214328 GCA_030014935.1 Caiman crocodilus | reverse complement strand
TAGCCACAGGGGCTTCCGGGCACCTTTGCCCCTCTTGTATCGGGTAGGAACGGTCACCCCTTGGGCACGGAGGATCGTCTCCTTAAGGAGCGCCCACCCATTTACTTGAGAAGCATCTATGGATGCAAGCCAGAGTTTTGTTTGCTTTACTAGCTGTGACACTGCATTGGTGGCTCATGTTTATCTTGTGGTCAAGCATGGCCCCCAAGTCTCTTTGAGCCATGATGCTAGCAAGCGTAGCACTGCTGCGCCTATAAGTATGCTGAGGGTCTTTTTCCCAAGGTGGAGTACCTTACATTTGTCGGTATTAAATGTCATCAGGTTTGTATCCGCCCACTTACTCAGTTTATCCAAGTCAGCCTGGATCACTAGCCTGTCCTCAGGTGTGGATGCTATGCCCCAAAGTTTAGTGTCATTGGTGAACTTAGTCAGTGAGCTTCTGACACCAGTGTCCACATCGTTGATAAAGATGTTAAAGAGAACTGGTCCAAGGACAGAGCCAATGGGTCTCTGGATCCAACCTCGGAGCCAATTTCCCAGCCATCAGACTATGACGTAGTCAAGGCCACAGTTGGCCAATTTTTCCATGAAGAGGTCATGAGACACCAGATCAAAGGTTTTTTTAAAGACCAGATATAAGACGTCAATCTCTTCGCCCTGGTCCAGATGATATGTCACCTGGTCATAGGAAGAGATGAGGTTGGTCAGATAAGACCTACCTGCGACAAACCCATGCTGGCTGTCTCTCAGGATGTTGCCCTCAGCCAGCTTATCCAGAAGGATCTCCTTTATAATTTTCTCCAGAATGTTACTGGAGATTGAGGTCAAGCTGACTGGCCTGTAATTCCTGGGATCTACTTTCCGCCCTTTCTTGAAGATGAGCACCACATTGGACTTCTTCAAGTCTTCAGGTACTTCTGAGTGCCATGAGTTTTCAAATATTTTTGCCAATGGTTAGGCTATGACACCTGCCAACTCCTTGAGTACTCTAGGATGTAATCTGTCAGGACCAGCCGACTTGAAGGTTTCCAGCCTTCAGAGGATGGGTACAGCTATACAGCTCACCCTTTGAAGCACTTAAAGGATTTCAAAATGCTTCAGATACGACATCTGTCTGCAACTTAACATACTACTATGCTCATCTCCTTCAGCCCCTGTCTTGGGGCAAACAGAACTTTCCTGAGGGCATGAGTTGAGCTCTATTGGGTTGAGATCTTCCCAATGTCCTGAAATACATCTTCTGACTCATTGGTTCCCTACCCTTCTTGATGAAACCAAGGATTTGATACATGTTTAGCCCAATTACAGGCATCTTGGCAGTAGCTGTATTGGTCTACACACAAAGGCAGACAAACTCTTTGGGGAGAGATGATATCTAGACTAACTAAATAGTTGTAAAAAAGTTGTTCTTTGCAAGCTTTCGGAGACACAGATCCTTTTTCAGGCAAAAAAAGAAATTGAAAATGGTGAGAGAAATTAAAGATGATCAGAAATCTCTCAAGTATGGAAAAAAAGCCAGTCTTTGGAAAGCTGTTCTGTGACAATGCAAATGAAACAGAGTTTCTGAGACAAAGGCAGGCAGGTTACCTGGAGTTATTAGAAGGCAGACAGGCAGTAGGGGGTCTTAAGCCCAATGTTAATATTTAGTCCAGGCTGTAGTATTTGGCTTTTTTCTTTATGTTATGCAGTTTCCATTTTAAACGGCAAAATGTAATATTTTCCATGTTTCGGGGATCTTGGCTGTCGCCATATTGGTCTAAGCACAAATATATTTTATGAGGTGATATCTTTTATGAGACCAACTAAATTAGCCCAATTATGGGTACTTTTATCCCCTGGTACTTTACAAACAGCAGCTCCTCCTGCTGGTTATTTAGAGAAACATTAACCACCAGATCAGTTTAGATATTATCCTTCTCCTCTTTCCCTCATCTCATTTTTTCTCAAATTATAATCTGGGGGTTTATGCTCAGTGATGCACTTAGAGACATATATCAGCTCAGCCAGTACACAAACCTACCATGCACACTCAAGGACTATGTAGATGTTTGCACATCTACAACAAACATAGAATAGGACTATGTGTAGGGTGTAAAATCAAATAGGATTCTGCCACCAGTTCACACATGTCCTTTTGGGGAGACTAACTCCTTGCTGTAAGCTCTGAGTTTTCCCACTTCCTTCAGGGCTGTGGCTTTTCTTGTGCTGTTTGCCCCAGAGCATGAAGCTCCATTGGCTCTTCCATATGGATTCTGACTTCAAGTCCCACATGCCTTTTTGCCTCAGGTCTCTCTTCTTATAGCATTTGGGTCCCAGTGTCAGAGCACTGTCTGCCCTCCCACAGTTTCACGCTGCACTAGGTGACTTCCTTTGTTCAAGGAATTCTAATGTCTTTGACAAGTGTTAGTTCAAGGTCTTCCAGCAGTCTCCCTTTGAACATGTTTTCCCAGATCCTAATTATCATCTGGTTTCTCATCAGGAACTCAGTTTTTTCTCCCCAAACTGCAATGATGGCCCTTTCACTTAAAACCAGTCACAAACTCTTCACCTGCCTACTGTGCCCTCTGATAAAAAGCATGTCTTGGCTCTGTTTCTTTTTTATGTGGAGTGCAGTTCTCTTCAGATTTCCACAGTACCGTGTCATAGCTACCCTCCTTTGCCTGAGTTAACTGAAAGCTTTTGAAAACATCAAATGTGCAGAACTGGCTACTGTCAGGAATAATACTCCTATTGACTCCTTCCTTTTTAATGGCTCCCATTGCTTGGAGAACCAGGGTAAAACATGACTTCAGCTTTCCCATTATCCTCCATATTTTCTGAGTTTTACCTGGTGGACAAGGTTATTTGGGTAAATATGATATATTTTATTTTAGACCAACTAAATAGTTGGAAACATTTTTTTTGCAAGCTGTCAGGCACAAACACCTTCATCAGGCAGGGAGAGAGTCTGCAGTTGTTTTGTGTTCTCCTGGATGGGATAGAAGCCAGTACACAAAAATATAGGTCAGTGAAAATGCAGATATGAAGATCAGAGGTTAACTCTGTTGAGGCTTTTAACTGCTCCCTGTTCCCCTTTAGGGTTTTTCCTTAATTTATATTCTTCTTTAACATGATGTATTGTTCAGAAGTCACTCAGAACCAAGTAGTCTGACAGGCTTGCTTCCTCCAGGATCTCAGTTCTAATTAAAGAGCACTGCCTAGCTTGGGGCTTTGAAAAACATAAGAATCAGCCTCAGCTGTCCCACTCCAGATCCTCCTAAAGTGACAGTTCTCCATACCTTTATGATTCTCAGCTACTCATCACCTTAACTTCTGTTGTGGATGAGCTTCACGCTAGCAACTCTTTCTTGCTCAGTTGACAATCCCTCTCAGGCACTGTGGCAAAGCGTAATAGAGCTATAATGAGGTAAAAAGGCTTTTGGAAAGAGAGAAGACTGAAACTTCCACAAAAGCACCCAAAGGCTTAGCTAACTAGCATGTACATCTTAACATGATCCTTGGGAGAAATAATGATGAGCAATTGTGCCTGATGTAGCTTGCTCTGAACAGGACTGAAGCATGCCTTCTTTAGTGTTAATATTTCCTTCCCAAGGTCCTTCACCTTCTACCTTATGTCTAATAAGGTATTTTTTGTCCTTGATTCCCACCTATTGTTGGAAGGGGCTTTTTGTTTCCTGTCCCCTTCAGGTCCCTCCATCACAGTATGCAAGTACATTTTTTTCTTGAGCTCGCTTCATACAAATAAACCCCCACCTCCTGCCACACAGATGTGCAAGGCACAGCTGGTCACAACTACATGCTCAGCACTGAACTCTGACATTTAATGGCTTTGGAGGCCATCTTCCCATCAGTCTCCCAAAAATGCACTCTACCACCAACCTGCAGCTGCTTGGAGCATAATTCAATGGTTCTCAACCTTTTTAGACTTGAGGCACCCCTCGCTAGACTTAAGGTGCCCTTTGGAAACTGCCAGCTCTTAGCTTTCGAGTGTTTTTTGATTCTGGATAAACAAGAGAAGAATTTTTCTGTTGCAAAGTACTCAGAAGGACCATAGCAGGTCAGAGTGTTTTTGACCCTATGGATTCATATTTGAAATCTCAGTGTTTATCTTGTGAATCATGGGGGGGTGGTTGCACACTTAACAGTGCTAATGTTGTGTGGCACCCCACAGCACCCTTAAAATGAGCTGTACAGAGGATATGACTGCAACACGGAAGCAGCATTTCCAAAAAGAGACACCCCAAGCATGAGCTGCCTACCTGCTCCTGCTCACATGCTTCAAACCTGGAACCATGACACTAGAAATGTTCTGGCCCTAATGGCTGCACTTATGCATGTCAATGACTGGGGTCTTCAGAACAGCCACAGAGGGATGCTTTTTCATGTGTTTTCTGATTATAAAAAGTAAGAGAGCAATTCTTCTATTGCTAAAAGAATATTCACCAGTATATTTCCAGCTTTGGAGAAGGATTGGTATTGTTGTCTCTGTCCTTTTTTGAGGATCATTTGTTAGAGGATAGTATAAGGAAATCACTCCCACACTCCTAAAATCTAAAAGCCAGGTAACAGCATCTAATTTTCTCTCCCAGTTTTGTCCTGCTAGTTGCATAATCTCTTGTCTCTGGGTTTCCACTCTGTTTGGATTGGCTGCCAAACAAGAAAGCACCAGATCTCCTCTGCACCCTGGCATTAAGCACCCTTCCAGTGCCATCAACACAAGGCCCTTCAGCACCCCTGAGTAGTACCCCTCACAATTGACTTACTCAGGGGATCAATCAGGAGAATGTGGTATGGGCACATGGGTGCCATTTATACTCCTTGTCACAAAGCATCCCACAATGTACCCCTGAAGCCCTGAGTTTCTCCCCACTATGCTTCCATTTTCCCCAAGGAACAAACCAAGGTTGCTCTAAGATAGCTTCCTATCCCAGCACCTCAGTTCCTCTGCAGTTGCAATGAGGAATCTCTGCCAGTCCCAAGTCCCCCCACCCCACTTAGGGGTTATGGCAGAAATTATAGGTCCCCTCTTCACGGAGAAAGACACCCTGGAATATCACTCTTTCCTCTGGTAAGGAGATGAAAAGCAAAAGGATTTATTTCACAGGATGAAAGAATTATGCAAACAAAACAGACCATAGGTTTGGTGCCAGAAAATAAAGTAAATACAGATTTATACCCTCTCATCTGGCTACCCTTAGCTTCCATGACGGTTCTTGCCAGAGTTCGAGAGATCTACCTGCATGCTGGCTCTACCAGTTCAGTGAAACCCCAACACCTGAGATTCAAAGATGAATGCTCTAGCCTAGTAGCTAGGCTCTAAAAAACCTGCAAACCAGTGCACTCCCCACCCCTAAGTTAGCTTTCTTCTAATATTCAGGAGCCACCAGATTCCTCCAGAAAGTTCTGGTGTGCCTGGGGTACCTGGTGTCCCACTTGATGGGCTATTATTTCCAGATGCCTTTGCTACTGAAAAGTTGATTGCCCCCATTGTATGCCCAGGAGTACGCATCCCACCAGTGGCCCCTTTGGTCTGCTATTGCGAGTACCAGCGGTCTTAGCTCTAGAACACAATGGCAAGGGATAATTATGCAACAATTTCTTAGGGTGGTATCTTTTACTGGACTAACTAGGTAATTGGGATAAAGGTAGGCGAGCTTTTGAAGACATTCTTCTTCCTGGAAAATTAGCAATTCCGCCCACTCCCTGAGTTCCTTGACTAAACCATATCCAAAACCATAAACATATACATAGTTAGCATAGCATAGTCCATATAATAATAACAGTAGATTCAATGGATCCAGCCTAACATGGGCTTTCCAATGAGCTCCACATGCCATATTAGTACAGTAAAACACAAGAAAACAATTATGACATGCTATGAACCCCAAAATGTAACAGGGTTCATGACACCCCTCTTCCCCATAGCTGGGAAATCCAAGCTCTGGAAGCCATTTAGGAGTTCTGGCATATCCAGGGTGTCAACCACCCTCAGATGAAACTATTCCATTTTGGCATCACAGGCCTTCACTACCTGAACACAGGACTTGCTAACACCAAACTGGTTAGACCTACAGATCAATAGCAATCTCATCTGAAAGCAGTTTGATGCTAAAAATATGTTTGAGAGACACCCACAGTCCCTCACAAACTCATGCATGTTCTTAACAGTAAAGCCTTACATATAGAGGAGCCTTATATGGCTTATATGAAAGAAGGGAGATACCCAGGATGGTCTGAGAGACAGAGGTCCATTTTCCTTCCCCGCAGAGCTGCTGGGCTAAAAGCAAAGAGGAAGGTGAAGCATCAAGACCAGTTCTCTTCAGGGATGTGGAATTTCTCTGGAGTTGTTCCCTTGGCTGCCCTGCCTCCTCCTGTTGCACTGAGTATACACCAAGCCAAAACACCCTCAGGCCATCTCTAGACTGTATACCATGCCCAGCAGCCTCTCAAACATGTCATGATACCTAGTGGGCCCAGCCCTCACAACTGGAAGCAGCATAGCCTCATCCATGCAGTGTTGGGGATGGGCTGTCACTGTTACTGCCATGCTAATTGGCCCACCCACGTTTGATACAAGTACACTGATTAGGGTGCTAGTCTTGGTCCCAGTTAGTTTGCCTTAGGGATACAGAACTGGCCTTCCCCCCTACTATGACATGTATCTTAGGAGAGGTTCTTTGAATTGTACAGCATGTCTGCTCCCCTGCCCCTTGCTCTGAGTGTGCAGCTGTTTTTTCTCCGTAAGGGGATGACTCAACAAAACAGCTCAACCCAGTAGGAGTCTTCCATGTGTTCTCCTTCTAGGGCATGCAACCAAGTTTTTCCTCACTGAACTTAGCCAGGCCCCATCAGTCTTACTACAGGCTCTTGTGCGCTGAGAGAGCCTGAAGCCTGAGGGAATAACTCAACACGAGTGTATAATTATGGATTCCAATAACAATTTTGTTGTTCTTGTTTTGGGTTTTTCTCTGGCTGTAGCTATTTCATGGAAATTGCTCTGGCAAATGTCTCCTGCAGGACTACATTTTCTAAAAGTCATCTCTTCCACTCCCCTACAGCTCTGCCTGAAAACTTTGTAGGCACAGAATATAGCAATCCTCAAGTTGGAAAATGCCCTAATTTGATTCTTTTTTTCATGGTTGAAAAGATATATTGTTCCACGTGGCCATGAGAATGTCAGCATAATGCTGGCAGAATCAGTCCACTCCCCAACATATCTCAAATAAGCCCCTAAACTAGATCTTATGGGAGTCATGAATTCACTCTCCCCTTTATATCAGGTCCACCCATTCCATAACCCCAGTTGTATTAGAAGCTCCTGTTCTCTCTGCCATCCCTGCAGGCAAACTCCCCAAAACCATGCCATCCTACTTCTCCGTCTAAACCAGAGCAAATAATACATTTGTATAAGTTTTCTGTTATCCCCTGTTAGACTGGTTTTCTGGCCTGTCAGGACAATTATAAAAGTCCCAAAGCCATCTTTCCAGGATCAGAAAAATTCCAGGATCCATGTTGCTTCTGTTTTCCCTGCTGTCTCCTGTGGGACAAGTGATCATAGCTTTCCAGATCTAGGGATTTCCTTGAGCTCCAAGTTCATACATCTACAGAGAAGGAAATATACTGAGAAAGAAACAACTTACCTGTTTGCCAGCACTTCTCTGGAGATCTGTTCCTTTTCTTCCTATGTTGCTGCTCCTTTTTACATGTGTTTTCATTTTCTTGTTCCTTGATTTTCCCTGTGTTTCTCTTGGCCATGGGGCTATAGTCTCAGCCACTTTGCGACCACTTTTTCAGCCCAAGCTTCCTCTCCCTCTTAAATACAATTCTTAGAATCATAGAGCTGGAAAGGACCCTGAAGGATCATTGGGTCCAGCCCCCTGCATGAGCAGGAAAGACATCTGGGGTCAGATGACCCCAGCCACGTGACCATCCAGTCTTCTCTTGAAGACCTCTAGATGACTGCACCACCTCTGGGGGGAGCTTGTTCCATTGTCTGGACACCCTAGTCATAAAGAAGTTTTTCCTAATGTTCGGCCTGATACTATCTTCCAAGAGTTTGTGAAGGTTGTTTCTAGTTTTTCCCCGGGGCATCCTGGTGAACAGTTGTTCACCTAGTCCCTGATGTAGGCCTCTGACATAGCAGTAAGCTGCAATCAGGTCCCTTCTCAGCCTTCTTTTCTTTAGACTGAAGACTCTGAGATTCCTCAGCCTCTCCTTATATGGCTTGCCTTGCGAGTCCCTGATCATATGGGTGGCCCTTCTCTACACCCTCTTGGGTTTTAGCATGTCCTTGTTGAAGTGTGACGCCCAGAACTAGATGCAATACTCCAGCTGCAGCCGCACCAATGTTGAGTAAAGTGGGAGAATCACTTCTTTGGATTTACTGGAGATGCATCAATTGATGCACGCCAGAGTTTTATTGGCCCAATGACTACTGCATTGCATTGCTGCCTCATATTCATGCTGGGGTCTATTGTTACTTCCAGATCCCTTTCATTTGTAGTGCTGATCAGGTTATTCTGTAATTTCACAGTTCTGGGCTTCATGTTGATAAGGATGACATCGGAGTGTATGGTGGCCTGCTCTCTTTTTTTTCTTTCTGCCAGAATTAGGCAAATTTTTGCTCTCTCCCTTTCTGAAGCGAAATCTTTAGCTAAAGATAGTATGAGGAACTCACTTCCACATGCCTAAAGCCCTGAGCCATTGTGCAAAATAGTATCTTAATAGTAATCTTAATAGTATCTTAAATACTGGAGGCTACAAGTGAGAGAAGAACAGTGGGGAAAAAAACCTTGATCAGACCCTGCTTACTTTCTTTCAGTATCTGCTCTTTGTCACTGGGCAGGATGGACCTGTGGTCTGATCCAGTAAATGGCAGTTCTTATGCTCTTACCTAATTTTCTTTCCCTCTTCTGCCATGCCAGATATATAATTATTTGTCTCTGGGTTTCCACAGTTGTGTTTCTCCCTTTCTTTCCCCCAGTTTGGGATCACTCATTCTCTCTTTTGTGGGACTCTAGTTTGTTTTCCAGAACTCCCTCTAGTCCAAACCCTGCTAGTGGGAAGATGAGAGAGAGGACCTTAGCTCTTTACAACCATTTTGACTTTCTGATGTCAATTTCGACTTTACAATGCTTGACCCAATGCCACACCAGTGAACAAGTTCACTGAGTCACTCATCTTCCTGGAGAACATCTGTCCAAACTTCCTTGGACATTTTCTTTAAGAAAGCAGATAAGACTCCAGAAAAACCTGCAGCCAAGAACCCTTCAAAAAGTCCAACCAAGAGCCCTTCCAAGAGTCCAGCAAAGTCACCTCAAAGAAGTCCTTCCAAATCAATATGGTTGCCATTTATAATATGATTACATTAATGTATAATATAAATGTAATATACATAAATACAATATACAGTATTGTATACAATATAAATACATAGATATTACTCATCTATAACTGATTGAGTACAAAATTCTGGCTTATTTTTGGTGAAAATAGGGTATCAGGACTTGGTTTAGGAACCAATCCCCCATTCATAACATTGTTCCTGTGGGAAAATCAGTTTCAAGTTACAATGTTTCAACTTAAGACAGTTTTCAGGAGCCAATTGTGTCCTAAGTCTGAGGACTGCCTGTAAGAAGACTTTCTTCCAGGGTGCTGTCTCTCACTGGGCATCATTCCATCTACCTTATTTGCCTCCTGAGCTCATGTACACCCAAAGGTATGCCCTGATCCCAATCACAGGGGAGTGGTGAGAGGTGAGGGTGCTGTGGGAGGGTTCACCGCCACTCACTTGTGGTTGCCTCCTATCTCTATAGAGAGTTAGACTCGAGACAGGCTCTTAACTACTTACAGTATTTATTAACATATAATATACATAAATACAAAATTAAATATCATATACATATATTTACACAGGGGACACTAACCAGTAACCAAGGTCAAACCCTGAATAACACTGTGGGAGAATCACTCCTAACCCCCCCCCCCCCCGGGAAAACAATATATATCCACAATGAACCCAAAGCTTCCCCATCCCACAGTGGGGTACCCATACTCAATTAAAGGGTCATGCAAAATATAGCAGTGGAAATGTGATTTTACCCTTACAGAGGAACCGTTCCCTCTTCCTTTAATGCAGAATAATAGGCATCAAATGGGTCCCTACCCAGTTAGGGAACCTACCATTCAAAAAAACCAACAGAGGGTGTTTTTCAGAAATTACTCTGTCCTATGGTAGCAGTATTTACCCATCACAAATAAACAGTTTCAGCAGCATCACTGTATACAACATCATAATACAACATTTCAATATAAGGCACAATCATTAACAATCTTATTAACATCTTCTCCTTAATAGAGTCCATGACCCACGGCAAGAGATAGTCCTCCTTCCAGTGGGAACCCTGGGACAGGGGAGTGGGACAAGGGACAACATGGGGCCCCTCCCCATAGGGCCTTGACTGGGTGAGGGGTTGCTGACCCAGCCCCCTGCCCCAGCTGTCTTTCCCTTGTGGGACCCAAGGGCCCAGTGACTCACACTCCCTTCAGGTGGTGGTGGTCAAGGCGCAGCTTGTAGGGGTCTCCTCTGCACTGCTGCTAGAGCGCCCCTCCAAGCCTTCCTGTGCCACTGGTCTCCTCCCCGCCCTGTGCCCTTCTCTGGGCACCAAGGGCTCAGCTCCTTTCAGCTGCTGTGCTGCCGCCATTGGCTCCCGGGTGCTGGGCCTCGCACCATAGCACTACTCTGTCCCTGTGCCCTGGCTTTAGCACTGAGGGCTTTTTTAGCAAAGGCTGGGCCCTTAAGGCTCCAGCCATCCAGCCTCATGCCAGGTTGCTAACCTAAGCAGCCTCTGCTGCTCCCTGGCGCCGCTCCCCATGTGCCACCCTGCGCACCATGGGACCCGGCCGCTTGCCAGGAGATGGGGCCTGAACTGCCTCACTGCAGCTCCCAAGGCCTTGCCCCATGTACTGTGTGGCCCTCTGGCCCACCGAGGTTGCAGGCTTGAGCTGCCATTCACGGCTCCCAGAGCCCAAGCTCCATGTGTCGAAATGCGCACCATGTTGATCCTGAGGGTCTCATACCCTCCCCCAGGGATCTTCAGGAGCTCGGGGCTAATCCCCACTGGGGCAGCTCATCCCCAGCTTTTCTCACTCCCATCTTCCGTCTTCAGCTCCCCTGTTGCATCTCCCTTCGTGCTAGGCACGCTGCTCTTTATATGGTTTTCAGGGCTCCGCCCCCTGAAGTCATGGGGACCTGCCAGGGTTGCGGTCTACAGTGAGGTCTGTGGAGCTCCCCTCCCCCGCCCTCAGGAAAAGGGCACAGCTTCAGTCCTTTGGCTGCCTCCCCATTGGTGGATGGGCCCCACCAATCAAAACAGCAGAATCCCCAGCCTGGGACTCAACCTGCTCTGATAGATAGGCCTGCTACACTCAGGTGTGTTTTCCCCTGGGCTTC